>CAOLHI010001392.1:25000-389025 GCA_948474755.1 Ctenosaura bakeri | reverse complement strand
AAATAAATGCTAAAAGCATTTCATCAGAAGTATACTTGAACTTCCAAAACTATTAGCAATTATGCCAACTCAGCTTTTCTAATTACCCTCCCCACCACATCACTTACAGTTGTAAGGATTTTAGAAAGTTCACTATGGAGAAGACAGCCATCATTTTTCGCATCTATTTTTGAAAATGCTTTAAGTAGCTCTGTATTCTTAACCGGTTCTTCTTGTTTTAAAATGAAACAAAAATCATCAAAATTCAGTGTGGTAGTCTGGGGAGTCCAATATTTATCAACTGTCTTCTGAGATGGATTTCTTCCCGCTTGCTGAAGTACTGCGTAATAAAGCAAAAGATTAGCATGTATTGATACTGATTATAGGTTTGTCAAAATAGTCTAAAACTATACTGATACAAATCCATCTTTATGAGTGTGGGGACTCATTCAACCTTGTGAACTAGCAAAGGCGCAGCAGTGCAACACTAGAAAATCTTCAGCAACTAGTATTCACTCACTCACTGCCAAATAAAAATTCTCTTTATTTCTGCACTTTCCACTTATTCCTGGAAGGGGGAACTCTTGACTATTCTTCTGAAACTATAGATCTTGTATTTTGCTTGAAGTCACAAGCAACCTTGCCCTGTAGGCCTCAGCCCAAATCTTGAACACAGGACAGATTCCTAATATACATTTATAAAAAGAGTCACATCTGTTCCTAATTGATAAAGTGTTACAGAGTCGATTAATATGGAAATGTTTGTTCTTTGCCACACCCCCCAGTAGAAGTACTCTTACATCAGAATACAACAACATAGATCAAAGAATATGAAAAACCTTCTTATGGATTACTTACATTTCAAAATTATCTGTGGAAACTTTAATCACAATCCAGCCCCACATACCTACTCACAAACTCCTTTGTAAATCTAAATCTATATGCTTCTGTTTAAAAAAATAAACTGATGGACATTTGAATCTAGTCATGTGGGTCACTGGATCAGGGATTAGGGTAAATGCCCATAAGGCACTTTTGTTATGTGACTATTTTAGTTTTCTGAGAGGACAACCTGGCATCTTACTTTAACCTTGTGTTCACGTTCTTAAAAGGAAAAAATATCACTTCACTGCCCTAGAGAAACACTGTAAAATCTGCTGTTTGGTATATTATTAATATACACTGAGACATCAATACTAGCTGTGACCTGCTAACTAGTCTCTTCAAGACTACTTTTTAAGGAAGTTCTGCTACCTTACACTTCAGATGTACCTTTTTTAAAAAAGGGTTGGATTCTGGTAAGTGCCTACTGGGACATTTTAGTTTAGGACAGTGTGTTATATTTCAACAAATAAATGAAAGTCTTAGAAACAAGGTTTTGAAGAAGCAGGTTATAAATTACAAGGCAGAACTTGTGATATTCATCAAATATCATACGAGTCAAAACAAATGTCACTCTGATTCCTTGTCAAAAATGAATCTGAAGGTTGTAATGGACTAAAATACATGTTCTTGTTTGGTTGTTTTTAAACAGTTCCACAGATCTGTAGAAATAAAATGGTCTTGAACTCTTGTCTTTCCTAAGCTGACCTTGAAACAGACATGGCCAAACACTTGCCGTGTATCCAAGTGACATATGGACACAGATGAAAGAACTAGTATGGAACAGAGAGAAAGCATTTGTTCACACCATTCATATTTAACATCCTGATTAATAGAAGATAACACTGAGATTTTACAAGCAGCAGTTCTGAATATTTAATAGAGCAGCACACCATATAAGGATGTTGTAAAAGAATTGGACTGTCTAACCAAACATGTATAAGATTATACATTATTACTGTCCTTTCATGTAAATTTCTAGCTATATAGGTAAGTAAACAAATAGCAGCAGCTACAGCTATCACTAAATGCAGCATTTCTCAAACTATTAAAACTCTTACTCCCTTGTTCTAAACCAGAAATGGGCAACTTGTGGGTCTCCAGATGTTGTTGGGGATGGGGAACCCTCCATAACTTGCTCTGTTGGGTGGTCTTAATTGTACCCTATTGCCTAGCCCTGTTCTAAATGTATCCCACTTTCTGAGCACCAAATAGTTCCTGGAAATGTCCGATCTGATCTTAGTGACAGATGCTTTGGTTACATCCCATTTGGATTACTCTCTCATTCTATTCATGGGTGCTGAAAGTGCTCAGAAATGTCAGCTGGTCCAAAGACCTGCACAAAGAATTTACTGGGTTGGCCCAAAGATTTAAGCGAGGCTGCGGAGAGCACATAACTCCCTTCTTGCAATAGGTCCGCAGGTTGCTGGTCCATTTCTAGGCATAATTCAAACTGCTGATTGTAATCTATACAGCACTATACAGCTCAAGTCCATGCTATTTCAAGGCCTATATTCCTATATGAGTCTGTGCAGGCTCTAGGAACTACAGGGCAGCACTTTCTCTTGGTTTGACAACATTCAAGGCACATACGTTAGAAAGACAAGAGAGAGCCTTTTTGGTGGTGGCTCCCAGGCTTTGGAACTCATTCCCTTGGGATGTTAAGAAGGCATCTTCCTTGCTGTCCTTGTAGATGGGGAGTGAAAACGTTGCTGTTTCAACAAAATTAGAAATTCACTACAAAGGCTTTTAATGGCATGTTATTTTGTTGAATTTAGCTCTTTTTTTCCTTTTAATATTCATTTTAACAAGTTTTAGTTCTATGGATTGTTTAATTGCATTTTAACCATATTTTAAATACATTTATATTTCTTTTACTTTCTTTCTTTGTAAGTGCTTTTAACTGTACCTGTTTTAATTTTTGTAAGCTGCCATGAGTCTCAGTGTTGGGGAGAAAGGAGGAATATAAGTAAACTACTAAGAATAATATAACAAGAACGGACATAATAAAACATGCCAGAAAGAGCTAAAAATCAACACATTCTTTGGTTAAAATTATTCCACAACTTTTTGTTTAACATTAACAATAAAGCAGCACTGGATTCTACAGGAGAAGTTTGTACACTGCTCTGTGCATGGAAAAGGGATAATAAGATAGTGCCCCTTTAGAAAAGTGTGCAAAGTCATTCTTACTTTTGCCATTCCTGCAAAGGAAAGAGAATGGAGAATGATAACGGCAAAGGCTTATTCAACACACTGTGGGATGCTTGACCCACATTTGTTCTTTTTGTTTCTCATCTAAATGGTTCTCTAAGGCTAATGTATAGAGATACCGCACTCCCTGATGTACTTTAATGAGCAGCTTGATGACTAGTTTGGCCACATTCATTTAGGATTGTGAAATGCAAGAAAAAAACCACAGTTACCCAGATTCACTGAATCAGCTAAAATGCACCAGAAATATTAAATATTTAATATATTATTAACTCCTCTCCCAGTATACCAAAAATTAAAATAAATAAAACTTACCCAAACACAGCTGCTCTTTTGATTTAATGTTTTCTAAGCTGCTTTTAAAGACAGCTAGATAGGCTGCTCGGCAGTTCCTATAAAATATTTCCTCTTCATAATTCTGGGATCTCTTTGAATGAGAACTTTCTGTGGGTGCTCTTTGTTCACGGAAGGGGGATGCATTGCACTTCTCACTGCCAGCCATCCTGTGAATAACACAAACATATTTAGAGACTCTCTCTTTTATTTGCATACTTCACTATCAGATCACCATCTGTCTACACAATCAGGTGGGAGGGAATGTTCTCTGTGTACTTTTTTTAAAAAGGAATTTACAAATATGGCTTGACATATATAACTACTTGGGTTTTTTTTTTAATTCTATATTTGTATTTCTTAACCATTTCAAGGCAGTTGACAATAACAAACCACATTTTGGGATTGATTATATGGCATATCAGGTGATATTCCAATAGTATCAAATGATACCATCATGTGCTTACTTACTGTACTCCTCCCAAATGAGGCGGATGCACACAGACCCCAGAAGGGTGCCTATTTTGCAGACATCTGTCAGTTGACCACTATTGCTATTCTGAAAAGATATCAGTGATTCCCAGCTCTCAGAACTTTTAGGGGAAATGAATGTTGGGAAACAGTGACAGAGCAACATCCTTCCTAGTTTTCATGCTACTATTGATGATAGCAAACAAAGAGTGGGATGAAAAATGTTCTATAGCATGCTTTCCCCACTGCTCTAGGTATTTGTATTGCCATTACTGCTGTTGCTGCTGATATAACATTAGACACTGATCTGTGCCTGCCTGTTTAGGTTCTCTCTTGCAGGTAAAAAATTAGGAGGGCTTTAATCTCAAATATGTAAGTGGACAGCTGTTTATACCACCTACAAAATTCTGACATAACCCACATTAGGTTACTTGCTTTCAGATCACACTGACTGAAATCTGCCCCCTTCTAGAAAATCAATACGACTCTGTTTAACAGTGACTGTTTCATGTTCTCTAGATGTGGAAAATATACATGCAACTCTTCTAAGAGAGCATATGTGCAACATAATACTTTCCTGATATCAAAGTCAGATTTCAGTCGCAATGGAATTTCTAATATCTGTATTCTCTGTATTTGATCCATTGATCTAGACATACCACAACTTGTATTTATTGGTTACATTTACATCCTGCCATTCCTCCAGTGAGTACCATGCATGTATTTCATCCTCCCACTTTATCCTCACAACAGCCCTGTGAGCTTGGGCTGAAAATGAGTGACTTTTTTTCTTATAAAGCAGAGCTTTCCAAACTTTTCATGTTGGTGACACACTTTTTAGACATGCATCATTTTGTGGCACAATTCAGTTTTACTAGCAAACTGGAGGTTAAACTAACCCCTAATAAGAGATACAGACACATACATAAATGTAATAACAAAATGTATGGGGACACAACATATCTCATGAAAACCTTTCATATATTTTTAAAAATATATGATTTATAAATAATAACATACATTTCCAAGATTCTAGACGACACACCTACACACTTCAGGTGACACGTTAATGTGTCGCGGCGCACCATTTGGAAAATCCTGTTATAAAAGGTTATTATAGTCAGTTTTCTTATAATAATGAATAAACTTGAATAATAATAACAATATATAGCTCTTTTAGAGGAATTAGAAATCCTCTCATTATCTTTACTTAGCATTTAGGTATCATTACAATGTAGCAGCTATATTGGAGAATGGATTGTGATAGTTATATAGCACTATCATTAGCACAGGCCAGTACTAACTGCACAACCAAGTATTCCTATTACCTCGCTCATTTTAATCCCTCTTAAGGCTAACTCACAGAGCTTATTATTTGGTGCATGGCAGTTGCATAATAAATACCAGAAATTCTTGTACATGTGAGCTTCCTAAATTGCACATGATGTGCTGCCACCCACCAGATTCAGTTTTTGGCATACCATTGAAGATACCATTTTTCCAGCATCCACCAATGTGTGTTGAAAGATGAATCTTGAATGTGGCTGACAGGTGCAGTTGACCAGCTGCCTGTGGGCAAGCAGCCAGTATATGCTGGACTGTCAAGTAAAGAGGCTGTTCATCCTATTGAAATGAATTTGATTAAGCTCAAATCCCTGCTTTGATGAGATGTATGGGAATTGTTGTCAGCAGCAAAAGACAAATTTTGCCCAAGGCGCATCCTAGGCCCACAAAGCCTGCAAATTTAAAAGGCAGTGATTTCCAAATATCTGACCTTCCGTCTTTCACACCAAGTTGTCTGAAAAAGAAGACTTAAAACTCGGTCATAGAAACACTTGCATTTCAGATCATGGAACTGATTCCTTCTAGACTGAACTCAATTTACACAAAGCACTAGATGTACTAGCTTACCATGGCCTCATGAACTATGTCTTAGAACATCCTCAAGACTTCCCAGCACTTACCATTTGTAGGAGGCAGTAGCCAGCAATCTATATTTTGGAAGATTTTTTTTTTTTTGATTAACTGAACTTTTAATCTTCAACAGTGCTACTTAAAAGTGGTACTTGACCCTGGACCAGTACCAGTCTCCGATAGCAGTTGCCAGTACTTGGAGAGTTTTCAAGTAAAGAAGATACAATTGTAGCCAATAGGTATAAATATGGTACCAGTTGCTGGAATGATGGTGGGGGGAAATTACCTGTCCCTCATATCAGATAGTTTAAGAAGCATCAAGGTATAGTATATTATGAGCTTTCAAGAAAATTCACAGCTACTCCAGGACAACCAGAACAAAAGGTTGAGATTTTATGATTCACAACAGCATGCATGTAGAAGAAAAAATGAAGTTAATGTTTAGAAAAAAAAATTGCCCTTTAGATTCTGACACCTTATTCTAGATTTATATCTAAACTACACCATCTGGAACAGTGGTTTCCAAACTTGAGTCCTGAGCTGTTGACGGGCTACAGCTCCAAAAATCACTGACCACTGGCAACAGTGGTTATGGTTTCTGAAAGCTGAAGTCCAAAAACATTTGAAGACCTAAGTTTGGAAATCAATGAGATCAAGATATTAGGAATATAAGCAGCAAAGGATTTGAGCATTGAAACAAAATTTAGATAACACCAGGGAGAAAAGTTTAATAAGCAAAGAGAAAGACAGACCGGGTAGGTTTAAAGTTAGGCAAGAGACTCACAAAAAGAGATCAACTGGAGAAACATATGATTCTACCTTGCACTGAGCCATACCAGAGCTTGAAGAAGAGACTTTTTTGCAGTAAAACTCCCAAATCTCCTGGGATCCTCCTCTGGCCATGATGACTGGGGGATTTTAGAAGCTACAGCTCAAAAAGTAACCATTCCAAGCTCTGAGTCAGACCATTGTTTCATCTTGTTGTTAACTGCTATCAGGTTGACCAACTTATGCAACCCTACGAATGAGAGATTTTCAGCCCCCCCCGTCATCAACAGCCCTGCCCAGGTCTTGCAGATTCCGGAATGTGTATTCCTTAATCAAGTCTATCCATTTGTAATGTGGGCTTCCTCTTTTCCTACTGCCTTCTACTTTACCAAGCATTATTATTTTTTCTAGTGAGTCATGTCTTCTCATGATAGGTCCAAAGCACTGCAGTCTCTGTTTAGTCATCCTGGCCGGTAGGGAGAGCTCAGGCTTGATTTGGTCTAGAACCCATGTACTGGTATATTTAGCAGTCCATGGTATCTGTAGAACTCTTCTCCAATGCTATATCCTGATGGTAGCCTCTACAGGTTATGCATCAAGACAATGAAATGTAGCAGCACACCCATTACATTAAGAGCGATCCATAGTTCTTCATGATCTACACAATCAAAGCCTTACGTATAATCTATAAAGCACAGGTTGGTTTTCTTCTGAAATTCTTTGTTGTGTTCCATTATCCAATGTGCTTTTGCAATATGATCCATAGTGCCTCTTCCTCTGCTGAATCTAGCTTGGACATTTGGCATTTCTTACTTCACAGTTGCTGAATGTTGTAGAATTTTGATCATCACTTTACTTCTATGGGAAATCAATGCCATGGTCCTGTGATTACTGCAATCCCTGGGGTCACCTTTCTTGGGGACTGGAATGTATCATATTTCTTGGTGTATAAGACGCACCCGTGTATAAGACGCACTGCATTTATACACTGGCAAATACATATACATTTATACACTGGCAAATACTACCGGTGTATGAGACACATCCCATTTTCAAACAGTATTTTTCAGGGGGGAAAAGGGAGTCTTATATGCCAGCAAATACAGTATCTTTTTTTTTATTTTTTTTTTGTTCTCCATATTTGTTGCCAGATTTTAGAGTAGATTCTGTCTCTGTAAGTTGAAGCAGCTCTATTGGTATGTCATCTGGTCCTGGTGATTTACTTCTCCCAAGTGCTCTGACTGAAGCTTCCACTTCACTTTCCAAAACAGTAGGTTTATGATCAAATGGTTCTTCCTTGAATTAAGCTATCATTCTTTCATCTCTTGTATATAGTTCTTTAGTGTACTGTTTCCATAATCTTTTTATTTCTACTTGGTCATGTAATGTGTTCCCCTGCTGATGGTATAGCACCCCTACTCTTGGATTAAATTTGATTTCTCAGATCTTGTCATAAAGACCTCTTGTTCGTACTTTTTTTGTTATCACCTTCTATTTCTTTGCCTTGATTATTATAGTGTTACCCCAAAACATAGGTGACACAAAGACTACTCTGCGATGCCAAATACCTCCTTGCAAACGTTGGAAATGAATTAGCTCAAAGAGGAAGCTTGCGGGAAGGGGACAACTTAACGAGCCCTTCCTTACCAATGTTTACAGGCTCATGCAGAAAAAGAACAAGCCAGAGATTCAAAAGTAAGCTAAAATGTGTTTTTATTGGGGAGAATTAACTCATGCATGCACACAAAATACAAACAGTCAAACATTCGCACAAGAGCTAACTGAAAGAGAAAGGGAGAGAAAAAAATTATGGATAGAGAGGCTGAGGGATTTTGGGGGGGGGGCGGTTATAATTACCAGTCCAGAAGGGTAGTGAAGAGCAGAAATGTGGCTTGGCTTAGGTAGGATCTGAGAGCAGTCCTCGTTCAGGAGCTAGATGGTCAGAGTGACGTGTAAACCTTCAATAGACTGCACTGGGCATCCTGAAATCAGGACAATTTCTACCCAAAAAATAGCCTGTGGCAGTGGAAGATATGTGCAGTTCCAGGTGTGGGACACTGGGAGTTGCAGCACAGACAAAGGACGATCAACCCACTAATGTTCGCAGTGTTTGGATAACAAAGACACAATGTGTGTTGTAATAGCTGAAGAAAGAGGAAGGAGTCCAGGTGCACAGGGGATGGCTATCTGTCAATCAGTGTCCCGGTGGGCTTCTCACAATTTTGGTCCCTAGGAAAACTCCAGCTTTTGCCTAAGCCTATTATCCACAGGAATGACATTTATTTGCCTGACAAAGACTTAGTCTTACCTGGAAGGTGTTTAGGTTGACCTGCCTCTTTTGTTTACAGTCAGGTTTCTTCCCTCACTTCATTTGACCTCTTGGTCAGCTCTCAGGCTTGATTTTGATATCAGAGCCAATTAATACAGATGCCAATCCAATATTGTGCCAATTAGGTATAGTGCCTATCCAAACCATACTGACATCAGGGACTCTCAAAGCAGAGCCTTACAATAGTAGTTCTCCATATCCCTGAACATAAGTCATTGAACAGTTGCATTGCAACAGTTGCACTCTACTTCTGCCACCTTTCACTTTTGCTTCTCATCTGCCCCTAAACTGCCTGATGAAGAGTTTTATCTGTCATCCACTGAGGATTCCTTTTGTTTTTGGCTGCAGATAGTATCTTTCTGCATTCCTCCCTGACAGTGTCCCTGGCTTCAGTCAAGAGTTCTTCTGGCTCCCAGTCCAATATGCTTAATAGTGCAAACCTATCGAGTTTTTGGATTGGTTGTTTTTTTACATTATCTTTAAAATTCTTCTGGGATGTTCTTCATGTTGTATTTTGGCACAATTGGTTTAGTGTTCTTCTTAAGCTTTACTCTATTTTTTGAGGTTCATGGTCTGTGCCACAATCTGCTCCTGGTCTTGTTTTTGCAAAGAGATGGAGTTTTTCCACCTTCCATTTCCAATTATGTAGTCCATTTGATTGTTATAGTTGCTATCAGGTGATGTTTATGTACACAGTCACCTCTAGGTTTGCCTGAAGAATGTGTCTACATGAACTGTTGGCCTTGCAAAATTCAACCAGTTGGTCTCCTTCTTTATTTCTTGTTTCTAGGCCAAATTCTTCTATAATCTGATTCTGCTCTGTTTCTTACTTTTGCATTCCAATAACCTATGATTAACAAGAAGTCCTGTTTTGGTGTGTGATCCATTTTTTCCTGGAATCCATCATGGGATCTTTCTTTTTCTTGCGCCTCTGTAACTACGGCATAAACTTGGACTATGGTTATATTGATGTATATTTCCTTAACATCTTGATATTATTCAGTCATACTTTGCATTATATCCTTTGACTGCTTTTGCTACATCCCTCCTCACTATTCATACCACCCCATTTCTTCGTAGATTTTCATTTCTGAGTAAAACACTTGTAATTATCCAACTCAGAATGTCCCATTCCTGTCCACTTTAGCTTGCTCACCCCAAATATTGCAATGTTTATACATTCAATTTCTTGTTTTAATGTTTAACTTCCCCTGATTTTTGTTTCTTACATTCCATGGTCCTATGTGTTGTACAGCTTTGGACTTTCCTTCAACTGGTGAGCACACAAACAGCTCAACATCTTTTTGGCTTGAGTCTAGTTGTGCTATTAACCACAGCACTACTCAGTACAGTGGCTTACTGAATGCTATCCAACCTGGCAGTTTCATCTTCTGGCACTACCTCTTCTTTCATTTTCAAAAATCTCATCACAGGGTTTTTGTAGTAAATGACATTCAAAAGGGGTTTACCAAACCTCCTTCTGTGTAGTACTAACGAATGTTAGCTGTGCTGCCAATGTCATGGCCTCTGATTCTCCGCCAGCATCATCCCTCACTACTGCTGCTTCCCAGTAGCTGTTAGGCACATTTAGTCTGGTTCCTTAGCAAAAATCCATCTGACATGAAAGGCCCCCCAAGCAGCACTGTTGCCATCAGTATAGCCTCTTGCCTCACAGGAACATACAATCTCACCACTGCAGAAAGGCAGTGCCATTGGATTGGTTATATTTCCAGCTTAGGGATGAGGAGGGGTAATTTACACTGGGAAAATGGTTTTGGGAGAGAAAGGATGAACACCACTTCCATTTGTGTGTTTAAACTTCATTTTCACAGTGAGAGGCAGTCAGTCTGATTCAATGGGCATTTAATCAGAAATGCCCTACTGAACTGAATGGGACTTGCTTTTTAAAAAGTGGGCTTCTGCTACACTGAAATGAACTGCATTTTCTGTCAAGTAAAGGCATCCCAGGCATGAGTATGGCCATCTGATTGTCTTTGCTGCAGTTATTTCAAGAGGGCCAAGTGGATTTAAAGCTGAGTATTCTGCCCCAATGGGTTTGTGGACTGGGCAGCCCATCATGTGTCTGGATGAAGACCCTAGTAGTGCAACAGAAGAAAACTGAACTCACCTGAACAAAAGGGCTACAGAAATGCATTTTCCTTTTAAATAATTGAAATAATTTAGCACGGTTTTTTCCTCATGTGTGGTTGGTAAATGTCAATAGTAATTTTCTTCTTTACCAAAGGTGATAAGGGTTTTTAGAAGGCCATCACAGAGAGGCATTAAATTGTGTTCTACTGTTGGTCTAACCGCTGCAACATTATTTTATCCAGTGCTGACTTCTGAAAATATATTCCAGTATAATAAATTGAATATTTCAAGTTCAATAACAACACAACAACATAGGTAGGGTCCCCTTCAGGACTCATTGGAGCCTTACTCTGGAGACCTAAATCACTCGCACCTTCTTGAGTTATATAGGCCTTTTACACTTGGGAAAGAAAGATAATCATCACTTATCATGGATGAAGTACCCTATTTATAATACACAGACCGCCTTGCCTGACAGTTTCATATTACAGTGGCATAAGAAGGACCCCACAGGGACACAGTCCAGTTACTGCAAACGGGTGTCACTATAATAATTAAGCACCACTGTTAGCACACACAAAGGAAAGTGAGTTCTAGCCAATGAGGGAAAAAGAGAATAAATGTTAATTTTCCAGTAACCAGTTTTATCAAATAGCAACACTTGTTTATGCTCCTCAGCTCTCTCATTACTTAGCCATTCCTTATTTGGGCAGCTGTGCAGTACAGAGATGTTTCCGATATGTTACTGAAAGCACAGAATGCAAAAAAATATTTGGGAGAAGAAAGCTCTCTTGCTAAGGTTATTAAAATAGAGGCTGCATTGATAGTTCACTAGAAAAATAAAGAAAAAAATTCAGCAGAATATAAGATTGGTGGATGTAGATTTTCTAATTGGATTTTCAAACTTTAATTCTATTACTTCAGGACAAAATAAATGAAATGAAAAATCACATGAACACATTTTTTCATTGTTTATTTAAAATAATCCCCCTGCCCCAATTACAGTCATTCTTCTGAGCCACTGAATGCATACATCAACTTATACTGAATAGATTTCCAAATAAGTATGCTCACCTTAAAAACTTTATGGGACTGAAATGCACGAATGCTGTACCTCCAGATCTAGCAAAGGGAAAGTCTGGTGGTTCCCACATCTATCCTGACTGCACATCTCAGGTAAACGAGGATTGGGGAGAGGATTTTGTTGTTGTTATTGTTGTTTTGTACAGCTCACATCAAGGAATGTTGAACGAAACCTTTCATATTCTGTTATGTTCTTTTCTGCCCTAGTACTACATGCCTACTTCCGTAATAATTTGGCAAATAATAACATCTTCTCTGAATTAGTTTTCAATTACAGCACAAGTTTTCAATATAAATACACATATTTGCATGTATTTGTAAACAGCATACATTTAAATGAAATTAGGATGACTGAGGTGTAGTTTTGCCAACAAGTACCATATTCTAGAATCCAAAGCCAAGATATGTGACCAGCAGCATTGTAATTTTGATCCATGGCACATAGGGGAGGCCTTGAAATAAATGGAGAAATAGGACAGATGACACAGTGCTGGATCAGGATATATTTAAGTGGAAAGGGACCCTAGCATTTTGGGATTATTATCAGATGAACAACTAAATACTCTCCTGTTGTTTGCTAAAGAAGAAAAATACTGTTTATTCCAGCAACTTATTTGAGCTGGAACTATTTCTAAGAAAAACATTACTTAGGCTGTGCTTAATAATTTTGTAATCCTTTGGGAGATGAAGGAATATTCTGGAAAAGCTGTTAGAGATTATTCCTGTCTCTGTTTAATCAAATGTAAGATCCACTGAATTTGATAGGATTTACTCTAGGCTAGTATGCATAGGATTGCAACCCTGAGTTCTGATCAGATGGGCAAAATCTGTTCTGTTTCATTCAATGTGTAGAGTTAATACTTAACAGATGGAAAAGGGAAGTGGGCCTTTTCAGTGGTGGCAACCTATCTGTGGATACCCTCTTCAGAGAGGCTCATCCAGTACCTATATTATGCCTTTTCTGCTGATTTGGACTTGCTTTGGTTTGCTCAAATGTTCTGTTCTCTGCTTCTGCTTTCATACTTTGCCATCCTTAGTCACTGTTTCATTGTAATACTATCCTGCTGTATTTTGTATACTTTAACAGCCTGTGTATCTGTTTACAGATTGTATAACAGAGAACTCTGGGTATTGCACAGGTTGAAAATTAACTCATTAAATAAAGATATTTAGTACCCTCACACTGACTATTGCTAAGATTGAGAACTCCTTTCCTCAAGAGGCTGAATTGCCCCTTCTTGGCTCTCATTCTGTTATAAGGCAAAGATATTTTTATCCGAAGAGGCTTTAGGAAACTCAAAAGCACCTCAATATGAGAAAAAAAATCTCTGGAAGTCCCAGGTTTTTTTCCTGTCTAGATTTTATTTTGGCGATCCAAATGATGCTTTGTTCATCCTGAAGTACTTCTTGGAAACTTCCAGCTTTAGCAAGGACATTTCATTCTCACACCCCATGTCAGGTTATATTAACCCAGTGCTTTCTGAAATGAAGTGTACCTGTACTTGCCTGAGTGTTTGTACTGTCTTGCAATTCAGTTTACTGCCTGTAAACATAGTCATTGTTTTCAGGACACATATTCAACAGAGATCAAGCAAGGGATATAGGAATGTTAGCACTAAAACAAAATGATCCTAATACTTAACTAGAGTAACATTGCTACCGCACTTTAAAACTGTGAGTATAACTCCTAACAATAATTTTAGAAGGCTGAGTGGAAATTAATGAACATCAGTTTCTGAAATGTTGCACAAAATGGAATGTAACACACAATCAGTGAGAAGGGGAAGACACAAGGGAGGAAGGGAAGAGGGAGGAAAACACAACATATTTCAGGAAAAAGAATGGATGCAACTCATGACCCAAACAGATACAATCAAAACAAAAACAACTGGAAACTCTTGACATTCCCAAAGACTTTTCCCTCCATCTGGAGGTACCCTTACTGTTTTTAAAATAATTTGTAATGGATGTTTTAATTTTTATTAAATGTAGGATCAGCACATACCATGAGTTGACATTTATGAGTGAATCATTCCCCTTTCCACTGCTTTCCTCTGATTTTACAGATATAGGCCTGAATTCTGTTGACAGACTCATTGAATCAATTCATTTTATCTGTGTGTTGACTTAGAATCATAGAGTTGGAAGACCACAAGGCAATCCAGTCCAACCCTTTGCCATGCAGGAACACACATCAAAGGACTCCCAACATATGGCCATCCAGCCTGCTTAAAAACTCTGAAGAAGGAGACTCCACCACACTCTGATGCAATGTATTCCACTGCTGAACAGCTCTTACCATCAGGAAATTCTTCCTAATGTTTAGATGGTATCTCTCTTCCTGCAGTTTGAATGCATTGCTCTGTATCCTAGTCTGCGGAGCAGCAGGAAACAATCTTGCTTCATCTTCCATATGACATCCTTTCAAATATTTAAATACGCCTATCATATTACCTCTTAAACCTCCTCTGTACACATTCCAGCTTGTCAATTTCTTTCTTGAATTATGGTGCCCAGAAGTGGACACAGTGCTCCAGGTGAGGTCAGACTAGAGCAGAATAGAATGGTAAAATTAATTTCCTCCATCTAGACACCATACTCCTACTGATGCAGTCTAGAACTGCATTGGCTTTTTTAGTTGCCGCATCACCATGTTGACTCGTGTTGTTCAGCTTATGGTCTACTAAGACTCCTAAATCTCTTTCACGTGTACTGTGGTCAAGCCAAATGTCACCCATCCTATATCTGTGCACTTCATTTTTTCTGCCTAAGAAATTCAAATCACCATCCAACAATTCATTGAATGGGCCTACTCTAGTTGGAACTAACTAACAAGACTCTGTCCGTTACAAGCTTTGGTTACAGATAGGCGTTGACAAAGGCTTGTTTGAACACAGTGCCTCTTGCGAAACTAGAAAGCTGTTATAACAGGACTTTCTACAATGAAAGAACTTGTCTTTGTGATCACAAGTCTCATGCGCACTTGGTGCATGTGATGCTTTGGTGTCCTATATTTTTTGTCAAGCAGGAAAAAAATTGCAGCCAATTTTAGAATTATTTCTAGGAAGAACAGATTGTGACAAATTAACAGCTATTATCAGACAGTGATAAATGTATCATCTTCTGAATGGCAAGGCTTCTTACTTTGGTAGTAAAGTCAGAGTTAGATTCTAAAATTTGGGTGGCAAATAAAATCTATAGCTAAACCAGTTATTTCACTCTGGGTTTTCTTTAATCAGAAACAGAATTATTACTTCTTGGTCAAGTTTAAAATTTATTGTTGCTTTTATTGTGTTAATATAATATTTGAATATATTGTATATGCGTATGAACTTACCATGGAAATTTTATCAGGTTTTATTTTATTGTAATACTTTTTGTTGTTTACTATGGCTTTGTACTAAAGCACTAAACTTGTTTTTATGTTGTTTTATTGTAATGATGCCAGCTTTTCATCACAGAAATGCCTGCTATTGCCAAAAAAAAGTCATAAATAGTTTAATATTATTTTGTATGGTCATACCCATATTATACTTCATATTAATTTTGTCAATTGGCTTAAGTACTAGTTTTGCAAGGGAAAGAAGGGGGAATCATGCTTCCTGTCCCTACCACCAACTTATGATATACAATTTTCATGTGTAAAGCAGTTCAAGGTGTTGACAGTGACTATGAAAGAATGAAACATACTGAATCTCCTTGTGCGAGAATAGAAAGCAATTGTATCTAAAATAAGCTATGGCTTCTGTTTTTAACTTGTCATGGTTTGTAATAATTCTCATCAAAACATGTTACCAAGTCCCAACGGCTGTAATCCAACAAATAGCCTCTACAGTGCCATAATACTTGTGATCTTCTTATGCAGAAACTATTATGTAATCTTTGATTTCAGAACAAATGTCACGGTTTAGGCTGAGACCCTGCAAAGTAAACCAAAGCAAGAATATATCTAGTCATGTGATGTGCAGGGAGCTTTTTCCTTATTTTTGCAGAAGCAGAGCAATCCCCAGGACCTCTGAAATTACATTTTCTATTTACCTGGGATGTTTTCTCATATCTCCTAAAAATTGTGCAGGATGGGTTTAAAACATTTTTTATTATTGTTCACTAGAAGAAATGATGAGATAATACTTTCGCCAACTTTGACATAAGATGCTTCCAGACAAGGCTTTTAGTGTAAAATTGCCATTTTTCAAATACAGAATTTTTGCTAGAGGGCCGAACATCATCTTCCATTTGGATCATTTCCATGTTTGTCCACCACTCTTTCATTTGGATAAAAGCTACTTCCTGTTGAATGAATTCTATTGCTGCCAGTTGCAAGATACTGTGCAGCTATTCCACCTTACATCTTACAAGATCGTGGTGATAGTGGTGGAAAAAAAAGAGAGAGAGACAGAAAGACTAGGGTGAAATTGCAGAATCATAAGAAATAGAAGATGTCATGTGGACCCCTCCCCATAACCTTCCATAAAAGAAATAAGGGAACTGCACAATAAAAGTTTCCTCTGGAAGCAAAAACCCACTGGGGAGGAAATGAATACCTGCTGAATGTCTTTTACTTAAAATGCTAGGGTTTGTTGATCTTTTAGCAATCAAAAACAACTAAATCCTAGATGTTGCTATTGTTGACAGCAGCAAAATTATACTATAATCTAGTCCAGTGCTTCTTAGGCTGTCTGATGTAGGGGACCAGCAATTATCATTTTCCATTGTAATAGGGACTGGCAGTACACTTGTGACCATCGAGGACTATTGTTTCTTTCTTTCCTGGAATCTTGTAAGGGACTGCCCACCCTTGGAACAGCACAAGGAACTAAAGAAGTCTAGGGACTACCTCTCTGCGTGGCACAGATTGAGTCTTCTAGTAATCATTTTATAGTGTAATCCTCAGAACTAGGAATCTCCTGGGTTCTGGAAGTAGCTCCTTATGTTATTGCCACGGCTTACCTTTATTTATTTAAGTCGGACAGGGTGTGCATTCTGTTGTTTTCAATTTGAAAATACACGTGCTGTCCTAAAGTCTCCCTAAAGACCCTAAAAGTACCAGATCCTGTCTGATCTTGGAAGTTAAGCTGGGTCAGCCCTGGTTAGTACTTGGACGGAAGCCTGCCAACAAACACCAGGTAATGCCGACTTTATTTCAGAAGAAGGAATTGGCAAACCACCTCTGAATATTCTTTGCTTTAAAAAACTCTACGAAATCCATGATTGCCATGTCAACAGACGACTCTGTACATGCACGCACGTACACACCATGGCCGTTTCTGCACTACACTGTTATACTGCTATTATTCCCCTTTCAACATTCTGTGGAATTCTGAGGTTTTATAGTTTATTGAGGCCAAATTGCTCTCTGGCTGAGAATTCTAAATGCCCTTTCCTAAACTGCAAATCCCAGGATTCCACAGGATGTTGAAAGTGCAATAATAACACTATAACAGTGTAGTGCAGAAATGACCCACGATTAATGTGAACCTGACTCCGCCTTCTCTGTGTTACTGAGAAGCTCTTGGCACTCCAGGAAATTGTGGGCAGTTTCCTTTCACACTTCTTGAATATCTTTGGGGTGAAAATAAAAGATCTTGTTGGAGAAAGAAGATAGGGGACCCTCGCCCACTTCCCATGATCAAAAACAACCATAATGTGCAGACAGCTTCACTTGCTGCATTAAAAAGTTAAGACTTCTCATTGCTCACCATTATCAGAAAACTGAGTAAGGTAATTATTTTCAACATGTCATCTCCCAGCAACCCTATACAGGTCTATTCTAAAGCCCAACGAGACTTACTCCAAGGTAAGCACCTACAGGATTGCAGCCTTTTGAAATACTTCGCAGAAATGAGCATATTATGGACATTCACACCTCCTTATTTTAACCTGGGAAACACTGAAAGGCATAAAAGTGGGCAGGTAATTTCAGGCAAGCTTGAACCCTAGCAGTACCTTCCCCACTTGGGGAAAAAATAGACGACTGTAACCATCTTTTTTATTTGACTTTCCCAAATTTTTAAATCTGAATTTCATGGCTCAAAGCCATTTCCTTCCTTCTCGCCCTTGACATGCACTATAGTCCTCAAATAACCAGACTAATTATTACTGTGACCACAGAAAGGACAACAATGACAAACACACACACACATATATATATATATGGAAAGCGCGTAAGAGAGGACAGCAAGATGAGGGAGAAACAAACCCAACCTGGCTACTGACATTTCGGGGCCTTTGCTTTATCCGTTTTCCATTGTTGGCGTCGCCTGGTAACCCGCTTGCCTTTTCCTCGACAGGCCCAGCCCCAGGGCTTCTCGCCGTCGCTTCGACGCAGCCTGCCGGTCAGTGTTTCCACCCGGGTGACTTTGGAAGGTGCACAGCGTTGGCGCTGGGCGGGAGGCTCGGATTTTTCCATCGGCGAAGGGCGGGGTGGCTGCAGCGGTTTTTTGGGCTCCCGTCATGCCGTAAGTACTGGACCCAGGAAACGGGATGGGGTGGGGGAGGCGGCGTATAGTGGGTGTGAAGCCACACCAGTAGACTCTGGCCCTTTCCGCACTACACTCTTACAGCGCGATGATTCCACTTTCAACATGCTCTGGAATCCTGGGGTTTGCAGTTTCGGGAGGGGCCTGCCGGCCCCTCCCGAAACTGCAAACCCCAGGATTCCAGAGCATGTTGAAAGTGGAATCATCGCGCTGTAAGAGTGTAGTGCGGAAAGGGCCAGAGTCTGATGAACTCTCAGCCCGGGTGGAGAGGGTCGGACTGGCGCCTCTTCGTCCCATCTCGATTCAAATATACCTGGGTTTGCATTGACCGCCGTGGAGTAAAGCTAAGCCATGGCATGGTTGAGGGGGGACATTCGTCGTAGCCTCGCTCCTGAGCATGTGCAGAGTGCGTTTCTTCTCCCTGACAGTAAACATTACAGTGTGTGGAACTGTTAAAGAATCGAGTTTTCAGACGAAAGGAGATGTATTCTAGGCAGTTTTAAATGTATTTACTTGCTTGTCCCCCACGGAGCCAAGTGGGATTTACTTTCAGTGAGTATGTTTAGGTGTGCAATCTTAAGAATTAAATAATAAAGAATTAGAAAGATACATAGGGGGGGGGGAAATCTGCTACAGTTTTGAGATTCTTTTTTTATATTATGTGTCATCTATCTTTCCAACATGCCTTTTTTCACCTTATATTGCTCGCTGCTGGTAATCAGAGCAGGATACACCATCAGTTAAAAGCAGTGCTTTATGAGAATAAAGAAAAAGAAGATCATTGCTCTGTGGAGTTTATTGCTTAATTTTAGTAGTGTGCATGCTAGCAGGAGGGCTAGGAAGAAAGAAAAGATGTTTTCCCCATTCTTTATTTAACTGTTGAACACACAACCTCATCCTGAGTTCTGCTCTTTTCCCAACTAAAGTCCCACTTCACTACACGCTTCTATGTAATACTCTTTCAATATTATTATTATTATTCCACATAGAAGTACAGTATTATTATTATTATTATTATTATTATTATTATTATTATTATTATTATTATTATTCCACATAGAAGTACAGTAATTGCATGGTGGCTGCACTGTATACCAGCTGTAATATTGGCCAAATGCATTGCTCCCACTGTGTGGAAAGTTTTTCATTGACCACTAGGTGTCCTGTTAGCAGCTCTGTGATACCCTCTTAGAATGGAATATGTTACTGACAGTGGGTGTAAGCAGCAACTTTGTTCTTATTAATGCAAGGCAACATTATTAGATGTTTGCATGTTTTATGGTCTGAGCTTCCCCACAACTTGGATATATTTTATATGCCAAGCAGTTTGGGTATAAAGTACACTCAGGTATATTTATATGTAAGATAAGGTAGATGCTTTATAAGAATTTATAAAGAATATGTAAAGAGGGTGTGGAAAATTGCCTCTTGATTCATTTATTCTGCTTAAAAGACCATGACACGGACAAGATTAAGACTGATATAGTGCCAAAATGCTAGCAACAGAAATTCCTATGGTATTGTTCATTTCATACAGTCAATTTTGCTCCAAAGACATAATTTCCTTATATATGGAAACACTTATATTGTTGTTTGCCATGTATGGCATAATTGCTTATTTACTGTGTGCAGGCTGAACACTACTATCTGACCAAAATGTTTCAACCCATAGATGGTAAATATATTGTGACTGCCCTTATGAGTTTTGCCTTCAAGATTTACTCACAAGCTGCAGTCAAACAAATAGCCACCAGATACTGGCCATAGAGTTATCTGTGGTTACTTTAGTGGCAGCCATGCTGAAAGGGCCGTCATAGACTTTATGTGGCAGCTGTGATGCCACATATGAAGAAGAGATTTCCACTCCCAAATATAGCGGGAAATGCAGCATTTACACATAAGTGGGAAGTGTCAGTAGTAGGGGGAAAGTCTGAAGAAGTATAGTTGTTTTAAAAAGAAAATTAAAAAACATTGCAAGGGAGGGGAATCTTCAAAACAGCCCAGTGATGACTGAACTGAGCTTAGTGACCACAGAGCACTTGGGGAGGGGGCAGGGGGCAGATCATTGCTCTGTGGAGTTTACTGCTTAATTTTAGTAGTGTGTATGCTAGCAGGAGGGCTAGCAAGAAAGAAAAGATGTTTTCCCCATTCTTTATTTAACTGTTGAACACACAACCTCATCCTGAGTTCTGCTGTTTTCCTGTCTGCTCAACTAAAGTCCCACTTCACTACACGCTTCTATGTAATACTCTTTCAATATTATTATTATTATTATTATTATTATTATTCCACATAGAAGTACAGTACATAGAGTCAGAGTGAGGAACTGCACTGGGAGCAGGGGCAGTTTCCCCTATAAGCTGTACCACTGTAGAGGCTCAGAGGCCTACCAGTGAGGTTCAGGGGCACAATACTGGGTTCAGAGAATTCATGTAGCCTAGAGTAACATTTTAAAATTAATACCTGGCTACAGTAACATGAAGAAAGGGCATGTACCGGACACCTCATAATTTAGCATCTCACTGTCTGCCATAGCTTGTCCTTCATTAATTCAGATACAAAGAGGGTATGTGTATTTGGCTCAATATGTATAATTTGGAGGAAACTTGGCAGTCAGTTATATTGTATGCTCACAGGAAATTGGGGAAAATTTCTGTTGCTGTTCTGTCTGTATTCTAGAGTTAGTCTATTTGAAACCACATTCCAAGCTTAGGTTCATTCTGCTCAGAGCATAGGAAATGTAATTTTTCAAATGTCACATCACATGAAGGCTAAGCTCTACTTGCTTGCCAGGTTCCAAGAGGTTTAAGCCTAGTATAAAGCCATGGATAAAGCCAGAGTTTTTGCTGACTGAAGATTCTAAGAACTATACACCCAAATTAACTTTTTCAGTGTCTCAGTATGAGTCAAAAAAAGTAAATGTTGATGCTGTTTGCAGAGAGTGGTAGCTGAGCACCAAGATCCAGAAGATGTGAAGTTGCAGCTCATCAGCAGAACCCAAGGTTTGCAAGCAGAAGCTTCACTATTCAGACCTGGCATCTACTCACAGGGTTTGGAAAAACTGCTGTCTAATATTTTATAGAAACAAGACCAAGTATTGTAGATTGGGCTTTGCCAGCTTTACATACTCTAGATAGTTTGGACTGTGAGACCTGACACATCTCACTTTGCTGGCTGTAGCTGATGGGATTTGAAGTCATGAACATCTGGAGGGCACTGGACTCGCAAAAGCTGTTCTACTCAAAACTAACTTAGATAGACCTGTGATCTGACCCAGTAGAGCCAGCTGCTGCTAATCTAAGGTGGATTATCTAGGGAAAAAGCATGGATCACCATGATACACGTCCTAATACGCTGGCAAATGCTAAGAAACTAAAATAGAATATATGGTAGAAAGTTGTAGAGTCAGCTTGAGGGTTTATGAGGGGGCTTATACGAACCTTATCTTGGTTAGTGGGCCAGTTCATGTGACCGTGTCTTCTGCTCCTCCATGCTCTTAGATTGCTCCAAGGTCTCTTAAAAAGGAAGAGTTATTACTGCTTATGCTCAGACAGAAGTTGGATCCAGACTAATGCTGCAGTCCTCGTCTGGAAGTAAACCCCAGTGAATTCAGTGGCACTTCCTTCTGAGCACATGTGCATAGAATTAACGCTTTAAATGTAGTGAATGTAAGTCCTATTGAATTCAATGAGACTAGCTAATCAGGCATTTAAATCCCACTGATTATTGTGCGCAGTAATGTCAGTTGAAGTGAGCAGTAGAACTTACAGTGAATGCAGGAGGATTTACTCCAGAGTAGATATACCTAAGATTGTGGTTGTTAGTTTGTGTCCAGGGCCATTTCCGCACGACACTCTTATAGCGCGATGATTCCACTTTCAAACTCCTATGGAATCCTGGGGTTTGCAATTCCGGGAGGGGCCCCTCCCGGAACTGCAAACCCCAGGATTCCATAGGAGGTTAAAAGTGGAATCATCGTGCTATAAGAGTGTTGTGCGGAAATGTTCCAAGTCAGAGTTGGTGACAGCCAGAACTCCTGGCATTTTTATCTCATTTTCATTTATTCACTCTCACATTTGGCTAGCTGGTAACTTGCCAGTCTGCCTTAAATAAAATTGATATCTGATGAAATAGAAAAGTTATACGAAATGACGACGACAAATACAGGGCTGGCCCCGTCTTTGCTCTATGCTTAAATCTCTAGAGGAACTATATACCTGAAATAATTTTTGTAGCACACATGAGGCAACTCTAAAAATCACCAAATGCATAGACAATAATGATCTTGCCTCCATTATTAAACAAGTTCTTTTTTGGAACAGGAATAGCTGGTTGGCTCAATCATATGAGTGTTTATAGTTTCTCCACAGGCAAATGCAGACAAACGTGGGCACACTGTAACTGTACTATCATCTGGAGTCACTGACAGATTTTAAATAGGATAGTGCTTGACCACTCTGCCATATTTGACAAGATTTTTTTTCCTAGGTTGCTGTAATTTAATAGGATTTTCATACAGCTTTTCATTTATCCTAATCATAAAGCTACCTTGAGTCCAGATTCAGCTGCACTTTGGCTTCCAGCTTCCTTTGAAGTCAGTCATAAAAACTTCCATCATAACATGCCTTAGTGTAGCATGCAAATACATGGTCCCCTAGAGCACCTTTGCAGAGTGAATGTATTAATGTATAAAATGCTTCTTTGCTGCCATTGGGGGTGAAAGATGTAATGGAGTCTGCATTCCTTAAGCAATATGGGGCACTATATTTTAAAAGAAACATGCTGTTAAGAATTTTGTCAAACTCTTTCGGCTTTGACTGTCCCTTACAACAAGGTGGTGACTTTAGTATTAAAAATAAATAGATACATCCCACATAGTAAATTTTGTCTGTTTTTTTTAAGAGAAAACAGTTTTGGGTTATTTTTTTTTTCAACATAAAGGTTTTCAGTCAGAATTAGTATAGAAAAGTTATCTTTTAAAGATGCCCTTAAACTTTTTCTCTATGTTGTGAGTAAAATTGGTTCTGGCTTTGGTCTTGCTTGTATGTTTGGCCACTCCTGTCTGTAGAAGCTGACATTGGCTGAGCCTTCTGAACATTTCCAGCATTGGTTACTGAATCAAAATGGCCTATTTCCAATATGGTGCCTGAGCTCCTTTATTTTGTAATGAAATGCTTCTACAAACCTTGTTTAATCTAAAATAATCTTCTGAAGCTTTTATAGAATGATTTTAAAGGTTTTTAGTTGCTTTATGTAAAAAAAAAGTCTTTAACTGTTGTTTAAGATTTAAGAATGTACTAGGAAAGTTGGAGTTGTCTTTGGGAAAAATAGTCTTAATTTATGTTGACCTTTCTTTCCTTTGAGTATTTAGCCTGCATTCAATAAAATTTTGATGACTGCTCTTTAGAAGACAGCTGTATGGTGTAAGGTATTATAAATATTCAGCTTTCCATTCCTAGTGTTGCCATTAACAGCTGGGCATCCAGTTCAGCAGAACAGATTTTACAGAGGAAGCCTGGCATGTTCCTGAATCAGTATAGTGAAGAACATGAGAAAATAGTTTCTTATGGTTTGGGGACCTGTAAAGGCATAGAGCATCTGTTCCCTAGTTAAGTCATAGTCTAACAGCATTGAATCATGTTAAGAGCTAAAATGATGAGAACTACTTCTTTCACCTTGAATGTACTAGTATTTAAATGCCTAGTACATTTTGTGTGTGTGTGTGACTGGCACAATAATTGCAACATGTACATAGAAGGTAAGTTACTGGGAACGTATGTGCAATTATATTCATTATTAATATTTTATAGGAAACAAAATATGTTTTTAGATAATTGTTTTTTTGTAGCGTGACATTGGTATGTCAGCTGAATTCTTTCCTCCCAGTTTGTATAATTGTAGAAATGTGGTTTGGGGTTGGAAACCAAAAAGGGTGTAATGCAGTTTGCAAAGCAGCATTCACAAACTAGTTTAATATATTTGTCTTATCTGAGATTACTTTCTGTAGTATAATAAAAACCCTAAACATAAGTTGCCGGTATGTGAATAGGTAACAACTGACATTGGGTCTTCTTATTAGAACATTTTATTTTGAGCCTTTTCTCATCTTTCTCTTCCAGTGCCAAGAGAGCTCTGAAGCTGGATAAACCTATCATGGAAAAAGTAAGTCTTTGGTGTATGTGGGTCATTTCTATGATTAAGTAATTTTCTAGGATATATACGTGTACATACAGGATCAGTAGTTCATCAAGACTATTTCCTGACAGTTTGCAATACGGCAGACCTGAATATGAAGAAAAATTAATTGCCAGGCATGTTGGGGAGAAAGACTATTCTTATATATTTCTATTATTCTAGTTTCATCAGCATGATGCAACTGGCTATAACTAAAGTATCTGTGGTATGGTTTTTTTAAAAAAATCTATTATTATGTACATGCCTCTCTCAATTACTGAATATGTTAGGGACCTTTCTGATATCATTTATTAGAAATTAGTTCTATAATTGGTGAAGCAAATGCACTGCCCTCTCACTGTACATATAACAATATGGGATTATGATGATACTATAATCTGCATATTATAAACTGCAAAATTGAAATGAAAACATTAAAGACATTTTTATGTTGAGACTGTAATTACCTCTCTCAGCTAATCTAACATAATGAAACAATAAAATACTAACACTGCAATAAATTTCCCCTACAGTTATCACAATAATAATAAAATTGACTGTTGCTCTGATTTCTCTCTCTTTTACTAAAACGTGGCTATTACGTATTTTCAATGCATTATGTCACGACATATGCCAATTTATTATCTACCAGCACCAACTGTGGGTGTTACCATGAACACTGATGTAAAGGAGTTGGTGAGATAGGTAGTCTTAAAGGAAATAAAATTGGTGGGGATGTGTGTATATCTAAATAGCTGGTAAATAAAATGAGCTCCAGTTTTGTCTGCACACACCAGTAGTTCTTTTATAGATGGTAGCCTTTAGAGGTCTCAATGTTATTTAGTAAAATTAGAAACTTGGCAGTGTTAAAAAAGATCCTCTGTGTTGTTTGTATTTAAGCAAAGGTGACAAAATACAGTAGTGACACTAACAAACATCATTAGCAATTTAATTAGCAATTTAGTTTTCCATTACCCACCTTGTTGTGCTCTGAATACAGCTGTGACTGTAATTTTGCATCTGCTTCCTTGGTCAGAATAACATTTTTGGAGGTGAGCATTCCAGCCTGAAATTATTCTGTTCCACCCTAAAGCTGTTTTTTCCTCCTGAAATGAAAATTAAAAGGAGGGAAAAATGCATGTTTTGAGAATACTGTTTAGAATGTTTGCAGCATCAAAATATCTATACTGAAAGCTTGTGGTTTTATTTGGTTTTCAACAATTCAATGACAATACTGATCACTAATACTGTTTTTGAACCCCCAGTTTTCAAAACTTATCCTTTTTTGGGTGTGTAAATGCTGCATAGAGATATTTAGGATAATTGAAATAGTTGAAAAAAAGAGAGAAAAAGATGAAAAAATGCCAGTTTGTGTAATATATATTGCCCAGAATTGATTCACATGAATAGTTTTTAAAATGTTGGTAGAAAAGCATGCAGAGAGGGAAAGTGTAGATGATGTTAAGAGGAAGAGGAGAGATTTGTAGTTGTAACATTTAGAATAGTTATCTTAGTTTTTAGTTTCTTCTTTCTTCTCCATCTCTTTTTCACTTTAATGCCAAGTCTCTCAGATTGTACCCCTGTTGTAGAGTCTGTCTTGCTTGCTTGCTTGCTTACTTAAAAAAAAAAAAAGACTTTATTCAATGCTTAATAAAACATAGGTGCTTCTTATATTGATAAGAAGATAACATTTGAAAATGGCGGGAGGATGTCCACTGCATTGTTGTGTTGAGCATCACTGTGGTTTCTTAAAATGTATGGAGCTAGATTTTCATAAACATGAAAATACAAGGGACTAAGGTTGAATTTTTTGGTAATTAATAGGGCTGTAATATTTAGTGCTTATTATAATAAGTTATGTTACTGGACTAAAATGCTTTAACAGACAGCTCCAATCTCACACAATTTTTCAATGGTTAATTTGTTAGCACAGTAACTTAAGAATGATGGATAGTTGTTCAAATTTTAAAAGAAGCGTTCTCTCCTATCTTCCATATTCAGGAATGCCTCTTTTGAGATCATATCTGCTGCAACAGATATGCAAATGGGTATTGTTTTTCCTTTAATAGTATAATTTATTCTTCTGCAAATGTATGCTGATTTACATATAAACATATATATTCCATTATGTTCATAGGAGCTTGGTCTAAGATGTGTTTAGAACTGCAGCATTAATGGAATGATGTCCTGTTAATCAGATACATGATTTGTGGAAGCCATACAAAAACGGGGAAAGCTCAGTGGACATAAACAGTATAACTGTTTTTGTTTTTGTTTTGCAATACAAAGTTTATCCATATATCTAGAGTTGCCCTTTTATAATAATAACAAAAAGACAGCTTTACACACATTATACAATTAATCTGTTTGGGTTTTTATATTAGCTGCTTTGTTAATGCGTTGGAGGCTCAAAACCTGGATCCAGAGCCACATTTTAGTACATTACCTGATATTTGGAGTCATAATCAAAATGCAGGGGCCTTTCTTACTGGAAATGATGGCTTGTGCAATTGCACATACTCATGAGGAAGTTAAACGAGTGAAGGACTGCACCATCAATTATTCCTTTACTTGTTCCAACAGTAATTCTGTGTATTCAAACTTTTAAATAATACCTTTGATTATATATCTCAATGATTTCTAAAATATCAGTATCTGGGGACAGAAGAAGTCTCACTGCTAGAATCCCTGACCATTGCTTATGCTGGCAGGGGTTTCTGGGAGCTGAAGCCCATTGGCAACTAGGGACCTATGTATGGGCACTATTGATAAATGCTAATAAAGATCTTAATTCTCTAGAGGTTAGTCATATGTGTGAAATAGCACTTTCAAAGTGCAAGAGGGACGTATCAGCAGTCTCTGGCAGGAGGAAACCTCAGGTCTGCAGAAGTACAAAAATCTTTAGAGGACAAAGGCTAAGGATAGGGTAAGCCCCCCCCCAAATTTGATGAAGACTGCGCATACTCAGTTATCATGTTATATTCACTGTTAGGAAGAAAACTGGGAGGGTCAGTAAACAGCAGGAGTGTAATATTCTGACCAGGTGTGTTCTACACTTTATAAAATGAGCCTGGAAAGGTTAATTTTTACTCAGCAACTGTCGGTTATCTCTCAGCCAACACAGCTCCTGGCCATACTTCCTTGGGGATTCCATGCTCTGCACTTCACTGCAATATTTTTAATCCAGATTCTACTTGTTGTTTTTAATTAAATGTTTCTTATAATTTAAGACTCTTTGGGAATCTGACTTGAGAGTTGGTGCATAAATAACCTAATTAAAAATCAACAAATCATTTAATCATTTAAAATCATCAGATGTTCTTCCCATGAAATAGATTGGCTGGATTCCATGCCATACCAATAACAGTAGAATGAAGGGATCCTATTGATGAAGGGATCATGTGTAAAGCCACCATACCAATTCTGTATCTCCCTGAGGCCTGGCAGTGTTGATATAGCTTGTTCCACGTGATTCTTTCATCCAGGCATTCCTGATGCCACGTGGGATCCACTGGAACCAGAAATGAGATATACTGGTAATCTTTACCATGGACGTTCATCTAATTAGCCCAAATATGCCACAGGCCACTCAGCTGAGTGGCTGTATTATAACTTGTAGATTGCTAAGGCTGATTAGTTCTTAAAGCTTGGCTTTTCACATCACAATCCATTAAGCATGATTTTGTTTTCGGAAACAAGCAAATGTTTCTTTCAAAACTATAATAACTAGAACAATATCAAACTATTCATAGTTTGGTTCTATTCAGGGTTATTTCCCAGTAGGACAGGAGTGAGTTTTTTCTTTTGCCTCCTAAGGGCATAAACAGTTGTTGTTGGTGCATGAGGGTCTACCTACTAATGAGGTGGGTGGCAAATCCAAATTGTTGCAGTATGTTGGGTCTTGGGACTGCAGTGACAGAGACCAAGGTGACATCTCCTTCCCTCTCTAGTTTTCGCACACATATATGCAGATATGCTCACACATGTATGTGTGTGTGTGTGTGTGTGTATACACAGAGTCTCTCTTGCGCTCTCTCTCTCCCCCCCCCCACACACACACACTCATTCCCTTCCCATCTTAGTGGATGAGAATGGGAAGATTTAAATCCTCTCTGCAGAAGGAAATCACATTGGTCTTCTTGTCATGTTGGTCAGCTGGGCAAGAGAAGAAGTGTGGAATTTAAATGTGGATCAGTCTTCCCATATTTGGTCTTTTCCATTTAAATCTAGGGTGAGGAGAGTGTGGTGTGATTTTTAATTTTTTTTTATTATTTGATTTGATCTGCCTTTTTTTTGTCTTTCAAATACCTCTTCACAGGTATGGGGGTAGTTTTGCCACTTTATGCCCCCCACAAGCCATGTTAGTCCCATCAGAAGTCTTTTTTCAGCAGGAAGTCACCTGGATGTTGACTTTGTAGGTACTTCTTGTTGCAAAAAAGCTTTTCCTGGGCCTAAAATGTCCCACAGTAGAAAAAAATGTGACAAAATCTTTCATATGCTTGTTGGCACATTAGGAGGCATTTAAGGGTAAAATGTTTCTCCCCCCACCAGATTCCAGTAACGATGGACAGAACTTAGCAGTACATTGACGAGTCAATGGCCCCCCTCAACCTTGACAATTATCTACTCTGATTTAAACTCGACCCTGGCAATAGTGGTTTAGTGGGGTGAGAGCAGCACATTAGTACTGGGGAAGATGGTACACAGGAAAAATAATCTTTGTCCACAGTGTTTTCCATTAGAATTGTGCTTCTCTTGCCAGGCCAGTACATTTGTCATTGAGAAAGGTGCACTGTATGTGCTGTTGCATAAACTGTGGGGCATTTAGAAAGCTTCACTTTCTCTGTTTCAAAAAGCAAACTAAAGAGAGCTTCCTTATTTTAATTTCCAATTGATTTTTACTAATAAGTAGGAATGGGCAAAACCATCAGCCTTGCTTTCTCCCCCACACAAATATTTGTAAATTCTGATTTAAAAATAATCTGAAAGAAAATTCTCACCCATGACAGATTTCTTCCCATCTATGACTGTATTTTTATTAACCAGAAACAGCTACACTTTCACAAATGACACCTCCTTTTAATCCTTTGGAATAGTTGAGTAGGGTTGAAAAACTTATTATTGTTTTCACTTGGTTGCAGTATTAACTCTCAGGCCCATGTTACGCCATAAGAGTTAGAAACAGTTCTTTACAGACATTGATCCAGGCTTTGAGAAGTACCTGAGAGAGACATGATACTGATTTTTCTTTTAGGAGATGGCTATGGATAGCAGTATGGATTGTCACAACTGAGGGAGAGATTGTCAAGGTGTGTGTCACAGCATTATTTTTTAAATAGTATCTCGATTTGTCATTATTTTTTATTACTTAGGGACCAGCAACAGCATTAGTGAACGGCAAGAAAAATCTCCAGTCTTATTCACCGACAACAGGAACGTGTCTAATGAGTCCATTTTCAAGTCCCATGAGCAATAATGTACAAGAGCACAGAAATGGCCTATCAAATGGTTAGTTGAACATTCTCTTCTACTTACTGCAGAATTTTTCTGGTTATTGACCAAGTCAGATTCTTGATCTGTAATGTATATCTTAGATGGTAGGGGGTTTTCCCCCCCAAATGTGAATTTGGATCTTTACGAAGAAGTTAAAGTTAGGAAGACATATTTAGACAACTCTTCTGAGTGATGTTGCTTTCATTTGCTCTCTAGAGAATTAATAGTTTAATTGAAAAAGACCATATTTATTTTTTTCCCTAAAAGGAGTGGTCAGAGTTTGCTGGTTCAGATACTTCTGTGGTGCTTCTCATTCTTACTGTTTGCAATTTGATCATATCTAACAAATGTAATGTTGGCATTTCTTAAAAAAGGAATATGCTGCTCTGTAATGATGTCAAGTCATATTTTAATAATGTCCAGCACGGCATTAATTTATTAGCACATCTGTTACTGGGTTTGTGTAAATCATGTAACCTTTCACAAAAGGTCTGTATCATTATATATGCATAATTTTTTCTGGGTTTATGCAAGTTCTTTCCAATGAACAGTTACGCTGTATTGTGGCATAGAATTGTGTAGAATGAATTTTAATATTGTCTTATATGCATACCACACCATTCAACAGGATATAAAAATAAAAATTTCATTCATTTTTTAAATCACTTTGTCTTCACTTGTCTGGAAAGTGCAGTAAAGGCTTTACTTGGTGGCTTGGTACAAACAATTTTGGAAAATGTGTTTTTTCACTTTCAAATCTTTAATCGAATGTAGAGTTAGTATTGGTGAAGCTCTAAAGCATTGGTTCTCAACCTGTGCTACATTAACAACAGTGGGACACAAGTATTTTATTTGTAGGAAGAAAGTAGTGTCTAATAATACTATGACATTTTATTGATTGATATTTTGTATAGTTACTGTTACAATAAAATTCATGCTCAATTGTATTATTACATGTTCCACTACTAATGGAATATTATTTTAGTTATTTTGTGTTTATACCCACCAGTACTGCTGTACCTTTTTTGTCCTCAAATATTAACATAAATGATATGTGTAAACACGGTGCCTGTAAAGATATGTTCTTTTTGGAAAAAAGTGAACTTTCTGTTTCTATCATGTTGGGACCTAGATTCTTTGGCAGCGTGATCAGTGGGACATGGATAAGAATAAGAAAAGTTGAGAAACATTGCTCTAAGGTTGTGTATTTTTAAAGGAATAACTTGCTGTTGTAGATGCAATAGTTTAAATGTTCTGATCTGGACACTTTGTTGCATGGTCACACTTAGTCCACAAGCAATTAGTTAGACTCCTTTTCTTCTATTTAGGAAAACTCAGATAGTAGTCTGCTGGGATGGGGAACATTTCAGTAAGCTAGCTTTCTTCAGTTGTCTTTGAGTCGATAGAAACAGCTGCATTTCTTTGTGTATCCTATGTGTGATATTTCTAACTAGCATCAATTAAACTCTAGAGTGACAAGGACTGATCAAGGGATGAGACAAAACATTTCACTGCATCAGGCCTGTGTAGCAAAGTCAAGAAGGTTTGATTAGCACAAATGGTGATATCATCTGTTTGCCTCTTCGAACTTTCTTCTTGTCTCCGAGCTTGGTGGAAGCGTTCACTGTAGATGTAGATGTAGGGATGGATTTTCTCGGTAATAGTACAGTATGCCACAGTTAACAAAGTAAGTGTATTCTTGGGCGTTGCTTCTTAAATAGACAAATTTGGTAACAGAGGCAAAATAACATGGGGAGAAAATAGGGATAGATTTCTGCACTACAAAAGAAAGAGCAGTAGAACATGTTTCAGCAGATTTTTTTTATTCAAAGGTAACAATATACATATATGAAGTGAAATATCTAGGTCAGGTAAGCCTTACTTAAGTAAACAAAAACATTTTGAGCCTTTTACCGACCACTTGAAGGGTTCTTCCAAATCTAGCCCCCACTTTTCTTATGATTTTCATTCTGATGCCCAAACTATTGATCTGTATTTTGTTTTTTTAAATCCTGGAAGGAGCTGGTGAGGCAAGTTTATCTGCTCTAACCTTTTCTCTGTTTGTGCTGCTCAGACATGCTCAATAAGGAATTCTGGAGACAAGTGATGTTTACTTTGCCTATTATAGGTAGTCACACACAGCTACAGCTGCATCAGCTAGTGTGGAATCTTGATGCTTCTCAGCTCAAGTTTTATTGCATTGAATACTGTTGATATATTGCTGCAAAGCAACAGCAAAAGTCTGACTTTCTCCATCCCTCCTTTACCATGTTTCTAATGCTGATACTGCCCAAAAAACCTTCCAACTAGACAGAGAACAATGAGTAAAAGGGAGTCTGACAGACATAAAAAGGCCTTGTGAAAAAGGAGCTTTTCTGTTGCAGGCTTTGTTAACTGACATATGCCTGGATATTGTTGTAATAGGAGATATTTTGGGCCCTGAATAAGCAGTATAAGACCCATTAGCTTTCTAAAAACCCTGTTCACGATAAAGAAGAAAACTACTGGAACTGATTTATTGGTACAAAGAAACACAGTTGCCTGTACTTTTGAATTCTTCCTGAAGGCATGGTTATGAGGATTGTCATGATGAAACTTCAAAGCTTACTACTGCATCACTGTATAAAAGTGAAGCAACAAGGAGCAACAACTCTTATCTTTATAACTCACAATTCCATAGGCATTAATGACACTTATTACAATCTTTGCACTGATACTTGAGCCAAAATAAAAATGGCTGTGAATGTGTTGCTGACTTTTGCCTCTTTCTACTCTGTGCTAGTGACTGGTAATATTCAAGTAAGTCTTTTCTACTTTCATTAAGGGGACTGTGGTTTTTACATTTAAGTACCACCTTACCATGAGTAAATTATAATTCAGCGAGATATGGAATGACTCCGTCTCCACTGAAGAGCATTCATCAGAAATTGAATTTGGGTTTCAAGATGAAAGAAGTTTCCTATTCTCTATCCTTGCACTAAAGCAGTGGTTCTCAACTTTCATAATGCCGCGACCCTTTAGTATTGTTCCTCATGTTGTGGTGACCCCCAACCATAAAATTATTTATTTATTATTTATAATGCTTGCCCTCCCCCAGCAAACGCTGCCTCGCTGGCCAGGAACGGGGGGGAGCAGGCAAGGAGGGAAAGGGGAGCCATGTGTCTCCCCCGGGAAAAAACTCCGAGAACCCCTCCGGACTCTGCTTCTGCTTCGCTCTCGTTTCCGCTGGGGGGGCAGTGTGGGAAAAGTTTCCAGAGTGTTGACCCTGGCCGGGGGGGAGGAATCCCAGCGCCTTTGTCTTTTGCGCTGGGCGGAGCTCGCCCCCCGGAAAAGCATTGGCTTGTGGCCCCCTGGACCTTCCACAGCGCCTCCCTCCATGGTGAGTGGGGCAGGGGCTGTGGTGAGAAGGGGGCCTGTCCCCCGTGCTGCCGCTGCCCCCCCAAGCTGCCCCGTCAGACGGGAGGTTCTCCTGGTAGCGGAGAAGGACAGTGATTTCAGTCCCTTCTGAACAGGAGGCAGGAGGACGCGAGTGCGTGGCTTGCGCTTGCGCACCACCACTCCTGCTGAGGCGACGCTGTGGCTGCACGTGCTCCTGCCAAAGGGGGCAGGAGGACGCGAGCCCGTGGCTTGCGCTTGCGCACCACCACCCAGGGAAGATGGGGGGACTCAGCAGCATCACCACAGCAGGGCCCATTTCGCACGCAGTTTCTTTTGTGAGAGGGCCCCTTGAGATGTCGCGTAAATGGGAGCAGCGGTCCATATGATGCACTCCCATTTATGCGATGCTCACGAGCCTAAAGCACGGATTTTTTTATTTTCGGCTCTAAGCTGGAAATGCGTGGTCGTGCAATGCTCCTGGGGCCTGCGTGCACTTACCTGCCCTGCGGTACGTCATCCCAGGCGTGCCGGTCGCGTTTCCTCCCCCAGTGCAGCCTACAACTCCCAGACTGCACTGCGGAAGGAAGGAAGGAAGGAAGGAAGGAAGGAAGGAGCGGTCGCGTGACCAGGAAGCCAGCTGCGGGATGAAGGAGCAGCGAAGAAAGTGCCTCGCGCAAGAACCTGCTTGCGCGAACGGCACCCCCCACCTCTGTGATAAGGTAATGTGCGAAAAAGGCCCAGGAATGGTGGTGCACAAGCCACGCGCTCGCGTCCTCCTGCCCCTTTTGGCGGGAGTGCGTGCGGCCACACGCACTCCTGCCAAAGGGTGCAGGAGGACACGAGTGCGTGGCTCACGCTTGCGCACAACCACCAAGGAGGGAATGGAGCCTAAGACCATCGGAAATACGTATTTTCCGATGGTCTTAGGCGACCCCTGTGAAAGGGTCATTTGACCTTCAAAGGGGTCGCGACCCACAGGTTGGGAACCTCTGCACTAAAGGGTAGCTTAATTCTAACAGGTGAAGTGATAACCTTCTCATCCTTAAGTGCAGTATACAGAGAAGGTGGGTAGAGGAGAGACCATGCTTGTTTTGATGTCAGCAACAGAAAACAACAGCATCTTTTTATTCTTCAATGACTGATCTGTTCTCACTCCTTTGAGCTATTTGTTGAGATGGAATCTAAGAGATTCTCCAATGACTTTCATTGCAATCTTTCTTCTTGTCTGGCTTATGATTGCTCCTACTCTTATAAGCAATGGCCAGAGAATGTCATAAACATAGTTGATCTGAGATGTCATTCCTCTCAAATAGATTCCATGGCATTTTTAGTGCTTTATTTTCTGGAGTTTAAAAGGGAGCTTTCACCTGTTTCTTCCCTCGTATTTCTTCCCCTCCAGAATTTTTTAAATTATTTCATTATATTGTATTTATTGAAGTGATTAACAAACAACTGAAAAACATAATGTAAGCAAAATATTTTGGCTTTCATTTTCTTCGTTAACTGAAGATGAAACTGAGATACATATAAGATGGCAGTTTAGAATACTTTGTTTCTAACATAGTTAGAATGGTTAATGGTAGTTAGTGGTATTATCCTCTGCATTGAGGCCATGTGGTGTTAGGGTCTTAAGTCTATAGAGGCAAAAATTCTCCCTTTTGTCCAAAATGTCTGAATGAGAGGGTACCTCAATACCAATCAAGGACAACTCAAAGAGGCTATGATGTTCAGCATTAAAATGCCTGGCCACTGATTGCTCTGGCTTTCTCATCAGGACTGTAGACCTGTGGTTCTTAAAGCATGTATCCAAGTAAATTTTATTTAGTTTTTATTATTTATTTGTTTATTTATTTTAAGTGATTTGAGATACACTTTTATTCTGACACAGTATGGTTGCAACTGACTTTCTCTAGACTGAGGTTTAGATTTCATTATGCAACTTGGCCCAGAACAAGCTACATTTCAGTAGTAGCCAAGAACTATTTATACCCCAGCTGCTTTATTTTTAGCACAAGATGAACGAACATTTCTGTTTTATTTGTCTCAATTATGTGAGCAAGTAATTGTTGTAGAGGTCAAGGATAGGAACTAACTTAGCTATTCATGTAACTAACTCGCATCAGTTAAAGACAAGGGTGATACATGAGCGCATACTATAGTGCAAACTATAGTTAGTTTGTACAAAGCAAATAGCTATGTATGGGAGAAAAAATATTGTGATAGATTAGGAATTTATGAAGATGTACCTTTGATCAATTGATTCTGTTGTGTTCAGCTGACAACTGATAATAATTCTATTTAGCATTTAAAATAATGTAATATGCAACTTTTAAATCTCCAGATGCTGCAGTCGGTAGAAATCCATCTTTTGTTTATTCCTGAAACAATAATTTATGGACAAGAGCATATGGATTTTGCTTTCATCACTCTTAATGTGAGACTCGGTGTGATGTGTGCAGATATGTTTGTAAAAGAGAGTGAGAGAGATCTGTTGGGATTTTTTTCCCACTTGTCTTATTTCTGACAAAAAATGGGGGAATGCCTGAAGGAGTGAAATGACTGTGTATTGGGATGTCAAAGGCAAAGGTGAGTGTGTGCTATATTTCCATATTGTAATTAAATATGGGCATAAGGGAACAGTCCTTTTGCACATAAAAAGAGAGATCACGTGTCCACGGCTGACATTTAGGTAGATAATTATTCAGCAAAGTACAAAGTAGCAATAGCTTTCCTTTTCTAGTTTCATCAAGCTACAAAATGGTGGCAAGGACTCAGATTCCAAATTCTCATTAGAGGGCCCTCTTTTCCTCCTGTATATATATTTCAGTTTTATTTTTCTTGTAACACAATTAAATGTTAGGATTAATTTGTTACGATATGAATGCAGTTATATCGGTTGTGTTTTTTTATTATGATATAGGTTTCCCCCACTTATCTGACAGGTTAAGGACTGTCAGAAAATGGAGTTAGTTGAAAAGTGGAACTCGTGTACTTACTGTAAGGAGCATGAGGGACTTAGAGAGTCTCACTTGGGATCAACTGTGTGCACTGCTTGCAGAGTCTCTCAGATGATTTAGCACCTTTTGCCTCCTCTCAACTTGCTTTGCTAGCAGCACACACATTTGAGCGGTTCCAAGCAAGCCTCCATAGGCAAGAAGAACTGATGAAAGTATGGAACCCTGTCACATTAATAGAACTTATCTTTAATTTGGAGGTGGCAAAAGAGCAAGTTGTCAGACAAGGGCATCAAAAGGTGAAGGCTTCCTGTAAAGGTAATAAAGACAGGCAGTTTATATCGGAAATATTTTTTAAAAAATCCTGAAGGTGTGTCCCATTTACAGTCTTTGTATTCTCATTTTCAGTGGCCTTGAGCCTTCACATTAGAATTGGATAGACTTTCAATACAAATCTTGCATTCCACTTTTCATAAAAAGTGCAGTATTCAGCTGATCAGATCCTTTTATGTATCATACACATTAAACAGTGCATGATGGGATGAACTCGCACCTTGGACCTGGCAGCCAGCTTCTGTTGTGACAGGTGACAAAAGCTTTGAGTGTTTGAATTTAGAAGCTTTGAGCTTTTGAAGTTTTTGTTGAGCTTTGTTAAGGAAACCTTTTTAATTACTTTGTAAAACAGTTAGAACATAGCGACTGCCAAAGAAGATTAGAATTGTCTATTGCCTATCTCCCTATTTTTTTATTTTTTTATTTGTATCCCGCCTCTCCATATGGATCGCCACCTGCCTATCTCCCTACAATAGAATGGTGAATCAAATAGTTCTAGAAATATACCTCAGTTACCCAACATATGTAACTTTTTAAATGGGAAGAGGTTTCACTTCCAGGTCAAGTCTTTGTAGAAGTCCTGGAAGAACTTCATGCCTAATTGTGTTTGTCGATAGTGGTACTGCTATTTCTTTAATAAGGGAAACCCCAGTGATGTAGTGGTACATTTTGAAGTGCAAGTACTTCATGGCAGTTGCTAGAGCAACACCCCCCACCCCCACAAGAGTCCAAAAATTTAGATGGTGGCATTGATCTTTCTTTTTACCTATACATTTTCTAAGAGTTCTACCACAAGCAGGTGAAAACTTGACCACTCAAGACCAAGACATTCCAAGCAGTTTGGATTGCAACTAGAACATTTTACCACTCAATCACTTTATTCATGCCCTGCTCTTCCCCCAAGAATGAGACTCAAGTGTGGCTTAAATTTAAAAAAGAAGTACAAGTTTCTGACAATACATTGTTATTGGGAAAATCTGCTATCCTTCCAGCTACTGTGAGCGTTACAACTAAACTCAAAGGGCAAGTGTGGCTAAGGGGGTGGCGATTTATGCTATAATCCCTGGTGATCAAAAAGACCCAGGACTTCAACCTTGACTTCATTATAGTTGTGAGAAAATCCTTTGCATATGCTCAGATCCACTTCATTTTTTCATTAAATGTCAGGATGTTCCGTGGGGTTACAAGTCAAAACTGTGATGAGTCGTGACTCAATTTAATCATGTTTAGAATATAGTCTAAAACTTGAGTGAGTCCTGATTCTTGGCTCTGGTTGCTTTACTACCAATGGTAATTCACCATTGGTTGTGACCCCTTGATTGACATATGCCATGATTCAGTGGCCCCTCATTAAAAAAAATTCCTCACACTTAAAAGCATTTTATGGAATGCTACCACAAGCTGGTAATACTTCACAGTTTGTTTTAGTAGCCATTTACTTCTACACTAGAGCTGCTTATTGTTATTGAAATGTTGCTTTTCCACAGTTAGCTAGGAGTAGAAATAAAATGAAAGTTTCCTGCCATAGTTTCATGTATCATTTAATGATTCACAAATATCTTTACCTTGCTATTAAAAAGGGAAGAAAAGAAGAAAGTGTAAAGAAACCAGTAATTAAAACCTAATTCATTTACCATTGAAACATAGAATAGCTGTAGGGCAGATCTCAAAGGGATAGGTCACATCATTCATTTTCTCAGCCCAGTTGCTATGCACGAGGATAAATGGAAAGAAATATGACATTAGAAATGGCAGTACCCAAAAACCAGTTGCAGAACATTTCAACCATCCTGGACATGTAGTAAGAAATTTACAGATCACAGTCCTTGAACAAGGAAATTACATAGATTAGAAGAGAAACAGATTAATTGAATTGTATTCACAAATTCCAATCCATTAGCAGAGGTATGAACTAAGACAATGGCTTCAGGTTGCACTGCGTATATTAATAGAAGAGTCCTCACTACTGCAGATGTAACAAAATAAATCTTAGAGTTTTAAGCACAGGGAAACTGACTTTTGGTAAGCAGATTTATTGCTTTCACACAGCAACAGTAAAGATCCACTGTAAAGATCTTAGATCTGTATCACCTCAATCAACCCTTTGAAAATTTAAGGCAATGGACATTATTAGCATCTTTCTGGATCGTATTACATTCTGTCCCACTCCCACAAACTGTATAGATATGCTTTATAACCTAGGGCTGTAATACCACATGATACAGCATCTGAAGAAGTGGGTTTATATCTGTGAAAGCTCATGCTAAAGTGAAAAACAGTTAGTCTTAAAGGTGCTGCCACATTCCTCTTCGCCTCTCCCCTGTCCCTTCCTCCCTTTTGTTCCCCCAGCCAGAATCAGTAGGAAGCAATAAAACAGGATAAGCCTGCCAACAGGCTGCATTTAATTGAAGGCATTGGATTCAGAAGAAGCCATTTTAGAATTTTGGTCTCTTCAGTGCCCAGTCTGATGTTGCATCTTATTAGAAAAATCTCCCATTAATCAGTTTTGAAACTCACGGAAGAGGCAACACCAGAGAACACTGCACTGCAACAATTTGACATGGTTGTGTCAACAGGATGCTTGGTAACGTTTATGGAAGCAGAAGATGTCAATTGCACAGAAAGGGGCAACTCTGGACACTGTCCAAGAGCAGAATTGAAACGCTGCACATGTACACTTGATTTTCTCCAGGCTATAGATTATGCCTGGTTTGCATGTTATTTTAGGAAAAATAAATATAGCAGCTTTCAGCCAATTTGTGCTCCTTGAATGCTTCTGCCTGCCAGCACTGCCAGGTAAGGCCACCTGGGCCGCTTGGCAGAGGAAAGGCCAAAGGGCACTGTGCCCAAGAACTCTCAAACCTAAAAGTAGCCTTAGCAAGTATAGCTCAGCAAAACAGCCTGTATATTTTGCAAGTAACTTACCCAAAATCAGACAAGCTATTTTGTCAAGCAGTTTTTTGTTGGTCAGGGTAGGGTCTGCTGTAAATTGAATGCAATCAATAGAAGGCTGTACAGTGCTTAAAGTAGGAAGGAATATGTAGCAGAAGGCTTAATCAAATTCACAGCCCCCATCCTCTACTCCCTTGAATTTAAGTGTGTTGTCTTGGTTTGAGTGCTGTACTGGGACTTGGAAGATCCAGATTCTTTCCTCTGCTGAGCTGTGAAGGCGAGGAGGAAGAAGACCAAATATACTACTTTGAATTCACTGAGAATATAAACATAATAAATAAATAATTCATACCTTCCCACTTGGGCTTCTAAAAATAGTCCCTAGGATGACTGAGAGCAAAATGCTCTCAGTGAGCCACCCTCTTTCTGAGTGGGCTCACCTCCTCCTCACTGAGGTTGCAATTGATTTTGGGTAAGTTACTTGCAAATTACTTCGCTTGTCTCCTTCTGGGCCAAATCCATACCATCTCCTAAAGGAAGGTGATATGGCATAAAGAGGCAATTGCCTTTTCTCCTCGTTCCTTTCCTTTCCCCTTTGTGGTAGATAGACAGGAGACTGCTGGGACATGAGGCTCTAGGAATAGACAGTTGGTCCCCTTCAGGGATATGGGCCTTGGCAAATGCCCAGTGATACAGCCCTGACTAAGGTGGCTAGAGCAATAGGTAATGTGTAGTTTCTGCCTCTTTACCACATTCTGGTAGTTTAAAGGCTGGTGAAGTGATAGAATTTTATTTTTGTAGATACTGTTCAGTAGCAATTCTTTGCAACAAACAGTTGAAGTGAACAGATAAAAAACAAGCTGCCTTTCACTCAATTTTCTGGTGATGTGTTTGGTACTGACAGCATGATCAGCACATCTTTTGTCAGGACATTTGTAAACATCTTCTGCTTGCGTACGAGATGGAGTTTAAGAAAGTGTTGCTTAGCTTTTTTGAAGTTGGGTTCATCTCTCTGCTTGTGCTAACTGTTGAGTTTCCCAACAATCTACTAGTAGCGACCTTGTTGTCTCATAGGCATATAGAATTCTTGCATGCATATAAAGATTTGACAATGAAAGATAACTAAACTAAGCCCTGTCAGAATGATTCTAGATCCAATCAGCTTGACTAGCAAGCAGAAAAGGGAAGAATTTCTGTGGCCTGATTTTGGGGGAAAACATGAAAAAACATGTTTCTTGAATGTCAAGAATCCTTGAAAAAGAGAATTCTAGACTGTTGAGAATCTTCGCAGTTTGGGATTTATTCTACAGAAAATTTGTATGTGATTGTTTTGCACAATAATCAGCATTTCTGCACAGAAAATAATATTTCTGGCCAGATTTTTTTTTCTGCACAGAAAATGCTCTTTCTTGCACAGAAAATGTGTAAGTAGGTACTTATTCTGCACAAAAATTGCACGTGTTTGTTCTGTGTAGAAATCAGCACTTCTTGTGTAATGGCACAGAAAATGCTGTTTTCTGCAGAAAACAACCTTTCGCACAAAAATAAATCCTGAACTGCACATAGTTATTAAAAAAAAAACTATAGTTTTTGAAGACTTTTTCTCAGTGAGTTACTAAAACTAAAACTTTGAGGGGGAAAATTGCTAAAGAATTACATCCCTATTCTTTGCCCACCTATTTCTCCTGATTTTGTGATATCTGTATGTTTATATTGCTCATGTGTACAAATGCACAATTAAGATACACTTGTTTTTCAAGCAAATTATGTATAATAAAAATCATACGGATACAAGTAAGTATATTTGATAAAATGATGACACAGACTGATGGTCATCTTGGCTGGGGATTTCTGGGAGATGTAAATAATTGTCCTGACTCTGCATTTTGATCATATCAAAGGCTAGGCTAGCTGGGGCATTCTGGGAAATTAATTCCAAGCCCTGACCAGCTTCAGGACCCTTTCCTATGGAGAGTGGGTGCAGGAGCTGCCAGTTGTTTCAAGGTATGGCTGAAAGGAAGGATTCTAGTCCTCAGAAACAGCCTTTCCATTGATCTGGGGAATCTTCTGGTTCCTGGCAGTTGATGAAATGCTCTGGATTCCAGACTCTTTATTCTAGAGGGAAGGGGCAGAGCAAGTTACGGATGGAGTAAACAGATGAGAGTAACCATTGATTCTTTATTTTCCTTCACTCCAGCAAAATGATCTGTTACTAAAACATATAGATTTCACCTCTGTTTCTTCTCTAAATTCTAGCATTTCTGGTTGACGTAATATTTTTGTTTCTGTGGTTCTCTTGTTTCTTGTGCTGGTATTAGTACTAGGTCACGTATATCTGCCCTCCAGCATTTTTTATATCCTTGTAGTTGTCATTTTTGTGTCTATTTTTGTTGTTTCTATACCCTTTCTTTCTTTGTTATCTAAACCTGTTCGATAAGCTATATTCAAGCTATATATTTGCTTAGTGAAAAATGTAAAGTATTGTAAGTATATTTGTGTTATTCCTGTTGTATACAAGATAGGAAGTCTCTAAATCTTAGTTTTTTAAAAAAATTGCAGCTTTGTGCAGAAAGGAAATGACTTTTCTTTTTCTGTTACTTTACTGTGTTGTTCCTAGAGAACAAAGGTGGACCCAAAGGCTTGTTGTTCAGATCACTGAGAAAGAAACAACCTCAAATGGGAGCAAGTGACAAGATCAGGACATCCATGAAAGGACAACCTAGCATGGAAAAGAATGACAAGTAAGATCCTATATTGATTCAGTGATGGTGAGGGCAATGATATAAGATCCATGACCAGATCTTCCTACATAATGATGATGATAATGGTGGTGATGATGATGATTTTTACTAGTGTAAATCAAATGGAGAGCATTAATTTTAGAGCATTGGCTCTGCTGTATGAGTAATCGCATATCAGAGAGATGTTAGGTTGGGATGGTATGCGGCAAAGGTTACGACTACCTCTCATTAGCACTGCTACTTGGTTAAAATTTAGTTAAAATAATTGGTCAAAATTTGTTGCCCCCTATATTTTAATTAGAGTAGAAATAAAAACATTGTGTGAACCAATCACTCGTGTCTTCTATGACTTCTAGTTTGCTCCCCCATTCTTAAAGATCATAGTAGAAATTTCATTGTAAGCATATTAGCAGTTGAGGAGCTGGGTCTTTTGTTACTGAGGATTGTATAAAACATATATCTGGTAGTGGATGCAAAGGTGACCTGAGCTAGATAGATCAACTGTAGCTTACTAGTTAACATCATCCCAGGAGATTTGGCAGGGGTGGTGGAAGTGCTACAAAACATCACTTTTCCTTCAGTTTTCATGGATTGTATTCTTTGTATGATATGAAACCTCTATAAAGACAGAGTTCTCTTTTTTCAGTGTAGTGTTACAGACAGTGGAAGGAAATACAAGAAATAATAGAAGTATTAAAAATAAAATAGAAGTAAATAGAAGTTATTTTCAAGACAAATAACTTCTGAACACATTTTTTGTTGCTGTTGTTGTTGCTGAGCTTCCACATTTTGGTGAATGCTGGAGGGAACAGATATGGAGAACTCACCACAGATACTGCTCGCTCCGCCTTTGAACTTTCAAGATCATAAGATACTAAAGAAAAAAATAGTATCCAGAATTTGTCAAACCTTATTTATGACATCACTCTCATAGGTAGTTTCATTTATATGTAATTTACCATTGTGATGGCTGATTTTTGCTGTACAACGAACTCTCTAAATCTTTGGTGTTGCCTCAGTTGTTTCAATTGCTGTGAACAAGCAGGGGTTTATGTTGCTCTAGTTAAAGTGCTGTCCTATGAGAAGGTAAGTGAGAGTATGTTGGGCTGTTGTCATCCTTTTACTTTATTATGGAAGATTTATTTTTTCTGCTGAGGCTAGGCACTCTGAAGGCCTTTTGGATGCTGCTGGTTTCTCCATCTGTCTTTTCCCACTCCTCTTTTACCCATCCCCTTTGCTATCCCCTTTCTCTCAAGAAGTTCTATACATGGAACAAGGGCTGGTAGGAATCCTTGTGCAAACAATGTGATCCAGAGAATGGTGTTGGCGTCTTTATTCCAGCACCTGTCAAGAGTTAAGGTAATGATATCATAACTCATTACCAGCATGGTGTAGTGGTTTGAGCATTGGACTATGACCCTGGAGACCAGGGGTTGATTCCTCATTTGACCATGAAAACCCACTGGGTGAGCTTGGGTGCATCATATACACTCAGCCCCAGAAAACCCCATGATAAGTTCACGTTAGGGTTGCCATAGGTCAGAAATGACTTGAAGGCACACAACAACAAGACTACGTTTAAAACCTATGCATTTCAGTAGTGACTTGAGGTTTATGAATGCAAGAAGAAAGCATGCCAAAACCTAAGGATATTTCCCAGATGGAGGTCAGAATGTACATGGATGTCAGAAAGGATACAACTAGTAGTTGTATCCTTTCTGACATCCATGTACATTCTGACCTCCATCTGGGAAATATCCTTAGGTTTTGGCATGCTTTCTTCTTGCATTCATAAACCTCAAGTCACTACTGAAATGCATAGGTTTTAAACGTAGTCTTGTTGTTGTTGTGTGCCTTCAAATCATTTCTGACTTATGGCAACCCTAAGGTGAACCTATCATACAACTACTTACAAATCTGTAAGCAGTTGTATCCTTTCATGGTGGTCTGATTTCACTTGTAGAGGATTGCCAGAAGTTCTGGATCACTTACAAGTGTTGTTGTTGTTGCTGTTGCATTTATTTCTGTCTTGTTTTTTCCTAATTTGGGACTCAAGGTGGCTTACAACAAATAAAAAAAAGTATCATTAGCAATACACAAAATACAAAAATTAATGTTAAACAATAAAAATAAATAAAACAGATTTAAAACATCTATCATTGAAGACACATGCATCCACACACCCCAACAGTACAATTAGCAAGATCTAGCACATTCTTTGGTGGGACGGGCCCTTCATAGTTAATCATCAAACACCTTTCTAAACAGAATAGTCTTAACTTTTCTGGAGAAAGAAAGTAGGGATGGTGCCAATCTAACTCCTGTGGGATAGAAGTCTCTGAGAGAGAAGGCCTTTTCCACTGTTCCCACCAGGGGTGCCAAAGAGGGTGGTGAGACAGAGAGAAGGGTCTCCTCATGAGATCTCAAAGCATGGGCTGGTTTATATGCTTCTCTGTTTTTGTTTTTGTTTTTTTGGTTGTTTTGCTCTTGTTTTTGGAAATGGTGCAATTGATAAAAGCAATGTCATGTTTCCTTCCTTTATTTAGACTTTTAGTGCTGCAGTCTGCAGTTGAAGATTCCCTGGATAGATTCATTTCTACCAGAAAAAACCTAACCGGTCTACAGGTCTGCAGTCTCTTTTCTTGCTATTTTCCCAAGTCCATTTAACAGAGTAATTTTTATTGACATATTTCTTTTCTTGAAGCTTGATATTTGCAATATACATTACATACTGTTTGCAAACAGGCTGAGTTCGGTGGGGAAACAGACTGAACTCAAATGTATTGAATATCTGTTTTCCAAGGTACCAGTTTAAAAATCTGTTTTAAACCAAAGCCCACTGTGGGTAAAGTGAGTAGAGAACTGAGTTTGAATGGGAGACCTCTGTATTGAAATCTTTATCCCATCATGATACATACTGTGTGACTTGGAGCCTGATGCACGTTCTCACTTTATAGTGTCTGTATTTACATGTAACAATGATAAGTTAAAATTGAAGAGAATCCTGATTACCATTTAGAAACAGTGTGTTTGTGTACACACCTCGTTTCTGCCAAGCAGCTCTAGAAGGAGCAGCTAAACAGACCGGAATTCCCCAGGAACCAAAAGCATAGCCACAACTTGGAAACTTATTAAAAACAACAAAAACTAGGTCCAGTTAGAATTTCCAGGCATACACTTCCCTGCTGTTGTCATTATATCTGCAGATTTTAAAAAGTAATGCTTTCCTTTGTCATTATTCAAACAAAATTAAAATATATAGTTTACTGAGAGGCTATTGTTTTGTGGTACAAAGAACACCTAAGTAGTATTGTTCTCACCTCTTCATAACTGTTAACTTTTATACTGATGCGCTTTGCCCAAAAGCAAAACCCAAGTATTGAGAGAGTATCTGCTTTCCCTATCTATTAAAAACTAGGGCAACCAAAATAGTGCACTCACTTCTGTGTGATGATGGTGCTATTTTTAAGTTTCCAAAGAGGAAACTCTTTCTAGTGAAAAGCAGAAACTGTAGAATTTCTCTTCAGATATTATGAAGAAGTATTACTAGCCAAATGCGTGACTGGCAGTAGAATTGCCACTTCTGTTTGTAGCATCTGATGAAGCAGTTGGTTTAAAATAACAAATCTGCCATTTATTTTGTATCTTCTTCAAATTAAAAAAAAAAGGATCGTTCATAAGAATGCGGTGTGGGTTTTTTTTTCTTTTTCTTTTTTAATATGTTGGGGCAGCTGCCCATAAAAGATGTTAATAAAGAAGACTTCTTAGAGACCAGATTCCGAAGATATCTTTTCTTAAATGCACTGTTTAATTTTTTTTTTTAAAAAAAGTACTTCTGTAAAGGGAAAAAAAGGTGAGATTTTTCACAAAATCCCATGAATACTACTGAGGGCCTCTTGATTGCTCTGGCTGTACTTCTTTTCAGAATGTACTCTCCTGTTTCCCCCATAGAGGGAAAAGATCATTCAAGTTTGATAAGAAGTGAAGTACTTCCTGAAGAAAGTCTTCAGTATTGAATACGTACCTTTCCAGGCCTCCAGTATGATGTCTGTATGTGTTAATAACTATCCAAAGAACCAGCTTGGTTCTTACTTCTCAAAATGCAATTTTAAAAAAAAATCATACTTGAGCATTGTCAGGGTCAGATTCCAATGGCAAGAAAAGGAAGGAGAGATGGTGGATGAACTGTATGTCCAGCCAGTTTCATAGCTCTTTTGATTTGGAGAGTATGTATGTCAGAATACAGAGGAATTTGATAAACTGAGTAACAACAGCTCAGGTGGTTGGCATTCAGGTAAGCAAACAATCTAGAAATGTGATGGGTAGCAATTTGTTTTCCCTTGTTAGTAATTTGTTCAGATTGCAGAAGCCTGACATGAATTTGAACTTCACAGTACAGATACAACTGTGTATGCACGCAAGCATACAATTTCTAATGTCAGATATTAGCAGTGCAATGCATTTGTTTTAGCCATTTAAACTAGAGAAGCAAAATGAGTAGAAAGTAATAGGAATGCAATTCGTTTCTTACATTAAATTCTTCTTTCAGGCTTTAGAGGGCATCAGAGAGCTTGAGAATATTATCGGTGTTTCAGAGAATTCTGGTAACTTAAAAGGCGAAGTGAGAAAAACCAGGAAGCTGTGTAAGAAAGACATTCCATGTTTTTCTTTTCTGTAGGACATTTAATATATATTCTTTCAAGTTTACATTTGTGTGAGCACCCATAACAGATTTTGAAATGCTGCATAATACAGTTCAGATTGCTCACAGTTTATTTGAGTCATGCTATAATACAGTTCAAGAGGTTCTACAGAAAAGTACTTAAGTGTTTAAGTAAGATTCAAGATCACAGTACGTAGTAGTCAATATATTTTACAGCACAATGCTATATATGTCTCACCAAAAGTAAATCCCATTAAATTCAATGAAGTTTACTATCAGGCCAGTGTGTAGGCCTGTAGCCTTAGATTATGGCTTTCTGTCCAAGAACTTCAGATTTAATTGCATGGATTAGTTCTTGAGTGAAACTCACAAGTTGGCCTTCTTGGCTGTCTTCATAAAGCCATTCATACTCTGATAAATCCATTTTAAATTTCTATGTAGTAGATACCAGTATTTGAGAAGTTATGTGTGAAACTTCTAAGTACATATTGGTTTTATACAGTTCTTGGCACATCCAGTTGTTTCACTAGAGAGGTATACACTGGTTAGGAGTTTTTCTATTGAAAGGAGTGCTTACATTGATAGAGGAGAAGGGGAATATCCATCCTGAAGCTACTTGGTCACCCCCAAAATCTGCTTCAGATTCCTGGAAATACTCTGGATAAGATTTTTGAATGGAGGTTGCAGCATGGATGTGGAGTTGAAAGTTCTGTCATGGTAGTGGTTGATCATAAGTACAATAATAAGTTCAGATCATGACTAATAAACATTAATGAATGTGTTTTTTAGTTGAAGGTCAGTGACACCATGTGTATCAAAACAATTGATATAGTAAGATTGCAGTGCTCAGTGTTTAAAATTTAGTTGGTCTTGAATATAGTTAGCTGTTCCTTGGATTCACAAGTGGAGGTACCCACTGAGAAGAGATGAAAAATGAAATAAATGTCAAATTTCATCCTAGATTGAAGATTTCTTAATACACAATTATGTCCTAATAGTTCTCCAGTTTTTTTCTTCAAATTGCAACATAGCTTAACATAATTTGAAGAATGTTATTGTTTGACGAGCCACTGGAAAAAAATTGGGTGGGGCATGTGGGTGGGGATGCTAGACATAGTACCCCTGAGATCTTGGAGAGGGTTCAGGCTAGAGTTTTAATGATTTCCTAAGTGCCTAATGCTAGCCATGCAGACACAGCAGCTTGGATCAAGTAAAGGTTTTCTTGAATAAGTATATCCTTGGGCGGGGGGAATGTTTTTGCAGATTTAACTTTCTACCTGCTGCCCTCTAAGTCTTTGATACTCTTTCAAAGGGCAGTAAGGAGAAAAGGTTAGTAAGACCTTGGAACTGGATGGTGAAACTCTGAATTCGTTCCAAAAATGTTAAATCAAATTTTTCCAGATGCTAAAGAGGAAGAAATATGTTTTTACTGTTCTTATACATGACAATTATGTAAGTAAAGTTTTCATTTTGTCTAAATATATTTTATTCCTTAGTAGAGGAAGCTAGAAAACAAAATCTGCTGAGAAAGAGCAACGTAAGATTTCCTACTCAAGGTAATTCTTCCTTTTCCTAAAAATGGCATAGCACTTATTTTGATAGCAAATAGTTACCTGAGTGTTCTGTTTAGTGAGTTTCTTCTGAAAAGCTTGAAACACATTTTTACAAAAAAAAGAGAACAGATTTGTTTTCCTTGTAGCAAAGCTTAGCTACATGTGCATGTGTGAATAAGGACAGGAGGCTCTTTTTGGTCATGTAACAAACTGTTTGGCAAGAAAAAACACTTGTTTGTTTTTGCTTTCAGGCTATATGAGTGCCCAACTGAACTAAGCAGAAATGTGGTAAAATTGGAACCTTAGATAGACATTTGGGAGTCTAGTAATGCTAATATATATGTGGTCTATGCAGCCCCCCAACATTGACATTTTCACTGCAAACGTATGTAGAAAGTGATCCTATATACATACAGCTGTACAGTCATAGGTCCTGTTGTATGGAAGTTTGTGCTATTTTGCACCAGCACCGTTAACTCACGTGTTATGAGTACTGGGTTCCTGAATGTCCAAGTATGGTTTGGTTCTGCTTGGTGTCAGTGATGACTATGTGTGTGTTGAAAGGCAGCACACTACATGTATCTGATATTGATTTTATTTCCAAGACGCCAAATTATAGTGTTCGTTAGAATTTCCCTTCTGTACTTTAAATTCCACTGAATTCATCTTATTGCTAGAACTGAGATGGGAAGAAGGAATCTATATAACAGTGCTCAGCCTTTACTTTACATGTAAATTCTACATGCAAGGACAAGAAAGTAGGGGAAACTGCTGTTGTGTCTTTCTCTCACTCTTCCCATAGCTCTTCTCTATGTGACTGGTTTCAGAAAGAATGTCCTCTGACAATGGGAGCCGTCCCTGAAATTTCGTAATCATCTATAGAGATCTGTAATAACCTGAAAAGTCAGGATCCTGAAGTCTGGCAGACAGTATATGGAGAGAGGACCTTTACTTTACAGAGATTGAAAAGAGACTTTCTCCATACACAGAGCAAGAAGGGTAGGGTTAGTACACTTATCATTGCTTCTCCTTTTCACATGGAGAATATACATGGAAAGAATGCCTATGTAGAGCTGATGTGAGAAATGTTGAACTGGAACTGGTGGATCTAACTGCTTGTAACCATATGTTTAAGAAACCTAGGGAAGGGGAGAGTCAAACTGATTTAGGGATGTGTGGAAGTTGAGGCCCCTGTTACTTTTTTCATTGTCCAGCCATTCTTGCTCTAATCCACTTGCTAACTGGGAATGATGAAAAATATAGCTGATCATCCACAAATGTCACCATATTGTGAAAAGCTGCTATAACTACTTGACATCTCTGTTTATGAGGGTGTCATTGGATGCTCTGAAAATGGGACAGATGTTCTTACCTTCTGGAGTATGCTGTGTGTCATAACCTGATCATATTGATGAATCTCTTCTGTAAATGTATTAGTTAGAGGTTGTTAGCTAGGCCAACCCTGTGCACATACATGCACTTGAAACAAGGCCCTACCCTGAAGCCATCCCAAGGGGGAAGTGTTGTGAGAGTGACGACTGTAGCCTTGAGACAGTGATTCACATCTTGCTTCTGGATGGGGAAGGTGAAGTAAAAGCAAAGCCAGTTGTGCTCAGCTGGTGCCTGAAGAGAAATCTTGGTCCCCACAACAGATGCCAGATGGCTTCTGAAGTACTATCTGGATGAGGAAAGTGAAGAGGGAACAAAGCTAGGTGCCATGCTTTCCATTAGAAAGTATATCCTGAGGTTTAAGAACATTCAACCAAAGCTTGGTGTCTGTGGGCTAGGGAACTTTGGTGAAGTAGAGAACAGGAAAAATTGGTCATCCTCAAAATGGTTTTCTTATACTCTGCCACCTCTCTAAAGGAAAGCCAGATGTATATCATAATGTGTGATGCACACTTGGTGGGGGTGGTCGTAATTGGCAACTGTAGTTTATCTACCTGTTCTTGTTGTTGTTATGTGCCTTCAAATCATTCCCGATTTATGGCAACCCTGAGGTGAACCTATCACAAGGTTTTCTTGACAAGATTTGTTCATAGACAGTTTGCCTTTGCTTTTCTGTGAGGCTAAGTGTGTGTGACTTGTCCAAAGTCACCCAGTGTGTTTCCATGGCTAAGCGGGGATTCAAACCCTGGTTTCCCGAGCTGCAGTGCTCAAACCACTACACCTTGCCTGTACACGACATAGGATATCAGCATTTGCCACATGTTAAGGTGTAGCGGTTTTTCTACAAGTGAAAAAGGAGTCATTTTTATGTAGGAAAATGGTTGTGTGAAATGGCATTATTGGTGAGGAGAATCCACTCTGTGTGTGTTCACTTCTAAAATCTCAGATAGCTTGGTGTAGGATTACACTTAGAATTGTACCAATCTGACCAGAATACTTACTTTACTTCTCTGGATACATGTGGTGGATTGCCTCTATTTTAACTTTTTTACCTTTTCCTCCTTATCCATATCACCTTGTCTTAAGTTCAGGTTTTTGAGTGAACAGTAAAACCTTGATGCATTTCAAGGCTTTAATAATGATAATAATATTTCTCTAGTGTCTATTACTGGAGGATCTGAGAGCACTTTACAAACATTTATGAATACAGCCTTGCCACATCCCAGAGACATATGATCTCTATTTTACCAAGTCCCATCTCTGCAAAGTGTTTAAGAACATGTCTTGCATTAAACACATGAAGGCGCATCATTGACGTCATTGCTTCTCTGAGTTGGGGCCCTTGGTTTAAGCATATCCTTTCTGAAAACAAGTACACTTACAGCTTTGTGTTATGCAGCTAAGTGGCTCATAACGAGCTTATGAGTGGGTTAAATAAATGAGTTGCTTCCGTGAGGTCATTCATTCATTCATTGAAAAACAGTATTTGTTCATTGCTATTCTGCACCCTGGGCTCCCAAGCAATCTCCCTCCTTCCCTCCCTCTCTGTGTGTATAGACAGACAAACAGACACAGCATTCTTTAAAACCAATTTTAAAAGCCAATTTTAAAAACAAAAGACTGCATGGAATAATACAGTTCTGACTGCCTGTCAGATCCCTGTACGCTTCCTTTGCAAAGATGGTCTAAAAATGGACAGATTAAAACTGGATTTTTACACATCTGATGAATGGACTAGAGTCCACAGAAACATAGGCTAGATAGTACCCATTAGTCTTTAAGGATTCTCTGAGACTTTGTTCTTTCAATCTTGAGAGATGAGAAAGAAAATACTTTTTCAAGCAGATAAATGACGAATGTGATGCCTCATGTTGTGGACCAGTCTTGTAAACAAGTTTTTGCTCTTTCAAACCATGATGCCATCTTCCAGATGTGTCTGTGTTTACAGGAAGGCTTGAGCAGTGGCTTGGGTAAGCTGCTTGTTCAAAAGAATCATTTCTCCCCCTGTATGAGAAGTTAGGCTTTCCCATGTAGCAAAGATTCCCAAAATGTTTGGAAATGGCAATCACAGAAGCTAAGAAGTTGGTTTCCAAAATGACACATTCGTCATTGAGGTTGCTGGTTTAAGCACCTTGGAAGAATGGTGCCAACTCATACAGGGAGGGGACCATGTGTGTCTTCTGTGACAAACTTATGGTTAAATAAGGCTATGAAGATGAGTAGTTTGTCTGGTCGTCTGTGTTAAGTGTGAATTGAGAGGACAGCTGACTCTTAGTTCTGTGCTTTAAACTCAAGGCAATACTTCCTTCCTCCTAAGCTTGAAGTCATTTAGCATTTATATCGATAAGATCTGAAATCTCTTTAGCTCAGCAGTGTGTTCTTGGTGCCAGACAGGCAGCCACACATCTTGATCAGATAGATTAATTTTCTCTCACGGTTATGATTTAGTTTTTAAAAGAAACAGAATAAAGGACATTTTAACTATGAAGACTTAGCTTGCCTCATGTCAGATGAGTTGAGTGGTGTTTTCTCATTTTTTATTTTTAACATGTTGTGAACAAATGGCAATCCTTTCTTCTTGTTTTCCCCCTTGATTACTTACTTTATATTTATTTCCTATCTGTTGATAGGACTCTTGAACAGAGCACTTTTTCTGGGTTTTATGCAGTATGTAATATTTTTGCTATATTTTCTTTTTAAAATGAAAAGTTGGAAGATAAACCAACACTGAAGCAATTAGTGCTTCCATTTAGGCTGGGGACAACAAGAATCCAACTATTTAGAGCAGCTGGCTATGCTACCCTGGGCAGTTCATCAGCATGTGAAAGGCTGCAGGTTCTCCACACCCCCAGTGGGGGACCTACATTTGGTAGAGGAAAAGAAGCACATTAATCTTGCTTAGCCTAATGGGTTCACATACCAGGTCTGTCTGGTACCTAAAAATTGAACAAAACATTGGGATGAAGGATTTTTATATAAACCTGGCCTATGTGAGCATATAACATGATCATGGAGGAGTAGTAATAGTTGTTGTTAATGGCTGTCAGATCAGCTTTGAATTACAGAGAATTTATGAAGGACAGACCTCTAGGTCACTCTGTTATCAACAGCCCTGCATAAATGTTACAGATTCAGGGTCGTTGCTTCTTTGACTGAATCTATCCACTTTTGGAAGAAGCAGCACTCTTCTGCCAACTTCATAGCTTGGTAGTGTTGTTCAGTAAACTTGTTCCAAGAGTTTCATAGAACTGTTCCCGGCCTAGGAGGAGCAATGGGGGATTTATCTGGCTTGTTTTAAAATTGTTTGTCATGGTCTCTACTTAAGTTTTGATTTGATTTTTGTTCAATTATAAGATTCATGGTTGCTTTTGCTTAGATTCATTTCAGTTATTGAAGCCTGATGATGTGGGTTCAGGAATGTTGTGGAGTAACAGCTTTTGGGTGACGTTGATTATCTAAATACATTTTGATCTGGTCTCCAAACTGGCTTGGTCAGTCAGCTGGAAGATAGCAAGGAATGTGTCCCTAATTTTCCTGGACCTCTTGGTGGTTTTTGTTATAATTAACCATAGTCTGTCTGAGATGGGTCCTGTGGAATTCATAGATATTTTCTTATACAGTAAATAGATTCAGAGCTTCACAAGTTATTATTTAGAAGCAAATAGTTTCAGTTATAGTTCCAAAGCCCAGAAGGGCCTTAATTCCCAAAGGAGTTAACTACAATTTCAAAATGCTAGTTACTTTTCATTACATTTAGGAGAGGGAAACTCTGAATGCTATAAGCCACAAAACACACTTTTCTTGCATCCACTTCATTGTTGGCTTAACGCTTGCAACAGAGTATAAGCTGACACTTGAATTACGTGATATTCCTTCTTTGCCTTTCAGTAAGCAACACCCCACTTTAAAAATAATTTTTAGCTAGCCTGGAAAAGAGCTGAAGTTATTTTTAAGTTACAGTCATAACTTTTTTTTAGTCATATTATAAGCTATAGTCAGAGGAGGACAATGGCAAACCATCTCTGAGTACTTCTTGCCTAAGAAGAGCATGTGAAATTCATGGTGTTGCCATAGGTTCACTAGTGAATTAAAAGCATATACTTTACATTTTTATTTTTACTATCATTATTTGGGAAATGAATTAATTGCAAGAAACTATTTGTAATTAGTTACTTCCAAGTTGTGAATAGATTCTGGAGGCTGGTGCTGAGAGTTGTACCATGTGGGGGTGGTTTTTGCTTTGTATCATCCCACAGCATTCTGTAGGATTTTGTTCCCCATGCTAGTCACATACTATGTGAAGCCACAAGGGGGATGGATTTGCATTTATCATCAGCTTGCCAAGGACATACAACTCTCTTTCTCCATTGTGTCAGATTAAGAAGGGAGGTGGTAGAAGTTTTGAACTGGTACTTGGAGTCAAAAGCGGGCTGAATAAAGGCTAGTGAACTTTAGCTCCCTCCAGATACGACAGAGTCATCATTGGAAGCTTGTTCTTTTGCCCAGAGAGGTCATATTCGGTGCATTCTGAGTGAGGTAGGAATTGCCAGAATTTTGCCACTTGAGCAGTGCTGTTTTGTCCAACACTTAGAAGGCTCTTTCTGGTCTTTCATTGGCTTGCACTGCTGCACCAACTGAGTCCTCTTGGACAGAGAAAGCCTTGTTGTTGGTGACCAATAACACACAGATTTGACTACTGGTATTCTTTTATGTGCTTTGGAAGACTCTTAGAAACTTCATGTGGTACAAAATGTGGTCAGATCTGTGCTGCACTGAAGCTCTCCTTTTGTTCCTGGGCAAAATTGAAGACTCTTTAAGACTGGACAAAGGTATCTGAAGGACCACCTTTTCCCACATGAAAATGCTGTCAGATTATTTGCCAAGGCCATTGTTTTTGTGCTCTCATCTTCAGAGGTGAGCAGATGGAAGTCACTGAGAGAGTCTTTCCTATGGGGGGTCACTCATTTATGGACTGCTGTCCCCTGAGGAGTGTGCCCAGCACTTACTTTGTTAAGCATCAGTACCAAGTTAACATCTTTGTTATTTGTGCTGTTATTGAACTGTGGTCTTTTGTACAGTTATTTTTAGCTAGTGTTTTTTAAACATTTATTATTATGTTTCTTTTATTTTTTCTGTGACTAGGTGTTTTGTGGTCATATCTTTGATTTGTTTCAATTAATGTTCATCGCTGGCCACTTTAGGGACTTCCTTCAAAAATATGGCGGCAGGATATTAATTTTTGAAAGGTAAATGTTTTTAATATATGCACAACTGTGTTTTCATTCTTGGCCAGAATAGAAAACCCATTTCAAATTGTGGTTTCCGGTTTTCATTTGGCAGAGCCAGAATTGTTGCAAGTAATACAGTTATCTGTAATAAGTTGACTTTGTTTTGAATAATGAAAATGTAACTTCAAGAGTAACATAACAAATTGGAACAATATTTTTTTGTGTGGGTGGAATGAGTAATGTTTTCTTTAAAGGGTATTTTTAGGCATCATGGAAGTATTTTGCATAGAATTTTCCAAGTTTTCTGTTATCTTCTTAACAATCCTAAAGAAAAGGCAGTAATGCTAATGAGGAAAGCCAGTGTGAAGTTGTAGTTTGAGCGTTGGACTACAACTCTGGATAGCAGGGTTCAGTTCCCCACACAGCCATGGAAACCCATTGAGTGACCTTGAGTGCATCATACTCTCAGACCCAGAAAACTCCATAATAAGTTTGCCTTAGGGTTGTGATGAGTCAGTCAGAAATGACTTGAAAGCCCACAGCAACTGTAACAATATGAACAAGTTGTTTGTTATGTAAGATTGTTACATGACAAAGAAGTTATCCTTTTTTGGTAACAAATTACATAAAGACAACAAATTACTTGAGGAAGGGATGACCTTTACAGTGAGTTACATAATAAACTATCTCCAAAGTAGCCTTCTAAGATCCGGTTTGGCATTACTGATGTGGAGAGAGAGAGAGAGGGAAGGAAGGAGAGGAATACATACAAGCTTGGACACATAATTCCATGTGCAAAGTGAGTCTGTTCATCTTTCTGCTCCTTGCTTCTCTTTCCCATCAAAAGAGTATTTGATCATTGTATAAAAATAAGCATATACTGTCATACTTCATAGCTATAGGAAAAGGAGACCACTACAGTATCTATAATCACAATCGAACTGGTCAGTTTCCTCTGGGTCACATATATGAATTCTTTGCAGCTTCAAGGTTGGGCAATTGAGTGCAGATCCACAGACTGCAGAGTGTCAAAAAGGAAGAGAGGAGTGGGTTGATGCTGAAAAATTCCCATTTGACAGAATTCTTCTCTACTGGGAAATCAGTGGTATCTTTAAAAATTGACCCACCCTCATCTTAGTTAATAAAGCCAATACCACAATATCCTTAGCCCCATTTTGAGATAGCTTCTCTGTAGCTACCATAGCTGTAGTGTTCATTAAACATTCTGGGTCATGATGTTTTCTTCAGTTTTCTTCACTCTTTTAATGCTAAATGCCTTATCAGCTCATAAAGCAGCTATAGTTTAGTATGGTGTATGGAACTGCGTGTGAGTCAAAATGATGCTTTTAAATTTTAACAGCACAGCATAAACATTGCTGTGATGAGGACTTAGATCCATTTTGCTGTCCTAATCAGAAAGGGACAGAAGTAGACACATAACAGGGGGAAAAACTGGGGGTGGAGGCTAGAGAAGGAACATGCTCTCTTATTTTGCTTTTGACTCTTGGATGTGGCTTTCCGTGATTATTTTTAATTAGCTACGCTCAGGACATAAAACCTATGACTATTCTTTGGCTTGATACAGATGGAATGTCACATTATCATCACATGGTGAGGCATGAAATTTATTTAATTTACATAAACAGCCTCTACTTAAAACAACTTAATTCAGAACATTCCTTCATCAATGGGCACCATTATGTGGATCTTAGTATATCATTTTGCTTTAGCAGCATAAAAAAATAGCGCCATTGTTTGTCCATGACTAGCATTTACAGTAAACAAAAATGTTTTTGAAGAGAATGTAAGCAAAGTCAAGAGCAGCTGCCAGAAGATGAAATCTCCCTGGGTTGCTGCCGTCCTAAGCCTGCTTTCTGGATGTGTAGGTTGCTCTCTGCATATTTCAAAGGGGAACTTCAACAGTTTTAGCATTTTGGAGGGCTATGTTACAAAGAAAACAAACCTTCAATACCACTGACTCTAAGGATATATCTGAATATCTTTTCTTCATGCAAGATCTAAAAGCGATGCTTTACATGCTAGATAAATCCCTAATTAACCAGGATTAAAATATCTGTTTACCTATATGTTTGTGGTAGGCAAGACAAAATGCCACAGTTTTTCAAGCTTTTAGAAAAGCACTGTCCTCTTGTTATGCAGTTTTGTTGTTCTGCATACAGACTGATTTTTGTCAGCCTGTCTAATCCGGTTTCTTGTCTTGAAACAGCAGATGCTAGCAGACAATATTTGACCTAGCAGCGATTTTGTGCAACTACATAGTGATTCACTTGCATGATACAGCCATTTTGCTGAGGCTAAGCAGATCTATGTCAAGCCTTTGCCTGATTGAAAGACAACTTGGGAATCACATATTTGTCACACTGCTTTAAGTCCATGATGGAAGAGTGGCAGGATAGAAATGTTCTAGATGAAATAAATAAATTGAGGAGAGAAAGAGAGCAGATTTTTCAGGGGAAAAAGTGTTGGGAGGCTGTAGGGAAGTAAATGTGGCCAGTGCTGGATGTTTAGGACAAGGCACAACACCAAAAAGTCCTTCATATCCTCTTCTCATTTTATTGTGGTCGAGTGTTTGGGGCACTTTTGTGAAAGACAGAAGAAGCTGCCCTATTTAGTCTGACCATTGATTCGTCTAGCTGAGTACATTTACATCAGAGTTGGGCAACCTGGTGCTCTTCAGATCTTCAGCATGGCCACTGATCTGGGATGATGAGAGTTGTGTCCCAAAACATCTGTAGGTCTACCCATGGTCTTAATTGACTGTCTGTGAGTTTGAAGTTTTTGATAGAAAACTCTCCCAACCCTCCCTGGAAGTACTGAGCCTGGAACTTTCTGCTTGATGGCCAGGTGCTCTGCCACTGAGTTGTGGCTGTGCATTCCTTGACCATGTGACTGTTCTAAGGGTCTGAAGCTGTTGTTGCAGCACAAGCAGATGGTATAGCAGCATGTTTGTCTGTTCCATCTATCATGTAAAAGTTTTACCAAATTGTTAAGAAAAAGTGTGTTCAAGAACAATAGTAGGTCTGAGCTGACAATGTTGCCTACTAGGTCATCCCCAGATTGCTGAAGGGTTCCCCTTCTAGGGTCATTCAAACACTCTTGAGTAGTGCACTTATGTTATGGACGAGAGAGGAATAGCAGCTGCTTCATTGGAGCAAGAGCTAGGAGCAGTGCTAGGAGCAGTGTTACCATCTTAGGAAGGATGAGATATGGCATTGAATTATTTGCTGCTATCTACAGCTGTGGCCTTCTAAAAACTGTTTAGGCCTACAGCTTCCATCAGCTCAAGCCCTCATAGCACATGGTGGGGAATTACAGGGGTTGCAGTTTAAAGACATCCGGAGTGCCTCACTTGTTTATATAACAAAACTCAGAATACATTTCCTTATTTGTCAGAATCAGGGCTGGGCAAGTGGTGAAAGCAGGGCTTCTCTACATTTTTAACCAGCTCAGTCAACAAGGAGAAGTATTCTCTTCTTGTTGCTCTAGAGCAAGTTGTTGACATAAATGGTGTCCAGTTTTCTGTGTATCATTAAGATTTGAGAGTACAACCCACTTTCTAAGCTGAAGGTTGTTCTCTAAGATGCATGTGGTAAGGCGTTTCATAGAACCACCAAATAAAGGCAGTAGTGTATGGGTTTTTTGTTTAATGATCCTCATGTGTTTATTAGATATCACAGTATTTTCCCATTTTTAAAAAATGTTTACAAATCTGGCCAGATCACATGCTAAATAGCAATATTTGTATTTGTAAAAGGTTTTCTCATCTTCCATTTACATTTGTATAGTTATTATATCCAGTCCTATGTAAGTGTACATAAGTGTACATGAGATCCTTGGATACAGGGTAGTATGTAAATATTTTGATAAACAAAAATTAAAAAAAAAGTGCACTCAGATATAAGTGAGATTGAGTATGGTATAAGAACTTGAGGTTTGACTAGAACACTAGGAGGACAGGGTTTAAATCCTTGCTTGGCCATGAAGCCTATTGGGTGACTTTGGGCAGGTCACATTCTCTCAGCCTCAGAGAAAGGCAAACCTCCTTTGAACAAATTCTGCCAAGAAAACCCACATAATAGATTTGTCTTAGGATTGCCGTAAGTCAGAAATGACTTAAAGGCACATTAACAACAAACTCAAGTGTAATCTTCACTGTATTCATTGTGGCTAATATTGAAATTTTAGATAAGTTTACTCAGTGAGTTCTACTAGGTTCAGCAGAACTTGGTCTCGGGTTAATGTGTCCAGAAGTGCAACCTTGTTCCCTTGATATGTTTTATGACTGTGCTATTATAGTTCAACCCTGTACATGGTTACTGAGAAGTGAGCCACACTCAAGTTCCATGGAACTCTCCCCACAGATAAACATACATAGGACTGCAGCTTTAGTTCATTTAAAAGCTGTGCCATTCTTAAGATTATTTTGTAAGGGGCAAAGTTTTGGCTGTATTGATTTTTGTGGAGATTTCTTTTCTTTTGCTTTTTTGCTTCAGGTGAGACTTTAATCTGTCTAGTAGAGGATGCTGCTTAACAGGAAGAAAAATGGTTGGTACTCAGTTATTCTTTTGACCTATAAATACTGAGTGGTTCGATTTTTTTTCCCCCCATTCATTATAAGAAAGAACACTGTTTCCCACAAGACACTTGTCTTAATACGTGGCACAGCTGTAATTAGGGGGTGAATTTTAAAATATTGCCTTCAGTATGTGCAGCATTGTAGGCCGAGGCTACCGTTATGATAGATATTTAGGAGGCAAACCACAAACCTCTCCAGTGATTTAATATCCTATGCTATGTAGATGAAATATTAAGCTATTAACTGTGGTGGCAGACATACAAATGCATATGAGACATGGCTGTAAGGCTTGAGACATACACACAACTAACTATACGTACACACCCGTACACATATTGACCTGTCAAATTGCATTCCTTGTGTGAGATTCTACCAACATTATGTATCATGTACTTTGATACATTTGTCTTAACACCCTCATACACACATACTGCTTCTCTTCTAGGGCTCTGTTCTCATAAGGTGCTTTAAAATAACACACAAATGTGAAATGAAAACTTAAGCTATTACTAATTGTATCAGTGCTACATATGGTAATTCGTACATAAGTATACATACTCCAAAATACCTATTTCTTCTTTGAGATGTATAATAGTTATTTTAAATAAAAAAAGGAAAGGCACATTGGTTTGGTTTGGTCTCACTTAATAGCAATTACATTTTAAGAGGCGTAAATAACTTGCCATCCAGACATTACAAATATCCAGGTGCTCTGTATGTGCTGATGACAACAAAATTGAAAAGAAAGACTGTAATAATTCTGACTGGTTTTCTCTGCAGAAGATATTGATTATTTGTGTGTGGTGAGAGATTTGGAAAATTCAATTAAAGGAGTTGTGCAAAGGTTTCATAAATTTTCCTTGTACAGCGTGTACACAGACACTGTTGCGTATTAAATCAATGCAGCACTTCACAATATATTTTCTTTGAAACATAAAAATAAATAACATTTAAACAGTTCTGCTTACTACAGAAACAAGTTTTATTTTCTGTGAAGCATTTAGTCATGTGCTATCACTGACTCATACACATTTGCCAGCTGTAACAAATTTTATAGACATTTTCTCCAGAGACATCGCTCATGTACTATGAATTTTTAAATGAGCAAATGGTGAAGACGAGATGTCAGCAATATAAAAATTGATCAGTTAAAAGATAAAAGCATAAGTAAAGAGATTTGTATGGTAGTCTTAATAGGTTTTATTAAATAAAAATACTATAAAAGGACAGTAATGAATAGACTGAAGGCTTTAACTGTGGTTGAGGTGGAGAAAAATTATTCTGGCACGTTTAAGAGAAGATTGGTTTTATATCACCAGACAGGTGGCCATTTTTCCCCCTCTCCCTCTCCAGTTTAGAGGTTTACAAGGTTTAAAACATTCAAACTTGCACACACATGCACAAAACAGAGTAAACTTTCCACTAGATCATGACCTCTTATTGTGCTGGAGAGGTTCTGTACTCCACACAAGCAGATTAGGTTAGCTTTCTAGAAAAGACTTGAAACTGATCTGCACTGTTGGCTGAGGCCTTTTCAATGTCATCACCACAGTAGATTCCAGCTGAACTATAATTGGTGAACCTTGGTGGAAAGGGGAGATATAGTGATTACAAACCCAGTGAGGAGACATACAGGCCAGATAGTGGGATGTGGCCATAATAAATACAGGACAGGATGTCTAGTGAACAATAAGGTGTGTATTTAAACTGGCAGTAGGGTTGGTATGTGTTTCCTTTTGTTTTTCAACTTGTGCTATCCTGAGACTATGAAGCACTGCTGCATACTTTGAAAAGGAAGAGAAGTATAGAGTTTGGTCATTGTTGTTAATAGCTAAAACTGTAAAATCTTAAGAAGTTGCTATTATTGGTTCTTCAAAGCAATATGTATTCTACTATAGAAAGTGATCACATTCCTCTGAAATCTGTAGGCCTGGCTATGTTGACTGTGGCTAGTGATTCTTGTTTCTAATGTCATACGTTGTATTTTTATACTGTTAAATATAAATTAAAGTATAGCATTATATCCATTTTCTTGTTAAGTGAAAAAATATCTTTTTTTTCTCCTCCAGGTTATCATAGACCTCTCAACAGCTTTGCATTCCTTAAATCCCTCATTGATTAAGGTAGAGAGACTTTCCTCTTCGAACAAATCAGTTTGAAATTTGTGATTAAACATAAAATTAAAATCTGCTTTTTGAAGAATTGCAGACTTGGAGTGATAAATTTGTTCTTTCATCTGATTCTTGCATTAGCAGTGGGGGGCTAGACTAGATATCCTTTGGGGGGTGTTCAAACTCTACAGTTCTTTGAGTCTATCATGACTCATAATGGAAAAGAGAACTACTTTCACTTGGACTTATTTTATTGAGTGTGACTCTTAAGTGTTGAAAATGGAAAAGCAACTCAGATTTCCTCTACTTCTTCATCATTGTCATCGATATTTGCTTTGAAAGTGGTAATTTCTCTACTTCCATATGTATCAAGGTCAATATATTGGGCTTGTTCAGATGTAATGTTTTCCATAAAGCATTCTTTTATCTATTTGTAATTCTTTGTCAGAATATAATTCCATGTTTGCATTCTTCAAATGGAACATTTGCTTTTTAAAAAAGTGCTTTGTTTGTGTTTTCATTCATCTATGCCAATATTTATTCAGATGTTACCACATGAAGTGCCTTCTTTTTTCTCTTTTGGGAATGCATCAAAGCAAAGTTTGCATATATTATATCCCTTTTTTCTGCTAACTTTGGAAGTTCTAGTTTTCTTCAGAGCTCAGTGTGCAATCTTAAATGTGTTTTCCAAACAGTATTATTTCCAGCTTTGATCAGATTGTTATTTCAGAGCCATTTTTGCCTTTTTAAAAAATTCTGTAAAATCATGTTTCTTGCCACTGTTTCAGGAATATATGTGCTGAATTTCCTAAGTGAAACAAATGCCCATGAACTAAAATTTTCATTTTGGCAGTGCCGTCTTATGCATGTCTACACAGAAGTAAATTCATTGAGTTTATTGGCCTTATTCCCAGGCCAGATGTTACAGGATGGCAGCTTAAGTACCTCCAGAGCCCTTAGAACATGTAATGTCTCCGTGCACTGTGGGGACTATATCACACCTTGTTTTAAGGCCAACCTCCCATCCGTGAGTTGGATGTGATGTGGTAGTGTTAATGCACCATACCAATATGGATAAATCTCTGTAGCTGTCACCTCCTGCTCCTATTCCTCTTTTTTGAGAAGTAAAGATTGCATAGAATGAGGCTTAGGGGGTCCTTGTAGACCTTTTTTTAGCATTATGTTGACTAGGTCAATGTGGTATTGGAAGATAATGGTTCCATTCCCCTTTTATAGGTAGACTCTGCATTCTGTAAGATATCTGTCTGTGGATAAACATAAGTCTTTTCTCCTGCTTAGAGCCACTCTGTGGCATAATTTTTAATTCAGCACTGTACTTCCTAAAGCATCATGAAGATACTAGAATTGCTGCCTTGCAGGCAAACATTAAGTTCACTGAGTCTGTCAAATGTGTCAACCAGATACCCCAAGTAAAATGAGAAAGTTTTGCCAAGGAAAATGACAAACATATAAAAATGTATAACTCTCCTTTCTAAGTTCACAAATCCTCACTGTGCTGACAGAGCTTTTTTAATATATGAAACTATTTCTTTACAGCTGTAGTAAGAAATACACATGGCTCATTTAAATCTAATTTTTGAACTGATACCTAATACTTCCAAAGGCAACAGCCTTTGTCCATTCCATATGTCCAGGGTTTAGTTTTGATATCATCTCTTCAAAATATCTTCAAAACCTCTTGCAGCTTCAAATGATATAGCAGGTTTAAGCTAGAAGCCTATTCATGTATATGTGGATGTAAATCCCGTTCAAGAAAATGAGGCTTACTTTTGGATTTTATTGGCGGACTCAAATTCTGTGCATGCTTACCTGGACACTGAACTCAGTAAGATGTAATTCTGAATAGATACGCATGTTTGTCTTTCAAGGCAGTTTTTCAAGGCAAATAGTTTTTAAATTAATAATTATGCAATTAAATAATTAATAGTTGCCTAAATTTAGTGCTACATGCCATAGGAGGACAAGGAAGTTGACTTCAGATTTGGCTGGTGTTTTTTTTTTTTCAGTCACTATGGGCTTAATTTTTTTTATTATTATTATTTATTTGTATCCTGCCTCTCCATATGGATCGAGGCGGCGAACAACTTACAAATAGCATATATTTTGAAACATTTCTATACATGTCCCCAACAAGCTGGGTACTCATTTTACCGACCTGCGAAAGGATGGAAGGCTGAGTCAACCTTGGAGCCCGGCAGGATCGAACTCACAACCTTGTGGCTTGCAGTACTGGCATTTAACCACTGCGCCACCAGGGCTCCTTTGCAGTAATTGCCTTTGCAGTTCATGCTGGCGGGCTGCTATTTTGCCTGTCTTGTTTCTTTTCTTCCTCACCCCACCAGTGTTATACTGGAGCTGAGGCTTACATAGTTGAAACCCTGGAACTATTCTTAGTTGTTGGGCCTGTGACATCATCTGCTACCCCTCTGCCTTGGGCTCCCCTGTTTTGAATTTAGCTGTAATCCCCACAGTAGCTGGAGGAGAATGGGATATTCCTGGCAACCACATGTTCTGGTTATCAGCTATCGCTGTTGTAATCCAAAATATTTGGGGTTTGGCTTTTGAAATGACCTATTCCTGTAGAGATGAGAACAGCAATGAAACCCCACCAGCAGGATCCCTAATTCTGACTTTCTTCCTCACCACACATTTCCTCTTGCCCACTACTTTTCTCCGAGTTCTCTTTTCCTGGACTGCCTGCTTATTAAGCCCATATGTTTTGCTTTCTAAAAATTAGATTTGTTTTCATTGGCCAGTGTAGTTTGTGATTTCCAGAGGCTGAGAAGGTTTGAGAGAACAGAACATCAGCACAGAGCCAGCAGAGGAATTTAATGGTTGCTGTTGGAAAAATTCTTAATTCTGGTTCGCCCCAGGTAGCTGGACTGGCAGCAGGTACCTGTGTGGGCCACACTCACTTGCAGAGAGGCTCAGCAATTGCCATTGCTGCGGTGTTTTTTGGATCAGGGGCAGTCTAGAATGAGCAAGTTTGCAGTAGCTACTTCCTGCACCTTACTCCTCAATGGAAATTTGGCTCCAGTGTTCATGGCAGGTGGGAGGCAAGAATGTGGAAAGCCCTACCTTTACATTAATGCTGTGTTGACTCTTTCTCTGGAACAAAATTCACCAGTGGGTCTCTATGCATAGTCTGCCGTAGGTGTCTAAAAGCGAATTGCAGTTAGATTTAGAATCTATCCTCCCCCCTGCTCTGTGCCCCATGCCCATTTGCCAGCGATGTCTGAAGCTATGTCTACTTTTGATACTTGCTAATGGGTATGACACTTTAGGAGATTCATGTCAGCAAAGACAACTGAAGCCTCAACATTTGATTGATGAAAGCATACCAGTTGGTTGTTCCTGTTCTACTAGTGCATGTAAAAACTTGTGGCCAGTATCACCTAATTTAATCTATTGATAAAGCCTCACATACATGTAAAACAAATTACACTACAAAGTGTTAAGTTAAATACTCAGCTCTGTATGAAAAGTTTTTCTGTCATACCTCCCTCTAATTTCTATTAGTCAGCCAAGTATAATGCTCTTTAGAAACAAGAATATCATTCCTTTATTCCAAATTATTCATAAAAGGAGAGTAAGTTTGCTGAAAGGCAATCACAGGACCTGCACAAACCCAAGAATATAACATGTTTTTCCATGCACGTCAAGTATAACCCTCAGTTTAAAAGCTGAAGGACTTCTAATTGGTAGCAACTTAAAAGTGAAGAGGACAGGGATGGGGAGGAGGAAGAATTTTTTTAAAAAGGATTTTGTGTTTTTCATTTAATCTGCTCAACTTTGTTATCTTAAAATATTAAGATAATACCTGACCTTTCCTTGTGTTAATTTGTAAACTAAAATTGTTGTTGTTATGTACTTTCAAGTCATTTCCAACATATGGTGACCCCAAGATGAACGTAAGGGGTGTGTGATAGGTGTGAGAGTGTATGACACACCCGAGGTCACCCAGTGGGTTTCCATGACCAAGCGGGGAATTGAACCCTGTTCTCCAGGGTCATAGTCCAACATTCAAACCACTGCACCATGCTGACTCTAAACTAAAAGAGTACTGGGACATATTTGTAATGTCCAGTATAGTGTCATACTTTAAAAGAAACCTCTTTATTTGTGTTGTGCAGATATGATAAACCCAGAGCCAAGATTTGTTATTGGTAAACTGTGATGCCTGTTTGCTGTTTGTTGTAAGCATTTTTTAACCCTCACAGGTCTTAACTTGAAGAATATATTCAATTTGTTTGCAGGGTCTACAACTGCCTGATCCTACTTAAAAGGGTGAAAAGAAACGCCTGTAAATCTATCTCTCCAGCAAATACCAGCTAAAGATTGCTCAGTGCATTAGGCAGGTGCACATCTAGATACAGTTTCTAGCATCTAATTTAAACTTTACAATCTGCACAAGCAGATAATCTCAAAACAAATAATATACTTTGCAATAGCTCTTTTATGCAAATATGAAAAATTACAAGCTCTATTACTTTCTGTGTAGTTCTGAGCACTACGCTTGTCCAACTTTAGTAAAATAGTGTAGTGAGCTTTTCTTAATGTTCAGGAAGAAGGGTCCTACTTAAGGATGGACTCTATTTCCCAGGGCTTCAAACAGACTAAATTTCACAGTGATGATATGCTCCATGCTTTCTTTGAAGGAGTGCCAGCTTTACCATAAACAATGAAGACCACTTGCCAATTTGTGGCACATTGTTTATGCAACTGTCTGCACACCCAAAAGCAGGCAAATTTGCCATCTATGTCAGTGCTTTTGCTAGCAAATCATTACCAATACAGCATTTGCAAATACCCTTTCAATTACTGAGGTTTCTAAAAAAAAAAAAAAAACCCTCAGACTTCTCATTTTTGTGTAAGCTATTGAAAATATATTCTTTCTCTACTTTGTGTTGCTTAAATTCATACTTCTAAATGCCTTAAAATTCACTCTGATAAAAATTAACATTTGTATGCAATACTACCTGTGGGCCCTGGAATCAGTAAAAATACTCCCAGAACATACTGAGATCCACAAACGATCTTACATTTCAGTATGTAAGTAAATTCAGTAAATAAATGTGATGTATCTTAAACATTTAGAGGATACAGTACATCTTGAACACGTTTTTCAATATAAAGATTATTTTTAATGGGAGTTCAGGTAGCAAAGATATTTTACTACCTTTTCCCTGTGTAAAAAGCGTGGACCTTTTCAAATGGTTAACACTAAAAGAGTAGCTTGACTGTTTAAGTAAGGAGTGGTACTTGAAGTAGTAGAAATAGAGAAAAGCAAGTGGTACTGAGTACCACTTGTTTTCTTTTTTGTGTCTGTGCCTTTCTTTATCATAACGTTTAACTGAAAAATAGTTAAAACTATAAGGGAGAGAGGACTGCCACACTCTCTTTGCTCTCCAACTATTTGAACTCCCCTAAAAGCCACATCTGAGGAAGATCAATGGAATAGCTTAAAGAATTGCCATGAAAGTGGGAGCAAGGGGGAGGAAACTGACGACTCCCTCCCGCGATTAAGCAAAGGTGCCCTGCAACTGGCACAGGTCCCCTCTCCAGGAGATTCCTTTGTTGTTCTCTGTTGTCCCTTTGTTATCTCTCTGCCACATGGTCTTCCAAGAAGTTTTATAACTTCTCCTTGGAAGCATCTCGAAGCATCTTGAAGATGCTCAGCTCTTACCTTTTGATTGGTCAGTTCTCACCCTGTGACCTATGACGCTGACCCACAGTAAAATGTAATCTAATCCCAACACCTCATTAGCCCTTGGTTTACCTGAAGAGGGAAGTATCCCCCTTTAGCTGAGTCTAGATAATGGGAAGCCCCATTATCACAGGTGCCTTCACCTCCCCCAGACGGCCGTGTGAAACCAAACAGAGAGTGATCTTTCGATTCTATGGAAAAAAATCATCTACTGGTTTTAAAACAAATTATTGCTTGCCACAACTGTTTTTAATACGACAAAACTGTAGAAGGATAATTTTACATTACTAGGTTATTGAACAGGCTCATTTTTCACTTTGGCATTTTAGTGTACAACATACAGGTTTCAGGTTCCAGTTCAAAGCAAAAAGCAACAAGAACTGGTAACACCCAATTGAAGGGATATAGAGAAGAGACAAAGTCTGAGATGCTTTTTGAAAAGACTGTTTTACACTCCCAGTTAGCTAGGTGCCTTCTAAGTACTCGATGCCTCCAAGTAAGTATACTCAGGAACATGTTCTTCAAAAGAAGAAAGGCTGGCTGTGAGAAGAAGTGTTCTTCAGAGGTCATTTACACTGATGTATTTCCAAAGAGTTGAATATGGCAATGCCACTGTAAGTGATGACAGAATTTCCTTGTCATTTGCTTGTATGCTTTATAATTTAATTTCAAGCATTTTTGAGCAAAAGTAAATCTCACTTGATTTCCATGAAGCACATATTGTTATAGGTTAGCAGTCTAAGGCTATTAAAGCAGTTACTGCTTCTGGGCCACTTGTACTAAGCTTTTTCCCTTTTTGAGAACAGCTGGGTCTGTTAAGAACCATTTCCTAGTTCAAGATAAGGTGGATCAGATAACTCTCACTTTAGCACCCTTGAAGGCCATCTGAAGGACAAAGGAGAGAGATGCATATAAAACTAATGTTTTTATATGCTGGGGAACACTTGCTCTGGTCTTCTGATTACTACATGGGGGGAAAGGGCTAATGGAAATGTGAGACCATTGCCCTGTCCCACTCATTCCTTCCCATGAAAAATTCTTGCAATGCCTTGGCTTCTTATGAGATATTCCATTGGACCTCCGTGCAGTGAATGTCCACTCCACAGCTTAAAAATTTGCAGTATGAAGGCTTCTCTGCAGTGAATTCCACTCCACAGACTAAAAATGTGCTTGCAGATGTGATAGAATTGGTGGCTCTTTTCATCATTGGCTATAGCTCCAAGTGACTGCAAGCAACTTGAGGTCTTGACCAGGTCAAAATTGCTGCTTATGCAGCCTTGTTGTGACTAATCCTTATGAAGAAGCCAGCAGGAGAACAGAATGAGATGTGTTATTGCTTAATATGATAAACATGGAAGTAGGGGTTTTAGATATGGCCTTTCAACAAGTGGTAGCTTAAAGCCTTACAGTCACAGTTGAACAATGATGGTTTCACTCAAGCACATCCTTTTAAGACTTGAATCAATGAAACAAAGGTTTGGATCTAGAAAGTCACTTTCAGAACAGAGATTTCCTTCTATTCCTTTGTTTCCCGTCATCTTGTAACTCAGCTGATGTTTTGGGATTCTCGGGGTAGTGTGATAAATAGGATGGTAGGTAGATAGTGTGGTATATAGTAGGGAAGGATAAAACATAAGTATTGTATCTTTAGGGGAAAAAATGCATAAAGCACTAGGTTGTTAGTTATCAGGATTCTGCTCAGATTTATGTGTCATTCAGTGTAGCATAGTAATTCCATGCACAAATTGTGCTGCAGGCATCCAGCACCTCTTAGACTTAACGTAGAACCACTGTTCCCTCTTAGACCAAATGATTCTATCATCTTCTGAGCTCTGACAGGATCCTCCAGAGATCTCAATAGATGATGTAATCATTTCGCATCTGGCAACAGGGACACTTCTCTGAAACACGCCCCCCACCCATTCTCCACCAGGCATGGAATGGCTGGGGAGGGTCTGCAGTGACTGTATAATAAGTGGAGGAAGCACTTTGATCATTTGTAGAGGAAAGTCGGGAATACCAACCTCCACAATTTTTTTCTAAAAAAAAGACATACAACAGCATATACACAGTTAGTGTATATGCCACTAACTAGATGACAAGTACAGATTGTTAATTATTGAAGTACATATGAATTGAATGAAGTTTATGATTTTAAAGATATTTTCACTGAAATGGATTTATGAGTATCTATTCACAGAAAAGCTGTTCAACTTTGGTAGAAAAAAATGAGTTGGGGTGTCAGTGACAATCACACCCAGTTGCTTGTCCCTTCTTATAAAGGCACCTCTAAATCTAGCCCACTGCTTAGGATCAAATTCTCTTTACTCTCTGTTACAATATGGTACTTTCAATACAGCCTACCTCCTCCCATCAGGAAAATCCTTATTTTTTAGGAACGCTGAGGCTCCAGTCTAGAGACAACTGTATGTACTCTTACACACAAATCTGAGAGTAACAACTAACCATTGAACAGATGGTCAATGCTGAGCATAGTTTGGCTGGACTCAGGCCACGCCCAATAAAGAGGTGATAGCACAGGGAAAGCTGACAGTGCCAACCATCTGCTTGGCATAGTGTGCATAGTCTCAGATCAGATATTGGGAACTGTGAGTGCTAGATATAGACATCTAGTATTCGGAACTAAATAGGCAGCAACCTTTTATATACAAGAGTTCATAATCCTTTGGCACACTTCACTTTTGCTGGACTGATAGGCAAGACTGAAGTGTGCAGACTGAAAATATATTCAAAGTAAACTGCACTGTACATGGCATACAGTTTTGTATACATGCAGATTGAAAAGTTCCTTGATAGATAAGGCACCCTTAATTGGTGTAAAATTTCCTTCAATTTAATGTAAGGAATTAAGTATATATGTTCTGTGGCAATTTTACTCAGTAGTTCTAAATATCAAATCCCTATGATTTATATTTGTACTCAACCTTTGCTATTTTAATAACAATATCCATGGTTTAAGAGCAAAATAGATGGAAAGGAATACATAATTTGTATAATGGCTTTTGGCATCCTGCATGCAGAATGTTGCATTTTCTGAGCTTGGGATACTAAATACACTTTGCAAGGAACTACATTGAGACTGAGTTGCATTTGTGTATGACAGCAAAATAAACAAAGCCCTTGCAAATTTACATTTCTACCACTTACATGACTGCATTTTTAAAATTAGGCTTTATCTTACCATGACACACATATTTTCAAATCAGCAGAAAGTAATACATTGTGTGGAGCTGCCTTGCCTGTGCTGAACAAAGTGTTAATTGCCTTAATGCTTAATACTGTGCTATAATGTGGCAACAAATCAGTCATGACCCAATTCGTAAAAGGTAGCTGAATGTTGAAATTACTGCATAATGAAAAGGAAGTTATATTGAACATGAACCTTTGTGTAGAAACAATTAGCTACTTATTCGTGTGCCTCATGAAGAGATCATTTCAACTAATCCATAAGCAGCTGTCAGGATTTGGTTTGGGGTTTTTTTGTGTTTATTTTACATTGTGTATGCATTTTAAAGGCAATCCTGTGGGATATACTGCTATAGAGAAAACTGAGATGCCAAAGAATTCCAGATGGAACAGTTGTTTTGTAGTAACTCCGTTTTTAAAAAGGTGTGTTTTCATTATATGAAATTTCACAAGTATTACTTAAGAGTAGCAAACAAACTGACTTTAGGATATGAGTTCCACTTGGTGATTTGCTGTTCTGTACATCTTTTTGATCTTAATGCTGGATTAGTATAAATATACATATATGTATGTGTGTGTGTGAAAATAGACAATGTTATTCTGGCTGTGAAATTTGCAGATCTCCATCACAATAAAGCTTATGTGTTGATACATATAAAAAATGTTAGCCATGACAGCACCTTGGAACTCTTGTTATGGACTTCAGCTAGTATAGAGGTTAATGCTGAAATAAGACTGTCATGTAAGCATGAACCATGACACTGAATCATGAATATTAGTGCAGTGACCTTGATGATTTTAAGCATATCATATGAAAGATAATGAAATATTGTACAAGGCAGCTTAATGCATGCAGTCAAATAGGCTGCAAGAAATAGCGTTTAGTGGCAACAGACATGAGTGATTGCTGTAACATATAGTTCTGTATCCAACACTTTTCTTTTTTGATGGTGCATAGACTCATATGCTTATTATTAAATTAATTTGGACACTTTGTTTAAAACAAACTGAAGTTATTTCTCTGTTACTTTCATGTAAAACATACAATTAGCTTTTGCACTTTGAATAAATCATTATTATTTTTTATTGCATACAAGTATAGAGAGCTCATTGCTAACTCTTTTGAAGGGTGGTGATTTTCATTCCTGAAACAGCGTACACTGAAATGTAAACATTTTTGTCTGTGTTTCCACAGAAAATATGAGACATAAGGAAGCAACTGAACACTTCCAATTATGTACAGTATAAGACAGTCTAATATTAAAAATATTAGTCCTTAGTTTTGCAGGTTGGCCCTTCAAGCTAACTGGTTTTTTTCTGATTTCGGTTGTTTTTTGATTCCCATATTCCAACGACATTAAAATATAGCAAGAAGAATAGAAAGTGCAAGCAGGATACAGCAGACACAGCTAGAGGAAATAAATCTGGCAGCTTCTGTGGAGGATCCAACGTAGCACTCATTAAAGTCAGGATGCCCATCACAGTTATTGAGACAAGGAACTGAAAGGTGAGAGGAAGGTACACTGGTTACTACTGATTTACAATGTCCTATGAGTAGTTTCATTGTTAAGTCCTTCATTTTCATCATGTTGATGGAAAATATTTCAGTAAATACAAAGTGTCTGTGAGCATGACATCTTATGTATCAGTTGGCAAGGTTGATGTAAATATAGTCATACTAAATAGCTGAAGAATTTCAAAAAGGAAAATTTCTACTATTGGCAAAGTTCATAACATACATTATGGTGGATACTAAAATACACTGATAATGGATACAATTTTATTGTTCAACTTAAATGGTTACAATTTCGAAGTGTTAGATCCCAGCAATTTTCTAGATGGTAGAGAGCAGGAACCCACAACTGTTTGAGCTATATCTCACACCATTTCCAGAGGCAAGCGCCATGAGATCTTTTCCTTCTGTCAAATCCCTTTCTTACGATTTTTTTTCTCTGTCCTGCCTTGCTTATCAGACTCTGTCCATTTATTATCCTTAAATTCTAATCTGCTTTTCAGTTTTCTGTGTAACTACTCCTTCATTGTCTGGCTCTTAGCTACATTCCTCCAAGAAAGAAAGAAACAGACAGATAGACAACCTTCTTTTTAAAGTTTACAAAGTAGTAGCTGTGCTAGTCCCTCGCAGCATAAAAAGGAGGAAGAGAAAGGGAGAAACAAAGCAATGTAATAGCACCTTTTAAGACTAACTGGTTTTTATTTTAGCATGAGTTTCTATGGATATAAACCCACTTCTTCAGATGCAGTACCAAAACATATTTATACAGTTGTGGGAGTGGGATAGAATGAAATAGGATCCAGAAAGATGCATATTATGTCCCTTGCCCTAAATTTTCAAAGCATTGGGAGAAGTGATACAGGTCTTTCAGATCTTTACAGTAGCCAGTTAATGTTGATGTGTGAAAGCAATAAACTTGCTTACCAAAAGTTGGTTTCCCTGAATTCAAAGCTCTTGAGAAAACTCCTTTTGTGTTATAAGTAAAATAGCAAGGACTCTTGTATAAATATATGCATTGCACCATGAAGCCATACCTCTGCTAAGGGATTGAAATTTGTGAGTGTAATTCAGTTCAGCTGTTTCCTTTCTGAACTTACCTTTTCCAATGAGGCAAGAGTATAGATAGGACATGGGAGGCAGCAAGTCTTCAACAAATTCAGTTTATGTTCAGTTAAATCAAGAAAAAAAGAAAGAGCATGTGTATCCCTTAGACAAAGTAAGGTATGTAGAACAACAGTCTTCCAAGAGTTACTCACTGAATACTTCTTCATAATCTTTGGGAATGTCTTAAACCAAGGGATGTATCTTCTAATAGAAGTGGAAAGCATCTTCAGCTGCAGATCCTCTTCAGACGTCTTTTCAAGTATTGAAAAAGAAGCTCCACACACTGTGAGAAAAGCCAGTGTTGTCACAAGGTAAGGTAAGAGCAGGCCATCCTTCAGGAGAAGAGGCAGCATGCTGTTGAGAGAGGTATATAAATTCATGTACTTTCTTTCAAAGTTATATATCCAACAACTTGTGATTAATGCACATCTTTAAGACTCTTCAGTAAACAAGTTGGGAATAATTATTTAAAGATATTAACATTTTAACTTACCTGAAGGTTGAAACAAACAAAAACCATGCAGACATAAAGGGAATTTCATTTATAAGTAAGCAGACTGGTCTGTGGAGACATAAGTAAAAGCAATATTTTAACTAGGGCTTTTTTTTAAGTTGCTACATCACACTCTCATTAGAATGGGTAAGGGACTAGTGGTGAAGAACTTTAACAAAACTCAGTTTTCTGTTCATACTAGTGAGTTCAGCTGATAAGTACCATCTGATGTGCAACCAATAAGGGGGCAGTGAATAACAAGAGGATACCTTCGCAAGAGAATTAGGATACCTGGGGGAATACCAAGACTTGCAGGAATACAAAAAAAAAACAAAAACAAAAAACCCCTAGGTAAGGGAAACTTAAGAGTGGGGAACCAAAGATACCATATTGCAACATACTGTTTCAGGTACCACCTACTGCAGTTACTTAGACATGCTCTCATTATACATCATATGAGCAATTTGCCACACTCTCACAAATGAAGAGTTGAAACTAATTACTTGACCTAAACCTTACATAATACAGATCTGAGGCAACACATTGAGTCAAAAACTGCCTGTGCATCAAGTAAATCCCAAAATCTCAACACTATGATACATGAACCTGGTCACTCTTACACACATTTTGCTTTATATGTTCTATATTCTGTGGAACTAAGAAAAGCCAGTTCTTTGCTGTTTCCTATGCTTTTTTCATACTATTGGTATAAGGAAGGTAAGATCAGTGCAAGACTTAAGAATGTACTACTGCAGTGCTCTATGTGCCCTTGCACAGGCACTTGAACCTCATTCTGGATCAACTCTCACGATCTAAGGAATTAGCATGTTGCTTCCAGATAAGAGTGCAAATGTCATCCAAGTATGAAATATCACTTACATTGAAACCAGAAGAATAGACTTTTCGTGCACTTGGAATGAAAACAGAAAGAAGGACAATGCACAGCTAACCTTTAAAAAACGAAAATTAACAAGTATTAATATATGACACAATAGGAACTGCTTATATTTCCCATTACAGGACCACTAAAGTATCTGCTATTCAGCTACAGTGGCCATACTGTGCCTATCCTGTAAAAGGGAAAAAGTGGTAGTACATAAAATTTTGTTGCTCTTAAAGTAAAAGTATATTCCAGATGTCTGGCCAACAGATTCAAGAATAATTTGAAGCAAATTTCCTACTCTATATCAAAGACATAAGGTGGATCATGCCTTTTTAAAGAAATGTAAGAAGTGAACATTTTAGATGAGTGTTTGGAGGCCTCACTTGATGAACGCAACTGTGATGACTATTTTCAGATTCCAGTTATATATTTCAACTGCTTTACACAGTAGTGTGTGCAACCCTTTGGCCTGGATGCATCTTAAACATACAGTAGACAAAGGATGTGCCACTTCTGAAAAATACAGACTTCAGCATTTCAAGAACTGACACGATTCTGAGCCAATTTCATTTCTAAAATTAACCAGGGCACAGCTTCAGATGTGAACACATTATATGACTGAACAGTATCATAAAAACTTTCTTCTTAAAAAATAAATAGAAGGTCACTGGAACATCATGAACGTGAGAAATCAGTATACCAAAAGGTGAACTAGCAGCTCTGCAAAACCACAATAGTGAAACAACAGTTTCCAGGCATACAGAAAAATCACATCATTTTTAATGTGTTACAGTCAAGAAATGTAAATAAAATGTTGGGACTCAACTGAGAGCACTCATTCAAATTCTTGCTCTGAAAAAAAGTCGTATTGCTGTTGAAAAGAGCATCAGCTGAAGTTTTAATAATTAACTACAAATGGCCTAATATGTTAAAATTGGTATGTGGTTCTTGAACACAAAGTACAGTTTAAAAAAATCTTTTGGTTTTTTCAGTTTGGAAAAACTGTTATCTTCTAACAACTGAGGTATTTAAGATTAATTACATTTGTCCAACCTAATGGTTTCTGACAGAAGTGGAATATACCCTAACATTTAAGAAAATGGAATAGTTTTTGTTTGTCTATATACATTCACTTATTACAGCACCACAGAATTCTGTTTAATGTGTCACTGCCTTTGGCCACTTTTCCTTTTTTGTCCAACTGAATTTGAAACTGGTTATATATTACTCTGTAACTCCAGCATTTGAAACATTTTTAATTCCCAAGTGAAAAAAATAATATTTGGGATATTTTTCCTCTCCTTTTAAATCAGTGATTGTGCTGTTTTTTACTAGATTAGGCAGCTAGTCACTTAAAAAAGCAGTATTGTTCTGGCAACAAACATGAGAGAATAAAAAGCTTCCTTCCAAATGAAGCTTTTTTCTACAAAGAGAGTCGTTTGAGGAAAATTACAAATTAAAATCATTTCCCTTCCCCAACAGTTAGTTACAGAAAGGAGTAAAGGGGATGGCTTGAAAAAAATCTATTTACATATTCCTGGAGGATTACTAAGCCATGCTTTGTTTGTGTTTTGCTCTTAAGCAGAATAGAATACAAAAATAATGGCTGATATACTGCATCATCAGTGTTACCAACATGATGGAGCTCTGTTGCAGTTATATCTGAGAATTTGTTGTTGTATGCCTTCAAGTAATTTCTGACTTAAGCCAACTCTGTCATGGGGTTTTCTTGACAAGATTTGTTTAGAGGTAGCTTGCCTTTGCCATCCTCTGAGCCTGAGAGAGTATCCCATACCCAAGGTCACCCAGTGCGTTTCCATGGCCAAGTAGGGGTTCAAACCTTAGTCTCCCAGTGTCCTAGTCAAAAAATCAAACCACTACACCATACTGGTTCTACATCTGAGAATTCCACCTCCCATAAAAAGTACCTTTGCAACCTAGCCACAAACTAACCAGCGCTGCAGATTGAGGTGCTGAGGAATGACATCTGCAGCACTTTGAGAAAAGGCAGCTGGAAAGACACACTGGGGTTCTGCCACAATTGCTTGTCTCAACACACACTGTGACTGGAGCACTGCAGACATCACTTCCCAAAACCCTGATCTGCAGTACCTCTGAAACCTTTCAGTCCAAGGTTCTGTCAGACTGAAATGATAAGGTTTTGGGGTCACATTCAGTTGCTCATGACCAAAACCATGCATGCCCAGCATTTGTCAGATTGTAAGTCCCCTCTTATAATTTCATAACTGCTGAACAGAATGCCAGGTGGTACATAATGTACACATACAACATCATCATTTTATTTACACTAAGTATGACTAGTCAGGTAATATTCTACATGTTGACAGATTAACTTTTAAACTAGCAATGCATACCTTTTATTATCCAACTAGCCTTTTATCATTAGCGTGAACCATACTCCAGCAGCTAAGTATCAAGAGTGTTAAAATATGGTAACAGATCTGTGTTGGCAATCTTGGGTTTTCAGAGCCTGAAATAATCTGGTTTATGGGTCTTCTTGAACCTTTCAATACCATTTCAAGCTGTTGGGTGATCTGGAAAATATCAGAGTGATCTACACATTTCAACAGATCCACTAACAGAATCATGGTCCTTTGAGCTACCACGTTACTGTTTAATACAACTCAACAACAGATGTTCTCTAGGGAAGTGTCTCTCTTAATATGGATTATTTACTACTAAGAACTGATAGGTGGACTGCACTGATAGAGAGCTTATGAGGGCAAGTAAATACCCTCTATGTTTTCCTAAAGAGGAACTGTGTGTGATCTTACATAAGTAGTTTAATTGTTGAGGAGGTCTGAATTGTAATTGGTCAGAAAATACCTGCAAAGGACCAGATGAAATGCATCACAGGGCAAATAAAGAATGACAAAAGGGCAGGGATGAAGGTAACGGGTTAATCTGTTATGACAAACAAGTAGCCTTCTAGCATCTTAAAGGGTAACAAGTTTTATTTGGAACAAGCTTTTGTTGAAGCATGGAATAAAGGGGACTTGAGTCCATGAAAGAAGTACTTAGTTGAAACTGTTTTTTCAAGTGGCCATTTATGAACCCATACACATAGGTCTTGCACCTGCAAAGAACAACACACGGAACATTGTAAAGTTAATTAATTTTTTGTAAGGAACTCAATCTCCAATACATATACTTCAGTATTTTCAAGCATATCAAGCTACCATCTTCAGTTCCATATCTGTCACAATGGATGCGGAAAGTGCGGGGGGGAGGACAGGAGGAGAATGGGTTATGTGAATTTACACATGCCCATTCAAAAACTACAGTTACAGGTAAGCAACTGTTCTCTATGGTTTCTCCAAATCACACATACAGGTAATTAACTAGTTGTTTACTGGAAGATATCAGCACCATTATCAGGGGTAGAGAGAGTCCTGTTCTTCCAAAGATAGCATCTGCTATATCCTGAGCATCAAGACTAAAGTGGCTGATGAAGGTGGAACTGAGAGGCAGCTCCAGAAATCTGGGAGCAAGTTGTGTATAAATGCCACTGAAGTCTCCATCACTCTTGTTGGACAGGCCCATAGATTCAAATGAAAAAGTAGCATGGCTATACAGTGCGCTTTCAGTCTCCACAAACCACTTAGCAAAGGACTGTGCTGAGACAAGGCTTCCTTGCTTAGGGCCACCATAGCAGATAAAAAACCTGTGAGATTGACAGAAAGGGCCAATATGATAAATATAGAAAGCAAGATCTCTGTATTTTAGGTCACACAAGTGAAACATGGACACAACTTCCAGTAGGAATGAAATCAAGATGAAAAACTATTTTATTGTAATGGAACACTAGCTAAAGTAGGTCCAGATAGATTACACAGCTCATTTGTCCTCTTTTGCAGATGTGACCATGAACACAACATTTTGAAGATAAGTAACCAGAAGTCAGTATCTCAGGATAGTGCCTTCATACAGTTGCCATCAGCCACTAGTGAAGCTGATCATGTTAGTATAGAAGCAGAGTGTGGCTACGACAGAAATTGTAACATGAAATAATTGAATTAGTCCCAGTGTTGCCTATGTGGCAATCAAGTCTCAAGGACCATACTGATAGCAGGAGACTGCCTCTTCAGTGACTGGGAAGCTTAAGTTCTAATAAACGGGGGACTGAAAAAAATGGTTGGGGGGACTGAAAACGGGGGACTGAAAAAAATGATGACCTCTTCAAGTAGGTTCCCACTAGTATCTATGGCCTTCAAGGCACAGTCATTCTGGGAAATCTCTTCCTGCAGGTTCTAGACTGAATATGACCAAAGAGATGGACTGTGATCCCAAACTTGGTGTTTCTTCAGGCAAAGCATCTCACCAGAACAGTGATGTTCAAATTCCACATCAAATCTCTCCAAGAATCAGGTGAGAAGATCAAGCAGAGCGCTTAAGAGTACAACTTACACTGAAGCCTCAGGCAAGAACTCTTGCTAGTCTTTGAGTCTGCCTCAGTAGACAAATAGGCATTGCATTCCTGGTGGGCTGAAGAAGGATATTCATGATTTTTATCCTTTTTCTTTTTCTTTGAAATATCTTCCTCTACAACATCTTCAGAAAGCTGCCTTGATGCTGATTTCTTGTCTTTCTCCTTATAAAGTGAAAGAGATCTGCTAGGGCTGTGTCTTGCTCTGCCAATTGAAGCTACAGGTACCACAACTTGAATGACAGTAGTAACGGGGATGCCATTTCTGCGTTCTGCATTCTAATTCTTTAAAGAAGGATGGAGTTTTGCAGATGGATAGTGAGGCAGTGAAAAGTGGCTAGTTCTTAGTCAGTTGATCAGCAATCCAAAGCGCAGTATCCCAAGATTGAAGGTAAAAACATGAAATTCTATTGTGAAGACTTGCTTCATAATTCCCTAAGAGATCACACATGATTGTACCTTCAGTTCTTCTCTAAGGCAAAAAAAGCATTCAGAGTGGTTATTAGGTAGTACAATTTTTCATCCACATGAAGTGTGCTGTTTTTAAAAGGGCCTTGGAGGCAATGTACAAATAGACTTTGACTTATGACAACCCTATGAATAGGAGACCCAAAGTAATCCTGTTATTAACAGCCCTGCTAAGGTCTTGCAAAGTCAGGGCTGTGGCTTTCTTCATTGAACATATCCACATGTAACGTAGTCTTTCTTTGTTCTATTGTCTTCTACTTTACCAAGCATTATTGCATTTTCAAAGGGTTGATGCTACACAGAAAGGTTCAAAGGCCTTATCTCTGCTGCCCCAGAGAGGTAGACATCAAAGATGCTTAAGTTCTAGTAGGATGATTTCAGTTAACATTAGGAAAAAGGTACTGACAGAGCAATTCAACAACAGAAGCAATTATCTAGAGCAGAGCTTTCTAGACTTTTCATGTTGGTGACACAGTTTTTAGACATGCGTCATTTCGTGACACAGTAATTCAGTTTTACTAGCAAACCAGAAGTTAAACTAACCCATTACGCATGTGTATCTAGGGTGGACAAAGGCAGCCCCCCCCGATCCTGGCCAGCTGCCATCACCCTCATTAGGAAAGTCTTTGGCTAGGGTGGCGGCAGTGGGAAAGGCACCCCCCCCAACCAATCCTAGCCCACTGCCTTCGCCCTTGGCAAGGAAAGTCCCCAGCAAGATCAGTGACAGTGGGAATGGCTCAGGTAAGGGGGGTCTTTCTCAGCCCAGGAAGGCAACACACCTACACACTTCAGGCAACACTAATGTGTCATGACACACCATTTTGAAAGCCCTGATCTAGAGGGATGGTGTGCTCTCCCTCAGTGGAGATCTTCAAGCAGATATTGGCCCGCAGCCTGTTGAGAATACTTTAGCTTTCAATTTATGGAACAGGTGGCTGGAATAGATGGCCTACAAGGTATTCTCCAACTCTTTTAACTAAATACCATCCCCCAACTGGTACATTTGCTAAGTAGACTCAGTTTAATCTTCATTCTTATGACCTTAGTTCCCAAGTGACCAAAGCTTAAAGAAATCCCTGTGGAAGGGAGATGCTAAGCCATGGAATTCAGAATTACGATAGAAGGATTCTAGCTTCACCATCTGACGGCACAACACAATTGTTTCTATTCAGCACTTTTTAGTGTGCAGGCAAGAATAAGGGGCATCCAGAGAGGTCCACGTTGAATAGAGCACCTATGGCCACTTAGAAGATGAGGAGCCTTTGGGTCACTTTGTTTAAGAGATCATGTACTATGAACTGTTCTACCAAACTGAAAACCTGAACACTATCAGAAGTACTGGCTGAAGAACTTTGTAGCTGCTGTTGCCTGCCTTCAAGTTGCTTCTGAATTATGGGGACTCTAAGGCAAATCTACCACAGGGGTTTCTTGGCAAGATTTTTTTCAGAGGAGGCTTGTCTTTGCCAATTTCTGAGGCTGAGACAATGTGATTTGCCAAAGGTCACCCAGTGGGTTTCCACAGTTGAGTGAGGATTTGAGCCCTACTCTCCAGAGTTATAATCCAATGCTGAAACCACTACACAATGCTGGCTCTCACAAACTTTGCAGACTAAGAGGTAAAAGTCATGCATAGAGGACAATAGAGAAGTCTTTCTTGTCATACAGTTCACATTTCTGAGCCTGCAATAATTATTAATGCTTAGAACTGCCCTTCTCTTTATCTGCCTTTTAAAAAATTTCAACTCTTCTTCTATTTAGGCACAGTATGGATGTCAAAGGAGAAGGATAGGAATGTCCTTTGTATTATAAAACCTACAAAGGTTACATTTAAATATAGGAGCTTTGTCATACACTTACCAAACTGTATTTAAATCCTTTCAGAGAAGGCTGCAGAGTTAATTTTATGCAACTGGGAAGTACGGTCAGGAATGTTAAAGCAAAGCTAAAAGTAAAACAACAATTTTATAATATTAAACAGTTGATTTCAATAACAGGGGATTCAGTTTAAATCATGACTCACACCTACTTGCTTAGATCAATTTGCTGTGGATCAGCTTTAATGTTTACTGGTGAGAAATAAGCAAAAAGATTCCTAGCTCCAATTTCCTGATTTGTACATTCATAAGTTACTTTTAAAAACAAGTCCAAAGCAACAGCATGAAATTACAAACTCTTTAAATCAGCTCTGTTTGTATACAAGTGGCCAGATGGGTGTCACAATCTTAGGTTACTACATGGTGTTAAAATAGCCTCTTGCAAATTTTTCAAAAGTTCCATTAACACTAAAAGTGGCTCAGGACTTCTGTTCTTACTTACCTTAGCTTAAATTGGGTTTCTGCTGACAGAGCTGTCTTTATTTTGAAAAGAACACTTATGGTACACCAAATATTGGCTACTTTATCCTGAAAATATATTTAACATGTTGTATTAATGTTTTTGTTAGTGGGTATTATTTACATGTTGAAAAGCAGAGCTCTTCTACACAGATGACTATCTCATGATGAGATTAAATACATCTGGGTTACCTTGCTCCAAATCATGGACAAACATTTAACTGAAACAAACATTAACGAACATAACTACAGTCTTAAATACCAGATCCCATAATTTCTGAATATAATAAAATAACCTATAATTGTCCATTCACCATTTTAAAAAACACTGTATTTTGCCACATTCTGTAACACATTTCGCTCTGCTTGCTAGTTGCTAGCAATGACAGAGTTAACCTATAATAAATCAAGAAGTCTAAAGACATTAGCAGTTGTGCTAGGATCACTTTCCAAATTAAATTTGTAACCACACAGCTAGCATGCTCATGAAACTCATCCCTAAACAGCTGCTTGAATCACAGCTGTGTAGACATAACAGCAAGAAAGCTACTACCAACAACTGAGCCAACCCTCCTTGTTCACTTACAAGCATACAGAACACACACTGCAAAATTGCTGAAGGTGACAAGTGCTTGGCAGCACCCACAAACATGTAAGATGCCTGCTTAATAGCCCAGCAATGCTTTACAACTATCAGCATTTGGAGGCATCTCTGTAAATGGGAACCAATTCAAAGAACCTGTCACAGGCACCCCAGTATAAACTTACTGTGCATTGCTTATGTAGACAGTTTATCAGTTTATCCAGATAAATATCCAAATCAGTCATTCCTCTGCCAGCTCCAAAAATATTTCAGCTAACATTAGACCAAAATATCTGAGCTATCATGGATAAATTGTGTGAAGATTCCTTCTTATAAAACATAGACTTACCTCAGTAAAACCCAGCAATGTGTTTTTAAAATCCCATAAAAATGTACATGTAAACTAACCAAATTGGTTGACAGTTCTTTGGCTTGTGAATTTCTATATACTTCACACTTTGTGTAACATCTCAACATACGACTGGGGAATAAGTTTCTAAATTTTTCTCCCAGTGTGCCAGCATCACTGCTGTAGATGTTAATGGTTTTCAGAAGCCAGTCTGCTGCACAGTTGTAATATGATTTCTCCTTTTCTCTCTCTCTCCCTGGTGCAAACCAGTTAATAGATGTCATCTCTGTAATAAAACCATCTACTTTATGCTCAACACCTTTAGGCTTTGCTCAGCAATGTAAGTTGCAACTTTTTCTTAAAGCAAATCGGGACTTTTAATGCATTTTAAAACATGTAGCATTTGAACATAAATCCAATGCCTATTTTGAAAAGTAGAACAGAAAACCTAGAATGGATTTAATTTGTTTTTTAAGATCCCATAGATAATATTGGGCAAGGACATTGTTAATTACTATGGAATCTACTGGAATGGAAATATGTACATCTGAACTATAGATCTGACGATGGGATAAATGTTGCCTATTTGTGTAATATCCTGGAAGATGCCAGCTGAGCTAGGGGTTAAATGCTGGATTAAATAACTGGCAAGAAATGACGGTAAGAGAAGCCAGATCATATTACTAGCCTTCTGGTGTATCTTCCACATTAAATCCCTAAGGGTCAAAGTGAAGGTTTCTCAAGGGAGCTAAAAATATAAAACATTTACAAGAAGCTTGGAAAGCGGGGGGGGCATGAGGCATACCTCAAACAAACCTCTATCAACTGGAAAGAGCCTTCTTAGCACTTGCAAAATTTGTTTAATGTCCGCGCAAAATGGGAGCCAACAGAAAGCAAAAGAAACAACTACGGTAAATCCCAGTTTCATTAACAATAACAACCTGTAAGAAAAAGAATAAATTTATCCAAGCCTCGAAGAAGAAACAGAAGTGCAAAACATGAAGAGTCATAAGAAAATAATATATAGTTGTACTTCATAATTAGGGATGACTTATATACAAACATGGAGTACATGACCTGAAGTGGGAAATCCACTAGCAGAGGATATCAATGATAAGAAAACTGTTAATTTGTTTTTTAAGAGAAGGTATGCTAAACTCTTATCTTCTAAATCTGGGAGCCCATTTGTGACCTATGCTTAAGTAATGACAGGTGTTGAAGAGAAAAGATAGTTGTGTGTATTTTGATACACTACGGACACTCTTTAAACTATTTAGTATGTTATTTAATGACTTAGGAGAAACACGCTCTTCTGGGGGAGGGAGGAGTAAAGAATTATAATGACACAAATCCCTTCTCCAAAAGCTTGATTGAGAAATGGAAGACATGCACAAATTCCCAAGGCAAAGCTGCCTAAATGCATTCCAGGATCATTTTCTGGATGTCAACTTTTAAAGACACTCACCCCTTCCCCATCAGACCTTTTTTGAAGCACTTTCCCAAGAGATAGCAGAAGAAAGGCAGAGAGTGGTAAAGCTCCATTTGTTTGTAGTTAAGGGCTAAGCAAAACGCTATTGAACCCAAAACGTCCAAATCATACGACAGGAAAAGCACTCCCCACAAAGCAAAGCCAAGGCTCACAGAATTATACATGTTTTTTAATGTTAAGGACAAAATGTATTCATCTCTTGGTTATACAAAATGAACAGTGTTAAGAGAATACTTCAGATGGTCTTCTGCTGTTACCAAATTTAGCAATGCTAACTTTTCAAAATGAAAACAAAATTAATGTAATGCCAAAATGCTTAACTTTGGCTGCATTACACCCTGCATGTTCAAACACCAGCATGGAACAACCTGATGCAGTTGCACTGTCCGTCCCACGTGATATGCACTGTTCTGATACTATTACAATCCCAGGGAAGCAAATGCAATAGAGAGGCTTCTACACCGCTTGGGCAATATAAAAAACTGTAAATCCATTGTTTCCCCATATCTAGCTACAACTATCATGAGGATATGCAGTTTGGCTAATGTTCCATAAATCGCTATAATATACACAAAATACATATAAGGTCCTAAAAATTGCCTTCATTGATCTGTATACTGTGGCAATGTTGGGGGATACCAAACTTTGATCTCTTGTGTGCTAAATCTTTGGTACTCTTTCACACACACAACTTGGGCTTCTATCATTTAGGGATAAATATGTATATATAAATTTGTTTTCAGATACATATTTATAACATCTGCTTAACTATTTAAATAAATATTTAACAACACATTCTGTACAATGTAGAAAACAAGATTAAAGTAATACTTATATTTTAAACTATTTAGCTATATAACCTGTACCTATTCATGTTACACAAAAGTAAGACACACCATATCCAGTGGGCTCATTCTCATGTCAATATATACAAAAGATTGCAGCTTTGGGCTTAACCTAAGTTTGCAGTTCTATACCACTTAACTGGGAGTGAGCCTCACTGGAGTCAACAGGACACATTACCTATCCTGATATACTTTCTCCATGCAGTTTACACCCCTTATTGCTCTATAGTGTTAGGCTGGACTAAGAGTATGTTAACTCCAACGCCTTCCATGAAGCTCCAAGCCTGCATCAGCTCTCCTCCAAATAAAAGCTTGGAAATATTCCCAAAACAATGGTTTACTATTGTCCCTCCCCAACCCTGGGTTAGAGAATAAAGAGGACTGATAAAATATAACAGTCTGATTTCACAGAATAGACAAGGATACTGAAAATGTCCATAATCAATCAAAATAAGGCCTGGATAAAGCAAAATGCAGAGAGCACTAGAAATCTGGGAAAGAAAGAAAAAAAAGGACAATTAAACATTTATAAAAGGCTGGTTTTTAACAGTTTATTATGCCCTAGAAAGGGTACATAATAGCAAGCACGCAACACACTTTGCCACCTGAAAAGAAAAAAGCAAGGCAACACTAAAGTCTATCATATCACTAAACAAGCTTGGTTTTGCTACTTGCCAAAGTCTGATTAAATTATATTTAAATTAATTAAACTAAATCATCACTAATGTTAAATATTTGGAGTACAAATATTTATGATACATAAACAAAAAATGCTCCAATAATATGCAAACTTACATAAAAGTTAATTCTATTGAATTTAAGTAGTACTGAACTTAGTCCTGAGTAATATACTTGGAATTGTGCTACATATGCTTTTGGAATTCTTTTAGGAATTTTAGTAATTGCTGTTAACTTCTTGTGCTTAAACACAAATAAATTAATACTCGTTATCCATATTATGTCAACTGAAAATATTTTTGATATTGTAGCTTTAGCTAAGTGCACTTCTGATATTCACCCAAAATGAAACAATTTTACTTGCAACGGGGGGGGGGGGAATACGCACCTTTTTCTTGTTTGATGTGTCTTTTAAAGAACAGCAGTATAAGATTACTGCAGGTATATAAATCAGCAAATCAGCAACTATAACTGCAAAACAGGTTATTCATAGAAATTAAGCTGATTTTTTTATTAGTATATATTTTTTGCTTCTTTTGCTTCCCATTTCATCACCAGTCGACATATTATTCACTGCATTGAACCTTTATAATTTTGAGTTTTACAGTTTTCACACTGAATGACTGAAAATACAAAAACCAGACAAGTCTTTTATGTGTCACAGTCTCAGGCATACCCTTCAGCTCAAACACAAACCTTAGACTACTCATACATTCAGAACAGCAGGTCTGATTCTATACACTCAGAGGAGTGGGCCAATGATAACTATCTTTCTAAGATATCTTAAGGGAACAAAGATATCGTTCTTTACTAAAATTACCAGAACCTCAACTTGAGACGATAACTATACTTTTAAATGTTCTGGGTGTGAGTGTGCCTGAAAAAGATGCAGCATCCCATCCATACATTCCCTTTCCCACCATCTGACTTGTAGGGAAGCAAAAATGGATTCTTGCTACAGTAAGCAGTGGTGAAGGAGAAAGATGAAATCATTTCTACCTTTTCAGGGGCTTGAGCATTTAAGCATCTAGGTAATATCTCCAGGAGAGCCACTGACAAATTTAATTGTCATGCAGTAATGCTATTCTTCAAGGAACTGTCTTACAGATTTTTTAAATGTACGTATCTTGTACATAATGTACAAAGACTTTCTAAGATGACTATTTTAAACATAAGGCATAAACCTGTTTATATGGTAATATCACAGTGGACAGAAATTTGATCCAATGGTATCACAGGGGTAGCCCTGTACTCACACATGGTCACTGGATTTCCATACTATGGCAAAAATGCCACCAAAGAGGTATATAACTGGAAGGTTAGCTCAATGACATTCTCTTATTGGAAATCAGTTTAAAGATACAGGAAGCTACTGTCTTTTGGTGCCCTGTTATCTGACAACTCGCTCTTTTGATGCTTCCAAATTAAGGACAAGTTCCATTAATTTGACAGGTGTTTCTGCAGAGGGTTGCTTGGAACTGCTTGCACATGTTTGCTGCTTGCAAAGTGAGCTGAGAAGGGAGAAAAAAAGTGCTATGCTGGCTGAGAGACTTTGCAAGTAGCACCCACAGTCTGTTGGTCCCAAGTAAGCCTCCATCAGTCCTTCACGCTCCCTACCATACAATACATGGGTTCCGCTTTTCAACCAATGTAGTTTTCTGAAAGTGCTCTGGTTCTGAACTAGTAAGATAAGGGGAGGAAGTCTGTATTGTAACATGTTTACAATAGTAATATATACATGAGTACATGAACAGGAATATAATAAACTGTTTTTAGGGTAGCTCATCATAGCTGTTCTGAAATCTAAACGGACTGCTTGCTTTGTTGTTTTATTTTCTCTTACAGTTATTTAAAAAGATAAGCCAAATAATTTCCCTGTATGTTCAAAATTTGATTGTGTGTAAATCCTTCACTGATTTAAAACCCAGTTCTGCATACTGCATTGAAGTCAATTGTATTAAAGGTTAGTAGCCAGACACACACAGAAGTAGCTGTGCTGACTATAAAACAAATTCCAAAATTCCATAGCCCACATTATAGTAATGCCTTTACTGGGCCAACTAAAACAGCACAAAAATGCTGTTTCTACCTTTCAAAATCAAGGTTTTCTTCATCAGGCAAAAATGTTTTAAAAAAAACACAGGTCGGAAGAGATGAACACAAATGATCTTGCAGTCAGATATCTATATGATTTCTTCAGATGAGGAAGGGTATGTCTGTAAACATTCAGTTCAGGCCTGTCAGGAACTCCCCCCACAATGGACCAGGAATTCCCAATTAACCAAAACAAGCAATAAAGGCATAACAATAAAGATTGAACTTCCATTCCCTAGCTCTCACAAACACAGAGGGCCTACTGTAGTCTCTTTCCAAAGAAACTGATCAAGTGAAGTAAATACATAGAAGATAATCTGGCCACATTTACACAGGATTGGAGCCCAAATGCTCAATATTTTTCGAAACTGAAGACCAAAATTCCTTCAAATTGACAGAATATAAACCTGCAGTTTCTTTAAGCTGCAAAGAAACAAAAATGGTAATTCTCATTGGCACAACTTGATGTCAAATGTGCTGAAAGATTGCCCGCTGACATAGAACTCTTTTCTTTAGCTACAAAAGTACAGAAGTCTTTTTTAAAAGAACATCAACACAATGGTCCATCCAGTGACACAGAAAGTTCTCTGAAACACTGGTATATTTGAATGGAGAAAAGATTATGTGGATTATAAATCAATTGCCCCTCCAGATCAGATCAAAAGCCTATTGATCTGGGAACAGTATATTTCTGCAATGGGCAATTAAATGCCTAGGGGAAGCCAACAAACCAGGAAATGAGGGCAACAACATCCTCCCATTCTTCTTCCCCAAGAAATGGTATGCAGACGCTCTGATACTGGAGGAAATATATAGCTATCACTGTTGTTTTCTAGTTGCTTTTTCAAAGGTGTTCAGGAGGCAGCCACTACATAATCTGGTAGAACCAAACTGTTCTGCTGGACTATATGCTTCACTAGATGAGCTAGAGTATTATGAGAGAGGGAGAAAAATTACTCCTTCTCCTCTTCTTCCTTTATATAATTCTACCATGTCATCTTCCCCTTTATTTTCTAAAAAGCTGCATTTTTAGAAAGGAATATAGATCCAGCCTTTTTGGCTTCCCATTTCTACCTCTTTTCTAGCTTTAAATGTTCTTTCTGAAGTGTGGTAATTATAACTGTACTCCAAGTGCTCTCATATCACAGAAATGCATATCTGTATTGTGATATTCACAGTTTTACTTGTATTATTTTCCTAATCATTCCCAAAATGGAATTTGCCCTTTTCATAGCAACTACACATTAGGTTGATGTCCAGTATAACCTCAATACCCTTTCCAGTCCAGTCATTATCAGGATGGGTGACATCAGCACATATGCAAAACATTAGACCTGTTTTGCCCCACTGTACATCAATTTACATTTCATTATACTGAATTATGTTCACCATTTTAATTTTAAAAGTTCCTTTTGAAGCTGTTGGAAGCTTTTGAAGCTGTTTTCACCTTCCTAGGTAACTGTCATCAGTTAACTTGATCATCTCACTGCTTCCCCCTTATTTCAGATAATTTCTGAGCAATTTAAACATTGGTCCCCATTAATAATGTAAATACCACATGCAGATTTTCTCATCTTGAGTTAGATAGGGTGCCTTGACTCCATCAATCATCGTCTAGAAAAAAATGATCAACTGCCACAAGATTTCTCACATTTTGGAATTTGTGGCAAAGAAAATTGTTTATGGAAAAAACATTTCTTTTACAAAATACCCATTGTTTTGTGCACAAAAAACATTTCTGTACAGAAGTCCAACATTTTTTGCTCGGGAAAGTGTTTCATATAAAAAACACTACCTTCTGTGATAAATGTTAGGGTATGTGGAGAAAACAATTACATTTTTATTGAGTGCCATGAAAACTTCACAAAAATGAAATTTTCACAGAAATTTCCTGAAATATGAAAACATCAAAAAATGAACAAAAACTCTTCTTTGTTCACTCAGTAGGACAAATACTTATCAAGTACTTTGTGATTCCATCTAAGAGTAAATTAAGTGAAAATTCACATCCCTAGTTCCAGTACAGATCTTTGTGGGGGCAGCTTCATCCAGTAAGAGGAATTGGTTTGCTTTCTATACAATAAACCAACTTTCTTCAGTTTGGTGTCCCCATATATGCTATAAACTTCTCACAGTCCTCAACTAGCATGGTACCAGCACTGGGTGGGAATGACAAGAAGCATAAACCAAAATATCTCAGTGATACCATGTCACTGAAAGTTGTGCAGTGTGATTCATTTTGGAAGGACCAAGATGAAATGCTGCTTAGACAAAACATCAAACTATGTTGATCTGTGGGCAAATGGTGGTCTGATCAAGTGATAGTATCCCCAGACTGGACAAAACAATAAAGCATGTAATGTAGTCACATAGGAGGAGCAGATGAAGGAGAGTGCAATCCTGAGGCCCATTTATGTAATGTCAAGCCATGGTGTCTGAATCATCTGTAAGTCTCCTATTTTTTAATTTCTTCATCAGAGTTTATCATCTGTGTGTGCACTCCACAGAGAGAAATTTTCTAAAATGTATAAAACTAATGGTCAACATTTAACTGTATTGGATTTTGTAACCTTGATGCACTAGTTTAATGGCTATTGTTAAAAGAATGTCTATCCATTTTCTTAGTTTGTACATCAATGGTTTGTCAAGCGTGTTGATTTGAACATTATTAAAGACCATTTCAAGGGTAATTTGGTTCTAGTGATTTTTAAAATGTAATCAATTACTGCAGACCAGATGGAAATGTTTGTGGCCAACATAAGAGGTGGTGTGGAGGAGTGTCTGATTCTCTCCAGGATAATCAGCAATAAGGAAGATGTTGACACATCATTCAGGACTCCATTCATTCCTATGAAGCAGAGGATGACTGAACATAAACTAATAAATGTGTTATTTAGGCTGTCTGTTAAATAATTCTTGCAACACTGGTGGGTTTTTTCTCCTCTCCACTACTACCAAACTATTAATTATAAATTAATACACTTATGAAAGAAAATGAGCACAGAATTTTATCACAGTTTTATAACACCAGGATCTTTTTGACAGATTAGAAAAAGGTATTGAATAATAATCAAAATACATGTACGCAGTATAGAAGTCATATATTGTCATCAACTTCATCCAAGACTTCTTTTAAAAACAGGTTGGCTCTTTTGTGAGCAGAAGGCCCGCTTCCGTTCACCAAACTCACACAGATATAGCAGATACCCCCCAAAGGAGGATGGAAGTGGGAAGCCATTTCTGCATATTCTCCTGGCAGCCCTAAGTCACCTCTTATATTGCTCTAAAAGTTTTTCCAGCCCTTCAAGATTTTCAAGAGACAAAAAGGGCTGCAGGAAGATGGAGGTATCACAGAAATCACCTCTCTATTCTCTTCTCTTAGTGCAGGTGGAACAAGTACTTTGGATTAAACCCTAAACTTCAATATTTCACTGCTACAACCATTCAGTACATGCCCCATCTAACCACCATATTTAAAATCTGGTAGAAAATAACCTTGAAACTACAAGCCTTTTCATCAAATCTATCCAAGGTTAAGTTTAGTAATTCTCCTACACACAATTTCCTGAAAGCTAGGAACACTTGCAATTACATGTTCAATGCCCACCTACTAATTCGGAAGGGAATATTAATGGAATTTAACCTGATTGTTCCAAATTTCTATATCTGTTAGCATTATCTACATCTTCTGCAAGTAAACAGCCATAGCTGATAACTGCTATGATTTTCAGAGTTCTACACAATAGCACAAATTGAGCCTTGTATAACAGGAATTAGCAAAACTATTATGTGAAATTTTCAAGTCGTTCTTATGTTGTGTTAACTAATTCCTTCCATGTCAACTTACATGCAAAACATTAAACATAAAGCAAAAGCCCCTATTATAATAAAGCAACTTTTTAAAATAAATCTTTTAATATGCCATTTGCTGGCATTTAAGACTCACTTTTTTTCCTGGAAAATACTGTTTATATGCTGGCAAATAGCATTTGCTAGGGTACACATGGGGTGTGTGTTATACACGAGTATGTCTTATACGCCAGCAAATACAGTAATTTTAAATAATTATCAGCAGCACACACTATGATAAAATAAATGTAATACAGTGCATCTTCTTTTGGTGTGATCTCCGCACACATGCATACAAGGTTGTGCGAAGCATCATTCCCATTACAGTCAATGGATGCAATGGGTGCACTCCCATGTGGGTGAGCATGTTGTGTCTACTGACTACAATGGGATGTGACACTTGGTTTGTTTTTTTTACACAGGGAATCCTGGAACAGAATCTCCATATATACAGAGAGTGCACTGTACCTTAAAACAGTTTAAAATCTGTACTATGGTAAATCATTACATATTTAAACATTCAGCCCTGCATATTAACTGAAAGCAGTCTGAAACAATGGGTTTTTAAGTCTATTTAAAAGCCTCTACTGATAAGGACATACACACATTCCTTGGAAGAGCGTTCTACATGAAGCTACCACCAATATGTTCTGTTTCTTGTGCCTGATCTTGATGTTGGGCCCATGCATAAGCTCACCTCAAGTAAACAGCAAAGGTGGATGTGAATATCACTGGCAACATATTCAGAGTCATGGGGCCTAATTCCATACCATGAATAATGCCCCCTCCAGATTATAATTACCATTCCAGATTATGATCATTCTTTTTTGTATTTTTATACCTGGAAAACAGCCCTTGCAACAAATCATCTACATCTCAAAATGTAAAACCACATTAAAGAATAAAATCAGATTAACTTTTATATGTTTTCAATGGCTTTATGTTGTTTGATTTATGATTTTAAAGACGGAGATCTTTTAATCGTGTTTTAATTTTATCATATTTTTAGCTGACTTGTTTTATTGCTTGGGAGCCACCATGGATCCCACACTAGGAGAAAGGCGGTACATAAATACAAATGAATGATCAATCAATCCATACCTTTTGTGCTTATGTTGAAAAAAATTTCCTACCTGTTGCACGCATGAATAACTTGTGTGGCTGACTCTCATACCCTCGAGATGTGTGGAGAGCGATCCAACTTGGATCTATTATCTGTGCTCTGTAAAACAAATGGTAAGACCACTCAAAGTTATACAGTTCTCACAGCTCATAACAGTGTATTATTAACAATACAGGTGGCAAAATTGACCCAAACTTCTTACAAATTCTGCTTCGAGATTAACTAAACAATGACTACCAAAAAAGAAAATAGAATTCCTCTTTCACATATTATAATTCATTATTTAGGAATTTTAAAAATAGAAAGAATCTTAAACCAACAGAGTTTGAGCAAAACTTCCCAATTTAATATAGTTAGAGTAAAAAAATAAAAATAAAAAATTAACAATGGCACAGTTTACCTATCACAGAAAACCAAAGCTCCTAGTTTAGACAGTACATTAAACCAAAGATGGCTTGTTTGTCCACTACCACTGGCAAAAAGAGCCAACTGAGAGCAACTGAATGGTGTGTACTGTCACAACTGATCACTCCTAGGAAGCCGGGGGGGGAGGGGAGGAGAGAGAGAGTGTGTGTGTGTTAATGGGAAAAAGTCTGTCTTGTTCCAATATACCAAACACCTCAAAAGACACATCCTCTGTGCTCTTCTCCACTTCAAATGATGTACTGCAGAATCTTTCTGAACAGTATCCTCACAAATTAAGAAACAGTATCTTCAAGCAAGAGTTCCATGTCCTTACATGTCACCCATTCCCAGACTGTTCAGCCATAGTTTGTGAGGACACGATGTTCCTTCTGTTAAAGCTCAAAACAGATGAATTCTCTTCCTCAGTCTTGCTAGATTAAGGCCTATGCTTCCTATCAAAGCCCTTTGGAATCTGTGACCATATAACATTGTACCCAAGTTCTAAACTGGTTCCAGAATTTCAGTTAAAAATACCTGTGGCCTCACAACATAAAATTACATTACAGCACTTCTTTATTCAAAATGTGTAAGAGTCTTCAAAAAAGTTCAACAAATCTGACATTTAAATAAATGGGATTATTGTTGAAACAAAATACATAAGAACCAGATTAGATACTACAAATTGGCTTATCAAGAGATTTAAATCTATTTTGTCTGTGACAATTTTAGTTCCTGAGACAGTACTTCTAAGTGCAACTAATGTATATTGTTGTTGTGTGCCTTCAAGTCATGTCTGACCCTAAGGCAAACCTATCACTGGGTTTTCTGGAGCTGAGAGTGTATGATGTGCCCATGGTTACCAGCGGGTTTCCATGGAGGAGAAGGAAATCAAATCCTGGTCTCCAAGGTTGTAGTTCAGCACTCAAACCATGACACTACATTGGCTCTCAACTAATGCATAGACCACTGTAATAATTTTATTATACACACACACACACACACACATATCTCCCTCTATGTACACAAGACTGTGACTTTAAATCAGGGGTGGGCAACTGTGGAAGGCTAGGGTGCTTCAAAAAATTTAGATTATTCAGAAAATGGATGAAGAATTAATGCTCCCATAGTTTCAGAGACATAAACCATGCTCTTCTGTATATATATTGGGCAGTAGTTCATTAAAGGATTATCCGTTAAAGACCAGGTTCATAGTCCGAGGATTGTTGTTAACTCCAGACTTACTTATGGATATTCACATAGCATCCATTGCATCCACTGTCTTTCAATGAATTTTAGGATGCGATCCATTCCCACTAAGACGTGTCAATTCAATGCTTTGGTGACATCTAATGCTTTACTATTATAGAGCATTATATGAGATTCTCTTTCAAAGTGTACTTGAACTATAACACAGAGCCCACACTGTTTATTAGGTTTGCAAGAGCAAGTGCAAATTCTAGCAAAATAAAATTAAAAATGACTTCACATAAGAATGGCACACAGAACTTGCAGCTAGCATCATCCTCCCTATTCACCACATAACTGAAGGAGACATAGGTGCAGGAATATTCATCAGAGGAAGTAACTTTAGCATGCCTATACTCAGTAGATGCTAGTTTGTATATCTCTTTACAAGTTTAGGCACAGCATATATTAATGTGACTTCCTCTTTGTTGGTCGTGCTTCTTTTTCCTGCACGTTAGGCTGCAGTTAGTCTGAGTTTGTTCATCCTTCATTTTATAATCTGTCAATTCTGTCCCCTCATAGTTTGAAGAGCATGTGCTACAGAGTCTCTTGCCACAAGATGTTAGGAAACCTTTAGCGTCAGTAAATAAGCCTACCTCATTTGTTCTTTGGAACACCAAGCTTCTGAGAAAGCCCGGTATGTGGAGCTAATTGTTGCTCATCTGCTGCTTGTAAATACTGCTGCTTGCGTGATACATTACTATTTGACACATTTCCTAACAATTCCTATCATACACAGGAAATCTCTATGGGCACATTACATCCCCAGTGCACGCAAAGAACCTCTGGATTAGCCATATTTTTCTCTTTGATTTACAAAACAAGATGATAAAAATATTACATTATTAACTTACACATAAGCACACAAAAGACTATGATAAGCAGTAAGAGGTGGGTAGTCAAGGCCCCAATACTGCAAATTATTATCACTGGTGTTGAAGTACCTGAAAAAGAAATTGAAACAATGAAATAAAAATAAAGCTACAATATGTTTTAAACACGATGTTGCTTTTGGTTTCGTATGGAAGTCTGCTGTTAATAGGGGCTGCTTCAGTATAAAGGTAAATATTTTTCAAAGTATTGTATTTTTATTGACCATTTCTTTTTTTAAATAAAAATCAGGAAGAACTGGTCTATAGTTACCTTGGATGCTATTACTAGTATCTGTGTAAAGTGAAAGACGAGGCAGTATGATTTAGAAAAACATTAGATGGGTGCCTATGACCAGTGAAACCGCTCTGGAAAATGAACATTCATTTTTAGGAAAAAGAGCTAGAATATTTCAAAGTCTAATGGGCTATGAAAGAGTTGTGGTAAATTTTGTTTCAAACAGTATTATTCACAAAAATCCAACCCAAATTATTCATATTTGTGTGTTTGTTCATTAGTGGCTGCAAGGACAAAAGGCTCTCTTTCAAGCAACAAAACATTGTATGGACCCCTTCCTTCATTCTGACTAGGTTCTGGGCTGAAATCTTCCGCAGGAATCTTGCAGTGTATAAAAAGTACTCCATCCTTTGTCTAAGTTTGATTTGTTGTCTTTCCAGTATGGAGATCCACCTCTATAATAAGTGCATGATGTGCTTCAGAAATTTATAAAACAGGAAATAGAATGAGAAAATTTAAGAGGACAAAACAAAAATGATTGCAATGTATTCAAGCAGCATTGTCTACAAGGAATATTTTCTTAACTCAAAGTTGGATTTAGATTTGTCAGCACTTCCTAATGAACTAGTTCTGCAGCTAGTAAAGAATGAGAATACAGTCTTGTTATATTAAGCACTCACACATTTTTCTAGTTCCTTAACTATTGTCATATACAGTGAAAAATTGTTGCTGTTGTTGTTGCACCTCTTCACGTCATTTTCAGCTTATAGGTACCCTCACATGAAACTATCACAGGGTTTTCTTGGCATGATTTGTTCATAGGGAGTTTTGCCATTGCTTTCCTCTGAGGTTGAGAGAGTAGAACTTGCCCAAGGTCACCCAGTGGGTTTCCATGGTCACACTACTTTCAAACCCTGTTCTCCAGGATCCTAGTTCAACATCCAAACCCTATACCATACTGCTCTTCAAAAATTTGTTGTTGTTGTGTGCTCTCAAGTAATGTCCAAGTTATTCCTAAGGTGAATCTATCACAGGGTTTTCTGGGGCTGAGAGCATATGACATGCCCAAGGTCACCTAGTGGGTTTCCATGGTCAAGCAGGGAATCCCTTACTTAAAATTTCTTCATAGTGGAAAATTTCCTCATAGTGGACCTACATATATATTCAGTTGAATAGAGTGTACTCCTGGTGAATTAGTATAAGATTGGATTTTAACGTTATGTTGTAGTATTCACCTCATGCTGCCACTTATCCAAGTGAATCTAATGTTAATCCTATCTCTCCAGCTCTAAAACTACAGAGCTCAAAAACTGATGTTCTTGTCAGCACACATAAATGGTGTGCTTAAGGCAGAAAAAAACTGTTCTATATCAGGCATTATCAATATGGCACTGCTAGTTTGGAGAATGAACAGGAGTTTCTAAAAATTAAATGTACCTTAAAAGTAGCAGTAACTAAGTTGTTGACAGATTAGGTGTCAACAAAATAAGTGACAAAGACCATGATCCCAATCAGACATATCAGTAATAACAACTTCAACTACCACTCTAGATAAAGAAACCAATGTCTAGAGGACAATATGAAAGTGTATAAGCAAAATTTCATTCATACGACTGTTCTGTACTTATGTTTCTGTGGAGAGCAGTCAGAATTTAGACACATCTTTAAGTAGAAAGCAGAAGGTTTTATTCAATGAAAATAAAAGTTACAAAAATAAGACATCAGAACCTTTAAATCTCTGTGAAGCAGAGTGACTACTATTTTATAATTGCTAGGGGCAAGTTCTTAGCTTTTCCAGTCTATCCACTCAAATGCAGCCAATTTTTGACATTTATTACAATAAATGATATTTCTTGAATACCTTATGAGCAGCCTGAAGTATCTTATGAACAATTCATGATAAATCATATTTCTTAAAGCTGCATCTCTGCCTCCTACCTCACCATTCAAGATTTCTCATGCCAAAATACTTTAACTCTTTCATTTTGATTCTAATACGCTGCAATTTACTAATTAACACCCACACACTTCATCATGCACTGTGCTCTTATTGAGTCTCAGATTCCACAAAAAAGGTTTGAGGATGCTGATGAGGGTAAAGGGCAATGGCTGCTCCATTTCTAACTAGCAATGTAAGAAGAAAAGATGCTGTCAAGATTGTCTTTGATAAATATATGCATGGGCTTCAAAGAAAGATAGGGAATGCAGAAAGATTTAAATTTGTGCCTCTGGCTCAGAAAAAAATCACATGTGGGAAAACTACATACAAATCATATTTCTAGTTTACTGCCTACCTTTTTAGTATACCTTGCTTCTGAACAAAGCAAATGAATATGAGGAACATGGTAATATCATTTGAGCATATCTGAACAATTCTTAATACTCGAGTCTCTTCAGACGAACTTTCTATATCTTACAACATCCTCTGTACCACAGAGTGGAACACAAATTTATCTACTGCTGATGCAGCAAAACCAAACTGGGATCAAATTACTTCCAGTTATACTTTCCATACTGTTATACAATAATTTATACAAGTTATAAATGTTCAAAATTAAATATGTATATTCTGACTGCAGTCTTTGATTCTGATCAGATAGTCATTGATGTTGTTCCCTTGCTTATAAGCTCTAGTTCTTTATTAGTCTTTCACAAATAAGTCATTTTTAAGTAATCCTTCCCTTTCACTATCCATATTGTCAAATATTTAAACAAAAATATATCCCTGCACTTTGCTCATAGCTTAAATGCAAACATTCTTTATTAATGAAAAAAATTAATTTACATAGAAATGTTTACCATCAGCATATCAAGCTGAATTATACTGTACTGAGATAAGCCATTGGTTCATCTATGCCAGTGTTATCTACAGACAAGAATTCCCTGCATCTCTGGAGAAGGTCTTTTCTATTCTGAGCATTGCCTTTTCACTGGTGAGAACAAGAACTGAACCATTTCATCTGCTTTAGCTGTGGGCCCCTGTGATTTTTTGGACTTTTCAGGAGAAAATATTTATTAGATATTAACATAAAATGGTTATATATGCATCATGGAGTTAACAGAGAGTGATGGTGTCCAGTGGGGACAGAATATAAATAAAATCTCAGTCAGGAAGCACAAGTGCATCTAAGAGGTGCACGCAGCTGGTGGCCACAGTGGTAGGGCAGGAGGAGGTCCTCACATTCAAGGCAGAGGTGGGGAATAAGGGAAAGCCCTCACATTTGGTAGCAGTGGTTGGCATAAGGAGAAGTCCCCACAACTGGTAGCAGAAAACGAAAGGTAGAATCCCCAAGCCCCTATTAAAAGCTCAGTTAAAACCTGACCATGCAGGGGTGGGACTGGGAACAATGGCAACAAAAACTCATCTGTACCACAGCTTCTGTTTATCAGGCTGGATGGTTTATTATAGCTGGAGGATAAGAAGATGCTATGGCAAAGAGCTCCCTCTCTCTCCTAAGGCAGCCTGTTCTATTAGCATTCCATGCTCATAAATTCTACTTCCCAGGCCTCCTTGTTCCACTGTTGTTAATTCCACAGCAGTCATACTGTAATTTCTGTCTTCCATCCTGAACTAAGCTACTTTTGCCCTTCAAGCATTTCTGTACTTCCTAAGTATCTATTTGCCCTGTAAAGTTTCTTCCATGCTTTGTCCCTCCCTTTTGTGCTCTTGCTCACTAATCAGTTAACAGGACTATGAAATATCAATGGTCAGCCATCTTCTCTTGTTTCCAAGGGTACAAATGAACTTCCAAGTCTGCTAATATGAAGCATGGCACAAAGGGCATCAGAGTTCCTATCCAAGTACTTGGCACAAAAATACAAAAATACAAAAAAAAAATCACACCAGACACATGAAAATCAGAAATCACTGCTTTGGCATCAACTCTAGATTTCAGAGATTTCACATTTGTATCAATCTGCACCAATAATTAGAATCATAGACTCATAGAGTTGGAAGAGACCCCAGGGGCCATCGAGTCCAACTTCCTGCTATGCAGGAACAGCCATCAAAGCATTCCCAACAGATGGCCATCCAGCCTCTGCTTAAAAACCTCCAAAGAAGGAGACTCCACCACACTCCGAGGCAGCACATTCCACTGCTGGACAGCTCTGATTGTCAGGAAGTTCTTCCTGAGGTTCAAATGGAATCTCCTTTCCTGCAGCTTGAATCCATTGCTCCTTGTCCTAGTCTCTGGAGCAGCAGAAAACTGTAAAAGGCTGTTTAGCTGGGCAAACAGGGATATGTTTTTCAAAGATCCAATTTTTTTATACGTATTATTTTTAAGGTGGAAAGACACAGGAATTTTATATGACTTTTCATTTTTTTATTACAGTGTACAAAATTTCCAAAACAATGTAGATACATCTATCAAATATAAATGTATAAATGATAATGACATAATATGAAAGAAAAATGTGATTTGAGTAATTTAAAGAATGTAAGTAGTTGCAATCCTATGCACACTTGGCTGTAAATAAGTATACTGGATATTGTGATCCTTACTTCTGAGTGAACTTGCCACAGAGTTATACTATTAGATTTTTTTCCTCTATATACAGTCCTAGATTACAGGCTTTCCTTATGTAAGGTGAAATAAAACATTTCTAAATGAGACATACCAGTGTTTGACTGGCAGATTGTAGGTAACTTCTTGCCAATGCCTTTGAGCTTCATAGTCTCCATACATAGGTGGCTTTCCTGCACCTAAAAACGAGGGGGAAAGATGTAAAAGTGCATAGATTGTTAATTAGTATAGTATTTACAATTAATTTTTTTTCACAATAGCAATTTCCTTCAGGCAGAAAAACATTTCACTCTGGCATTAGGATACTGAGTTTCTTGAAGGCTTCTCTTAGAAATATTCTACTTCATTTGCTCAAGAAACAGATAAAAATGGCCCTGACACACCATACCATTCTAGCTTTATGATCGTACGTTAATCGTTATGGTTCCATTCTATGGAATCCTGGTATTTGTAGTTTAGGGAGTGGTACTTATTATTCTCAGCCAGAGAACTCTAGTGCTTCTCCAAACTACAAACACCAGGATTCTATAGCATGTTGCCATGTCAGTTAAAGTGACATCATAGTACTATAATTGTGTGGTGTGAATGGGCCTAGAACCATACTAATTGCGTATAAGTTGGACTGCAAGGTGCCTTCTGTGAGCAATTACCCCTTGCAATCACAGTTTCCACATGCCCCATCTCACACAATTCCAGTTCTCTAATGAAGGGCATGCAGGCATTTAATTTCAGTCTTCTAACATTCAAGAGGACATTTCTGAATGCCACAAGAGGAGAATATGGAAAGCCCTGAAGCATGGACCAGAACTTCATTCAAGCTTGCCTCAATCAAATGATTCTATCTGGTTTCCTTTGACATACAGTGCAGTGTTATACATTCCCAGTTATCTTTCTGTCTTGTGCACTAGTAGTTAAGTGTTTTCTTCATGTTTAGTCCTTCTATAAACAGTGGTTTTCCTTATTTGCAGTGTTATAGAATTCTCTTCCAAGTCCTTCTTTCTCATTCTTGTTTGAAACTGCAGTTCAGTCTAAAATTTAGTTATCAGAACTGTGCTTCACTTTGGATCATTGGAATATTTCTCTACTCCCTCTTCCTCTCAGCCATTATTTTTAAATGATGAATGAAAAAATACCCCATTCTTTCTCCCAGTTAGTACTCTTGTCAGAAGTTTTTATCATTGATCATGTTTTTCTTTATACGAATACAAAGCTTTCATGGATTTTTAAAATGAGTTATTTTATAGAACAATCCAATTGTGGTAGTATCACATTTAAAAACTAGGCATACAGATTATTCACCTCCTGTCTCTTCTGATTAGCTATTGAAAACACATACTTGTTTCTCCTAAGGTATTGACTCAAACTTCATGGAGATTGAACAGTTTCTTTTAACTATAGGAAAGTCATCTATAATTCTTGGATATGATCTATGTTTGAACAATTCCCACAAGAACCAGAGAAGAATATAATTTGTCCCTTTGTAGCACTGAGAACATATCTTTTCTACAAGAAAGGACATTCAGAGACAAGGACAGTCCTATAGTTAGGCAGAGTGAGCCAACTGCCTCAGGCAACAGATTTTCGGTGTAACAAAAGGGCAGTAGATATTAGTTGCTTATTGTTGTATTTTTACTACCAGGAATGTGAAGCACATGAACGTGAAGACTGTTCTGCTTCATGTGCCAAAATAACTTGACTGGCTTTAGCTACTACTACTGTTGAACAAAGGGTTTGCCACTTGCTTTTCTACCTTATGCAGCAAAATATTTTTGTATGACTTTCTTCAGATATAAGGTTTTCAATAAGGCCAGTTTGCTTACGAACATAATTGTTCACAATGGTCATTTGGGAAATGGCCAGTGGAAAGGAAAATATTAACAGGATAGGCATCCATGCTTCCAAGTGAGCTGAGACATAACCAGAAGCCCAAGAATCTTTTGCAGATGGGTCCCAATGAATCACTACAAAGCAATACGGTCCAAGTGGATCTCTGGTTCTGATCACTACTGCAGGTTTATTGCTGCTCACCAACAATTCAGCATGTCATACTGGCAGGACTGAAATAGCTGCAAAACTACCAGTGATGGTTCTTCTTAGAAATAATTTATTACAGCCATCCCTCCACATTCGCTAGGGTTAAGGGAACAGGATTCCCATAAAAGTGGAAAAATTGTGAATAACTCCAGGCCCTCTCAAACCATACCTAAACCAGAAAAAAATATGATCACCATGTTCAACCCACCATGGATTCCTTTGAGGCATCAAGGTTCCTTCACAAGGCAGAAGCGGGTGGCCAGTGGGACTTATTGCCACCTCCACTGCTGCCCCACACCATTTTTAAGAGGGACTTATAAGCCTTGTTTGCAGTTTCTCAGTCTCACAAGGCTTGCAATCCCCATTAAAAATGGCATAAGGAAGCAGCAGAGGTGACAGCAAATAATCCATGAATAATGAAATCCGCAAAAGTGAAACCTGCAAACGTGGACGGCTGACTGTATAATTTCCTCAACATCACTACAACACTGAGATAGTATTGTTGTTGTGTGTCTTTAAGTCATTTCTGATTTCTCATGAACCTCTCATGGAGTTTTCTTGGCAAGATTTGTTCAAAGGTAGCTTGCATTTGCCTTCCTCTGAGGCTGTGAGAGTGTGACTTGCCCAAGGTCATGTTGCTGGTTCTGAGATAGTATTAGCACCTAAACATTAAAGTGTTAGCAAGAATGAGACCACTCTCAGCTAAGCTCTCTCAAATCACTAAGTTTGTAACAGCCGTAATAGTAAACAAATTAGGAGTTTGCATTTTAGAATCTAGTGAGTTCTTTGCTGGATCAGCTAGGCAAAACGTATTAAAGTTCAGGACCCACCTTCCAATTTTCATTGGGGTGTATTTGTTTCCATGACGGGGGAAAAAATAAATACACTGAAGTCAGAAGAACTTGAATCTCAGTTCATGAATACTAGGGAACTAAGTATCAGATTCAACAGCTTTATCAAACTGTTACTCCTTTAATTTTAGCTGTGCACTTCCTATATTGTCTTGGGGTTCTGTTCTGGGTAATTAGGCTATCTAAATCTCCTTGAAATCACCAGACTTTAAAGAGCATGTGTGTAGGATTGTAGTTTATAAGCAGGAAACCACTTCCAAAGCAGAGAATTATAATTCCACATTCTTATTCTGTGGGTGGGGAGGGAGCAGTAAAGTGTAACATTTTAAAAATTATTACTAAGCGGGTCTTCAAAGCAGCACATTTATATTGCTTTATTATAAGGACTAAGGTTTGCACTTAAAAGACAAAAAGTTCCTAAGTACAAAAAGTAAAATTTAAAACTGCCCTACAATTGGTCAAATAGTAGGACACTCTAGCCTGTTTTCTATACAATCAATGCACAGAAGCAACTAATGGTGCATAACTTAAAGTGTCTTATGACAAACCATCATTTGGGAATTATTTATCAATTTCATTAATCCTAACCATGAAAAATGAGCCAATAGTAGTCAATGAGTGGGCCACCTACCCTTTCACTACAAAAAAGAAATGCAGTACAAATTGCAATATGGTCAACTACTAAAAAAGATTGAGCTTAACTCCTTTATATGTTGGAAGCTTGTTCCTGGGATGCTGGTTGATAGAGATACTTGATAGTTATCTTCTAAAACCATTAATGTTGGCATTATAATTAGACAGTGGTTGCAACTTAATATTCATACACTACTGTACATGGAAACAAAGCTTTGTTACAGTGGCAAAATTCATTAACACTTTATATATAGCAAACCAGGGTTTAATCTAAGCATTTCTTCCTACTACACAAACAGCCAGAGGGCAAGTAGAAAGAAGACACCTTTCTATGATCTGCCAGGCTATGTTACTTTGTGTGGCCATGCACAATGCAATAGTGTTGTAGCCCAGATGTGGGAAAAACTAGGACTTTTCTGGCTGTGAAAGGAGTTCACTGAAGTTCAAACTGTTAGTTATGTGTGACTCCAGTAGTCTCCACTTTAAAGCCATAAAAGCCCTGATTTCCCATGTTTCCAGAGTGCAATGCTGCAGCATAGCTGAGTTGTGACCAGTCATGCAAAATAACATGTGGTATAGGATGGTGGGGTATCCTTTGATCAATCCTCCGTGCTAGCACAAAATCCCGAATCTAGTGAGTATGATGGACCCTCCATATTTGCAACTTTTGGACCCGCAAACGACCATGGAGTATCATGTCCTATGCATAAAATGGTGGCAATGTGAACAAGGATGCACTGAAGCATCTGTGTGCACATCACCACCATTTAATAATACAGGACGTGATCATTCATGCTCTTCACTATTCGCAGGAGGCACTGGAACTGAACCTCTACATAAGTGGACAGTCCACTGTACTTATCACATTTTTTTCAAACTACAGAAAAATGGGGGAGGCCAGGAAAACTGTGAAAGAGAAAATGAATCAAGAAACGAAGAGACTTGACAGGAAGCAGAGGAAAGCAGGAGATGAAAAAGGAAATGAAAGAATCATCTTTCTTTAGAGTATCTGAGGACAGAGATTTCCTGTGTAACTGAGGACTTGGGAACCTGCTCTTCAGTGTGAGCCTATATGGTCTAGATAGGACAATAGGTTCTAAAGCTGTCCCAGAATAGATGTTCTTCACAAGATGGTTCTTCAGTGTTGCTACTTAACTTGATTGGCATGTCGACATAGTTAAGCACAGGCTGGATAGCAATTTGTTAAGGATGTTGTAGTTCTGAACTGCCTATATTGGACACAGGTTAGATTTTGTAGGTACCTTCCAACCGTATGATTTTAGTTACAACCGGGACAGCAGATCCAGCTTTAAAATGAAAAGATCTAATTTTCTTTTTTTTACAAAACATTTGGAAGTAAATCAAGAGGAACTTGTGGGGAGTCTTTTAGAAACCAAACAAGAATGAAGGAGATTCTGAAGTAGGAGACTGCATGTTTCACACAATTAAACTTGTGCCTTACTGACAATGCTCAAAATGCACATTCCATAATCATACTTAAATCTATATAGCACACTGCCCATATTGTCTGCAGTTGTTTTGTCCTTGAGCTAACTCGTTTGTAAAACTGAACCCTCATTTTGTGATATGGATTTTCTTCAAGGATTCTATAGGAGTTTTTGAGGGGGGGGAGGTGCTAACAACAGGAACAACAACGCCCTGAAAGGAGCCTGGAAATTACTGTATAATGCAATAGATCTGTGGATGTACTGTGCTTGTTGTTGTACCTGAGATGGAAAAGGCAGAGTAAGAAAAGATAGAGGGAGAATACAAAGAACTTGTGCAATGAATTGAAAATACAGTACTAGGCCTGCACTGAGCTATCTGCTAAGACAGGTTAAACCATACCAGCCCATATAGACTATATTCTGCTAAAGGACTGAGAAGGGGGGAAAAATGTTGAACTGGTGGTGATGCTGGTGACAGTAATTGGATCACAGGTTGCTGAGAGCAGCCCCATGTCTTTATTAAACAACTTTGCCTTTGCAATGAGTCTTACTAATTAAGAAAAGTACAAGGTCTAAATTTGTTATAATGGCATTTTGTTTTTTTAAAAAACCCACTTGAAAAAAATGAGAGGCAGTGGCCAAGAATTTTCTGTCCCCCTGCTAAAGATCTGGGATGGAGTCTATTAGTTATGTATATATCTTCCAAGCACCTGTTATACCTCATACTTTTCTTTTATTTGAAGAGTTCAATATCAGTTAAAGAATGTTTTGGGTTAGTCAGGCAGTTGGTCCGAATAATGTTCCATTAAGATTAAAAGGCAACAACAGTCATTTCAATTTCTTGTTTCTTTATCTTCTTCTCAGCTGATTGATGAATTAACATTGTTCCAGATTAAACCCCATATTTCCAACTGCATAAAAACCTATTTCCTACTGCGCATTTTATTTTCCTACTGCACCAAATGTGTCTAGCTGCAAGTTAGAATAACGCCTGCAGCGAACCCTCAGTCATTTCTTCTTAGTTATCCACGCATATTCTGAAAGAGACACAGACAAAGGGGGTATTCTTCTATTCTGCTCCTTCATCTGATCAGGTGAGATGCAAATGAAAATAACTACAGATCTTTTCATTTTTGCAACCATTTCATGCCAGCTAAATATAACAAATGTATGCCACTAAAAGCAAAACAAAAGGTTTTGTTTTTTTAAAAAATGTACTTCTAAAATGTATTCCTAAAGTAAAATGTGTAGATTATTGCTTCAACCCTTCTTGGGAGAATTAATCTGTTTTTAAAGATGAACAAAATAGGGATTCTAAAAGGTTCCATTTTTCAATCACTGTTATAAAAAGAATTGCAGCTGTGGAACAGCACAGTCATACTACGGCCTTCAACAAATGCAAATACAATCATGTGGAGCGGGAGAGTAGGACCATCCTCTCTTGACTCTACCCCTGCTGTCAGGGCCTCATTGGCTCTGCCTTCCACTATCATCACTGGGAGGGAAATTGCAAAGAAGAGATCTAGTCTATGAATACAGGTTTCTCATGAAATTTAGAAGTATGCTCAGGTATGGGAAGCCTATATGTGTACATCACTCTGTCTGCTTCAGGCATTCCCCACTCCCCATATGTAAACAGCAGTAGGGCCAGGATGACAAACAGGGAGGAGGCAGGAAGTGTGGCTTGACTGTTATACTTGCAGAATTGTGATCCTGCAAAAAGCCAAGAATTAGAATTCTGCTGTTGTTTCATACTAGGTGTGATGCATGAAAAGAACCCAAAGACTTTATCTTGCATACCAGAGCTTTCCAAACTTTTCATGTTGGTGACATACTTTTTAGACATACATCATTTCGCGACACAGTCATTTAGTAAGTCAGTAAGCAGAAGCAGCCCTTCCACCCAAGCCTGGCTCACCACCACTACCCTCACTGTGGTCTTCCTTGGCCCGGGGCAGCGGCAGCTGAGGCAGCCTCTTCACTCAGGGCCTGGCCCGTGGTGGAGGCAGGAGAGGCAGCACCTTCGCTTGTTACATTTGTGCAACACACCTACACACTGCAGCTGACACACTAACATGTTGCAACACACAGTTTGGAAAGCTCTGTAGTATACAAATGCAAGTCTGCTCATATGTACATAGCTCTTAGAGCATAACACAAGTGCAAAGTTTTCTATTTATTTTCTTTATCTGCCCTAGATAAATGAGTCCACTATCTTCAAAATGACAGTAAATATGAAATGTTAGGAAAACATGAGTATGATATGGCAGAATGGGAGAAGGGAAAGTAAGATAAACATGTGTATGGTAAACAGTTCTTCTGATACCTGTATTCCTCTCAAGAGAATAAGACTGTTGTTCACGTCTCAGAATAAGATTATTATAGTATACCTTTTATTACTACAATCTTGATTTTTATCCTGCCTTTTTCCCAATTTGGGACTCAAAGCAGCTTACAACAAATTAAAAAAAAACATATTGGTAAAAATACACAAAATGCAAAAGTTAAAATGAGAAAGTCAAAAAATCAAAACCATATTAAAATACATCATCAAACATACACACAAACACCATCATGACAATTAGCACATTATTTTGGTCCAATGGACCTTACACAGTCAGCTCTCCATATTTGCAGATTCTGTATCCACGGATTCAACCATTCACAGCTTGAAAATATAAAAAAAAATCCAAATGGCAAACTTTCATTTTGCCATTTTATATAAGGGATGCCATTTTTACTACACCATTGTACATAATAGAATTCGAGCATCCACAAATGTTGGTACCCATGGGGGCAAGTGGTCTTGGAACCAAGCCCTAGAGGATACTAAGAGTCCATTGTACAGTGAATGTCATCATTTGTCTTTGAAAAGAAAGTAGAGAAGGTGCCAATCTAACCGTAGGAAGAGACTTCCACAGCCTGGGGGTAGCCACTGAGGGTAAACTGCTTTATAGATCAAGTATGGAAAATGTGTGGGCCTCCAAATACTGCTGGACTGCAGCTACTAAAGTCCCTAAGTATTGCCTATAATGACTGGTGTGATGGGAATTTCAATGCTACAGCTGCAATATGGAGAACCACATATTCCCCATCCAGGTATATTTCATAATTGGAACTTCCACAGGAAAAAAATTATCTCTGAGCACAATTTCAGACACATTCTGAATATGAAGTACCTGAATAAGAACCAAGGGACACAGTCCAACGGACAATAAGTCCTAATAAGACAGTAATTGTCATTAAGCTCCATTTTTCCATAGCTGGTCTTCACACATGAGAAGGCACCTTGAAACAAGAACAGAAACAATGATTCCACATAACGCAGGTTTTTGTCCCTAAAGTTTATGTGTTTAAGTTTACATACATACTGGAGATAACACCCAAGACAGAGGAGTGAGCCGGTATTTACCTCTTTGGTTATGGAGCAGGTGAAACAAACTAAGACAATTACTGAAACTGGCAAAATATTTTAATTTATTCCCTGAAAGTCTCTGGTTTTTGTATGTTAAAAACATACTTTAAAGACACTTATATATACATCTAAAAATGTAATGTGTAAAACACACATTTGTAAACATACGTATCATATAACATGGCAGAGTTCTGCTGTGCCTTAAAGACCAACAAAATTATTAAAGGATAAATGATACCACGTCAGAGGACATATGGGGACAAAGTTGGCATCTGAGTCTTGTCCCTGTGTTTATTTCTTTGTGTGCCTTGTTGTTTCTAGCTGGGTTGCAGACACCCCACCTTAAACAACTACCCCCTAACCACAGTGACATAACTATCATAAGAAGCCCCACTAGAAGCCCAAATGTTATCTCTATCCTAAAATTTACTCTTGCAACATCATTACAGGTGCTACTAATGTCACTCACTACATCAGGGGTTAATTCACTTTCTCATCTTCCAGTGTGATGCTGGAATCTGCATTCTGTGTGGGGCAAACAGACCAGTCACTACAGAGAAGAATAAATAGGCACATAGCAGAGTAATAGCAGTGTTGAAAAACCAGTCGCAGAAAACTTCAGCCTCCTGGAACGATACTGATATTAAAGTTGCTCTTGTGGAACAGAGAAACTCAAAGGGAAAGTCAAGAAAACATTGATACAATGTTTTTGGTAGTTGCACTCCCTAAATTGATTACTTGCCTAATACTGACTGATTGTTTTAACTGATTTATCTAACGTTAGGATGTTTATTATAAGCACTTCACTGTCTACAGTTCCACACTCAATCATGCGTTCTGTGCCCTACACCTGAAATTCCACATACTACTCCATGAACATCATGTTATCATAGTTATGCTGTAATACATGTGCCACTCTTTAAAGTGCTGTAGGACTTCATTGTTTATGCTGCAACAGACTAACACAGCTGCCTTTTTAAAAATGTATCATAAAGGTGTGTGAGACAACACAAGAGCTCCTTAGCTGACTATACACAGAATAAGGCCATTTCTGCAGTAGCCTGTTATAGCGCGATGATTCCACTTTCAACGTCCTCTGGAATCCTGGGGTTTGCAGTTTCGGGAGAGGCCAGCCGGCCCCTCCCGAAACTGCAAACCCCAGGTTCCAGAGGAGGTTGAAAGTGGAATCATCGCGCTATAACAGGCAAGTGCGGAAATGGTAATATCCTAAAAAACTGTACGAGCGAGCTGATTCAGTACACCTTAGAGATAGGGCTCTTAAGTGCACTTAACGCTTGCCCAGGAAGCAGAAATGCAGCCTTCCTCCCACGCCAGGAAACTTCCAAATTGGGTCAGGAAGCGGGAATAAACCATCTACTCCCGTCCTCGGGCTCCCCTCTTCCTGAATTGGCGGGAAAGTCTGCTCCTTCCAGGTAACAGCCCGCCAGGAAGAGGGGGGGGGAACCAAAAACCCGGCGCGCTCTCGTGCCCGGGCTCCGCTCAGGCGCGCGCTCTCGACCCGCGTAAACCCCGCTCCTCCTCCCCCTCCCCCTCCCGGCTCCACTGCTTCTCCGAGGCAAGCTCGCCAGCCCTCCCTGCCCCCACCCCCGGGACATTTTCCCGAACTCACCAAGACTGACAGGAGCGAGAGAGAGAGGCGGCGCGCGCGCGCTCGACCTCCTTCCTAGAGCCGCCTCCTTCGGCCGGGCGCATGCCCAGTAGCCTCGGCAGACGCAGAATGACGTGTACGTTTCCTCCTCAGTCCTAAGACTGAGTAGGAAAGTGGTAGTTTGTGGTGGCCTTCCTAAGGTCTCTTCATGTGCCCCGTTCCGCCCATTCGAAGTATGCCCCATGGAATATAAGAATATACAGCCTACTAGTGGGAAAGTCCTGTACAGGCTCAGGGCGGGCAATGCCTGTTGAAGAGATTTGGAGTGTTTGTTTACAGTGCTATTATTCTATATTCAACTTCCTGTGGAATTCTGGGATATGTAGTTTACCGAGTCCCAAGAGCTCTCTGGCTGAGACTTCTAAAGGCCGCTCCCTAAACTGCAAACCCCAGGATGCCAAAGGATGTTGAAAGTGGAATAATAGCGCTATAACAGTGTGGTGCGGAAAGGCCCTCAGTCTACTGACAATGGGATTTAGGTCTTAAAACACATGATCAGATCAATAAAGATTGCTTTTCAGAGACGGTAGAGGTAAAAGAATAATAATAATAATAAAAAAATTATTTATATCCCGCCTTTGCACATGGATCGAGGCGGCGAACAACATAAAATACATGATACATTAAAAGACATTAAAAACATACCCAATCCTCCCCACTCACCAACCCAGCTAAAACCAACCCCCTAAAACACATAACAATTAACAATGAACTATTAAAAGAACAGCAATGAGCAAGAATGAGTTGTGATTTGGGAAGCTTGGAAGGTTCAAGTCATCACAGCTGTCAGTAAGGCCTCACCTACTCCTATCTCAGCTATAAGGGAATAATAATATTAGTCTCCCTTGCAGGATTGTTCTAAAGATTACTGTTGTGCTGTGTATGAAATGATATTGCTATTTTATTGTCAATGAGGATGATGTCATAAAGAGTATTATATAACAGCTTCAAGGAGCCTGCAGTCATTCACACAACAGAAATAAAAAAAGGGGGGGATGAGAAGCAGTCTTGCCTAGTGGTTAGAACATCAAGCTAGGATCTGGAAGATCCAAATTCAAGTCTCCACTCAGCAATGAAACACACTGAGTGTCTCTCCATAAGGCACTCTCCCTCTCAGTCTAACCCACTTCATAGGGCTGTTGCAAATAAAGATGAAGCATGTACACTACATGTAAATAATACATAAATAAATAATGTGAGGCAAGGATAAACAGAGAAAAGATAAAGTTGTTCCAGTTGGGAGCCTTGATACCAGCCTGATTGCAACATACCTTGGAATCTAGAAGGATATGCCAAAAGTTTTTCATGAAAAAGGTGTCTTTGAAGAGGATTTTGAATGAAGCAAGAGAAATTAACACCCTGGAAAAGTTTTAGGGGTCTCTTCCCAGGACCAAAGAAAGAAAAGGGTATAGGAAGGGGGGGAGGAATATTTGAGCAGACCTTTAACTGGTAAAGTGTGGAGAAGCAGAGATGTATAGGCACATAAGAGAAGAAAAACTGGAGCAGGTAGAGAACAGAGCTATGGATGAATTTTTGATAGTAAGGACAAGGAGCTTGGGCAGGCTGGAAGAGTACACAGAAAAGGAGGGTAAAACATTGGAGCGAAGATATCTGAACAAAGAGGAACGAAGGGGAAAAGGGAATCCAAAGGAAAACCAAGAACATTATGCCTTTTATATTCTTATTTCTCATGTACTATATTGTTGATCTGGTTTAGAAATACTCTTGATTGTCTGGAATACTAAGACCCTGCGAATGTCTGGTTTGATTGCTGGGAGCAAACTAAAATGTGTATTTAAAGTCCAGACATAGAGAAAGATCAGTCCCAGGCCCTGGTTAGTATGACTGCCATTGACATATATTGACATGTTCTCAGTCTCAAGGATGATAGAATCATTTATAGAATGATTTATAGACTATCAGAGTTGGAAGGGGTGGGAGGGGACATCTAGCCCAACCCCCTGCCATACATTAATGCACAGTTCCAGCACTCTTGAAAGATGCCTGATCCAACCTCTGTTTAATGATATCCACAGAAAGAGAGACACCATCCTCTGAGGCAGACCATTTTTACAGTTTAAAAAAATGTTCCCAATGAAACATTATATTTTCTTGTAATTTGAATCCATTGGCTTGTGTTCTAGTGTCTGTAGCAACAGGAAACAAGCTTGTTCTGTGTCCTACCTGCCATCCTTTCAGATATATAAAGATGGCTGTCATGTCACTTCTCAGGCCACTTCTGCACTAGGCTGTTATAGCGCTATGATTCCACTTTCAACCTCCTATGGAATCCTGGGGTTTGCAGTTCAGGGAGGGGCCAGCCAGCCCCTCCCACAACTGCAAACCCCAGGATTCCATAGGAGGTTGAAAGTGGAATCATAGCGCTATAACAGCCTAGTGCGGAAGTGGCCTCAGTCTTTTCTTCTCCAAGCTAAACATACCTAACTCCTTAAGTCATTCCTAATAAGGCTAGGTTTCCAGTCCTTTGATCATCTTGGTCACATTTGTCTGGACGCATGTCAACATGTCAATATTATCCTTTAACAGTGGTGCCCAGAAATGGACACAGTACCCCAGGTGAGGTCTGACTGCAGCAGACTAGAGTGGCAGTACTAGTTTCCTTGATCTGGACACTGTGATCCTATTGATATAGCTTAGAATCAAATTAGCTTTTTTTGGTTACCACATCACACAGCTGACTCATATATAATTCTGTATCTACCAAGACCCTTAAATCCTTTTCACATGTACTACATTCAAGTCCTGTGTCACCCATACTATATTTGTACATTTCATTTTTCTTGTCCAGGTGTAGTACCTTAGCCATTGAAATTAATTGTCTTAGTTTTGGCCTAGGTCTCCAATCAATGCTCTTTTGAATTCTGATCTTGTTTTCTGATCTTGCCTTTGCTTCTCCCCCCTGCCCCACCAATTTGGTGCCAACGGCAATTTGATAAGCATGCCTTCTATTTCATCATCTAAATCAGTGATTCTTAACCTTTTCTTTACTGGGGATGCCCTGCAAATATAATTTTTTGCTGGGAACTCCCAAGACTTAACTCAACTTTTAAATATTTAAATTTAGATTTATTAAATTATTAAATATTTATTTAAATTAAACTGCATACCCTAAGATTCCCTAGGATGTTGAAAGTGTAATAACAGCACTATGGGCCTTTCTGCACTACACTGTTATAGTTCCACTTCCAGCATCCTATGGAATCCTGGGGTTTGCAGTTTAGGGAGAGGCCTTTAGAATTCTAAGCCAGAGAGCAATTTGGCCTCAGTAAACGACAAACCTCAGAATTCCTCAGGAGGTTGAAAGTGGAATAATAGCACTTTAACAGTATAGTGCAGAAAAGCCCTATGACTGTGTAGTGCAGAAAAGCCCTGGATGAATGCAAGTTACGTAAGTGTTAATCTGCCATTCAGCAATGGGGTCTTTCTCTACCTATGACCAACAAATGAATTTAAATCTCAGACATACATCTATGCATTTCTCTTTTTCTCCCTCACTAGGTACTGAATGTGTGAATGGGGCAACATGTGTTTCTGAATATACTCATCATAAATCATATTCCTCAGAGAACTGGTTTTGTTTGTGGCCTCCCAGTGGATGGGAAAGCTAGTTTGGGTGATGTGGAATGTGTGAAACTGAACACAGGATGCTCATCCTTGTCTAAATCTAAACCATACAGATTATTATTTTTTCCTTAGAGGGACAGCACTTAAGTTAGCAGGACTTTTATGGAGTTAGGTTTTACTAGCACTAAAACAGTTAGCGTTATGTACTAAAAAGATACAGAGCATTGGTATTACATCCACAGGAAGTATTTTAGTCAGTGAGTGTGTAATGTAGCAGGTAGACATGAACCTAGCACGCCTTCCCAGACAGAAGTGGGAACAGCCTTCTCAAGCCATAAAATGCACTTAACAGTCTATTTAATAGTGGCAAGGTCCTTGAAAATGCAATATCCATGCTAATCTAGCCTCCCTCTCTCTCTTCTTTTTCTTAAATCAGAAATAAAATTAAAAAATAGGTTGGTATGGTAAAGCCTGCTTCCCTTCTGCCACGTTTCCCTTGTGATGTTCAAACAACTTGTGTAAACTAGTTTTAGTAAACTAGAGTTTGGTAGGCAAGGCTGAAACAAGCTGGACACTTTACTGAGATAGGGAAGGAGCATGATTTTGAATTTAAGATTCTATTAAATCCTTCTTTTGATTAAAAAGAGAGGGCAGAGTGATCCAGGGAAGCAAGGCAAAGGAATCTATTCAGCTTGTTTCAGTTACGTGTAGAAAAGTTATTTCTCTAACTACACCACCTAGAATCCACCAACCCCACTGTTCCTGGCTCAGCATGGCTACTAAGTTTCCAAGCTTTGATTAAGAACTCCTTTACCAATCTATTTTGTTTCAAGGGAACAAAAGTGTGTGCATGTGTGTGTGTGCACGTGTGTGTGTGCACATACATACCTTCTAGTTGCCTGTTGACTTAGTGTGACCCCACAAATTTTACAGGGCTTTTGTAGGCAAGAAATACCCAGAAGTGGTTTTGCCAGTTCTTTTTTCTGAAGTATCGCCTACAGAATCTTGTATTTGTTGATGGTTTCCCACCCAAATACTAAACAAGGATGACCCACTTAGCTTCCAAGATCAGACAGGATTTGGTGTGGTACTGGGGCGAGGGGGGAGCCGCATTTGACTAAAGGAGTCTTCCTTTTGATAGGATTACATTGAAAGTTACCAAAAGCAGTAACTGTCATGGAGAACCAAAAAGACAGGTGCTAAAGAAAAAACGTACACCGATGCTACAGAAAAAATGCTACACAGACAAAAACAAAAATACTTTCATTGCAGTCTGGTCCACATGTGCAAAGAAATAAGACCTTTTCTTACATGAGGCTTACTTTGAAGCATCTTTCCATTGGATTGCCTTGTTAAGGCTTCTGTCTCGTACACTCTTACCTGCCACCTAGTCCCACTATGCAGAGGGTCTGTCTTTCGAGTAAACATACTTAGGATTGTACTATCTTGCAGGATGGATTGATTGCTTCTTAACCCGCTGCTATCTTACATGCAAGTTTGGGTGGTAAGACATTACACAAAAGTGGTCTTTGTTTCTCAATCAGTTTAACACCTGACACCTTACAACCATGGTACAAAGTCATCCAGACACTGGCTTCAGGAAAAATTATAGTGTACCAACGAAGTCATTGCAAAAAGCCAGCTCCAGACATGATTTGTGCAACTGCTGGTCAAAACTGCTTTACCTGGAATGTGCCGTCATAGGGAAACCTGAGTGGGCTGTGGCATGTGAAATCATGCAACTCACAATTTAATGGTAAAGTCTTCCAGTGATGAACCAGGATGTGTGAAACATGCACCATTCTCATGCATGAGAAACAGAAATTGCTCAGACTGCCTGAGAGTTCATTTTAGACACACACACACACACACACACATCGTACATTCATAAACATTAGCCATCAGGTTTATTTTATAGTCTTTATTTGTACCCTATTATATCCTGAAGATATAATCCTATGCACACTTACAGAGAATTCTTGCAAATTCCTACAAAAGCTTACTCAAAAGTAAGTGCCTGGTCTGGAGATGGTACCTAAGGTTAAACCATATAGATAAGAAATGCTTGAGGTTATGTTGGAGGGGTTGCCGAGAGATTGGCACATATATTCATATGTGGTGGAATTGTGAAGGCATACAGAAATTTTGGCAAATTGTGTTTAAAGAGATAAAAGAGATAACAGGAATTGACTTACAAATATGTCCAAGTATAGCATTATTATCTATATTTGATAAGGTTAGTTGTACCCAGGCAATGAAGGATTTAATTACAAATTTATTAACTGCAGCAAGGTTAATTATATCAAGAAAATGGAAAATGCAAGAAGATTTTCACATAAAAGATTAGTGGAAAGAAGTGTGGAAAATAGTGATTAATGATAAGCTTACATGTTGAATTAAAGTCAAAAAAGGAATAATGAAAGGGAATGATTTTGAAGAAATATGGAAGATATTTGTGGAAAAAGTCTTAATAAAAGAGGTAAGTGTCACACCTCCACAAGAAAAATTACAGTTTTGGAAAATAGGGTAAGCTGAAAGAACTTTGGCTTGGAGGATGGATTTACACTTAGTGTTAGGGCATACATTTAAAGTTTCATTTAATGTTATATTTAAGGTTACATTTAAAGTTAGGGTTAGTATTAATATGTTCAGTAATAGGATCATATTTAGTAACAGCAATAGGTTTAAATATAGTTGAAAAGGATGGAGTTAAGAATGTAACAAAAATATGTAAGCAATATGATATATAACATGTGGAATAAGTATATGATGATAAAGGATCTGGAAAGAAATAGCAATGTAAGCTATTTTGTTGTAGTGTTTTCTTTTTCACTTTTATGGTAATCACGTGGCGTTATGTTTTGTTTGTTTCTTCTTTATAATTAATAAAAAATTTTAAAAAGTAAAAAAAAAGTAAGTGCCATTGTGCTCAATAAGACACCCACGTTTGCATGTAAGGCCATTTCCATAGTACAATGTTATAGTGCTATTATTCTACATTCCACATCCTGTGGAATTCTGGGATTTGTAGTTTACTGAGTCCCAAGAGCAATCTGGCTGAGAATTCTAAATGCCCCTCCCTAAACTGCAAACTCCAGAATTCCATAGGATATTGAAAGTGGAATAATAACACTATAATACTGTAGTGTGGAAATGGCCTAAGATTACATCCTGAAATCCCACTCTTTTCAACAGCATTTGCTCCTTATACAATTACTTAGGATGAAGTCACATTGAATGAAATAGGAATTACATCTAAGTAGACATGCACAGCATTGTTCTCAATGTGTGTGTCTCCTACCGATTCTCCCATTCTCCCATTTACAGCAACAGTTTAGTGAGAACTCCTTTTTGTTGGTTTCTGTTAGTAGGTTTTCTCAACTTGTAAAACCCAGGTTCTACTATTTGCTTTTAAACAGTGTGCTTTCCAAGCCATGCATACTTTATGGCTACAATTCAGCAGAAGTAAATTGGTGGCAAAGTCCCCTTGAAAACATTAGTCATGACTAGTCATATGAAGCTAAATGTATTTATGTCATTGTATGACCTAAGTGGTCGATTTCTCAAGGCTAACTTTTCAAGGGTGTTCCTTTTGAAGGAGGTTAGACTGAATGGCCAAAGTGATCAGTTAGGCTGGTCTTTTTGGACATTATCCATAATCACATGTTTTCTAGTTGCACCCATGCCAGCAACCTGGCTTTGAAAGAAAGCCTCACTCACATCCACATGGCTACTTCTTCCCAATATTTTAGTATTTTAGTGTTAAGACATACTTCTTTCAGTCAGCCAAACAGTGTTTGATGATCTGTCCCCCAAGAATGGCAATGCAGGAAACCTATAGAAAACTCAAACAGGGGCACCCCCTCTATTTTTGTTTTTGTTGTAGGCCTTCAAGTCCTTTCTGACTAAAGGTAATCCTATCATGGGATTTTCTTGGCAAGATTTGTTCAGAGGGCATTTGCTTTTGCCTTTCTTTGAGGCTGTGACTTTCCAAAGGTCACCCAGTGGGTTTCCATGCCTGAGACAGGATTCAAACTCTGGTCTCCAGACTCATAGTACAAGCACTACACCACCACCTCTATTTTCATGTTTCCTTTATTTCTTTGTTTTATTCTGCAGCCTCACTACACAGGCACACTATAAATTCACAAGAACATTAAACATTACATTTTCTGCAGATCCTTTTCATTCTACTATCCCTTCCTGCCTCCAGTGGGCTTAGAAACTTCATTCCATGCTCTTTTGTTTCTCATTCCAGATTATTATATTCATCCTTATGAGCCTCCATTCACTGTGCTGCCAGGGTAGAAGGCCTGGGAGCAATCAGTTCAACCATACCAGGTCCAGCCCTTCCACTGAAGGGTTAAGAGTTACAGAGACCACCTGGCCAAGCACAGTTCTGACTCCTTTCTACCATAGGCCTGCCTTGGATGGGCCAAGGTCTCCTCCGTCCTGCTTCCCACAGCCACTGAGTTCGGAAAAGTCAAGCGCTTTGAGACCCAACTTGGGCAACCACAGCTGCTCTTACGGCTCAAGTGAGCGTTGCAAGTTAAAGCAGCCTGCACTAGGATGAAGTGGGGAGCTCCCAAAAAGATGTGCTCCTACCAGATTTCTAGTGTGGCTACCAAAAGAGCTTGGCCTGACCAATCATATCAGCAAGAACAAGAGCGATGCAGTTATTTAAATTTGTTACTAAAGCTATCATCATGAGGAATCCTAGGATTTTTAGTTTAGTGGGGTACTTGGGAGCTGTTATGTTTAGTGGTCTGAATGCTGGACTAGGACTATGGGAGCCATGGATTCCTTTTTCTCTCAGCCATGGAAATCTTCTGGCTGACCTTGGGCAAGTCACATTATTTCAGACTTTAAAGATGGCAATAATAAATCTTGGAATCTGAGTTAATCTTGGCAAGAAAAACCTAGACAAGGTGGTCATAAGTCAGAGCTGATTTGAAGGCACATGACAACACAGAGATATTTGGAGCTCCCTGCTAGAGCTCTAGTTCTATAGAGAGAGTTTGAGGGAGTGTACTAGATCTCTCTAGCAGGGAGCTCCAAGTATCTCATCAAAATACAAATCCTGGGATTTCGTAGGATGAAGCTGAGGCAATGCAAGTGGTATCAAACTGCTCCCAATTGTATGGTGTGGATACACCATTGGTCAGGCACAAACTGTTCTCCCACTGGAAATGGAGCACCTTCATCAGGAATATAAACAGTGACCAGATGGATTTCTCTGGAGTATCTGATCCGATAGGAAAGGGGGAATAGAAGGTGGGCTGCGATCTACTCACAGATCTCTGGTGTGATCTGCAATTGATCTGGTCCTGTAGCCACTCCCTATCCTCTGTTGTATTGATGAGGTGGGACGGATAAGAGCCTTGGGATCATCAGGAGGGAGTTATTTTCTGGTATGGAAGGACTCTCAGCTCCATTAGTCCTGATATACAGAGCAAAATCCCCAGCGTGTTTTACAGTATGCCTTTTGTACCGGGTTCTGCTTAGTCAGCCTCAGTATTCTAGCAAAGGAAGCCAAGTAAGAAAGTCTAGTAACAATGATGTACAGATAAAACTATAAAGTAGGGCTTCCTCACACTTGTCAATATATTAATTAATTTTAAGGATTTTCAGCAACAGTTCTCTTTAACCTTGGAATGAGCCTCACTGAACTCAGTAAGACTTACTTTTGGAGAGACAGATGAAGGAGATTGCACTGTGAATATTAGATTTAAACAGTTATTCGAAGGAGAAGGTTCCATGAGCCAGTGGCAGAGCATTGACTTTTATTGGGTTTTGCAAAGAGAGATGGTAAAAAACTAGCTGGAGCTCTTGAAGTATGCATAGGAAGCTGGAGAGTACCTTATCCAACTACCTCATCAAACTTAACTGAAAATGTTTCCTCCAGGACAATCATCAAAGTCTTTTGGAGTCTGTACACTATTTGTACATGCGTTTGGAACCTGGCTCATGGATTCCTAAGTGATTACTTGTGTTATGCATTTTGTGTTTTATCAAGTTCTAAATTTTATTGAGTAAAACACTATTCTTAATAAAAAAAGAAAGAAAGAAAGTACACGAAGAAGAGAGGCTGCATTGTCTAACTAGGGCAATGGCAAGGAATATGTGACTCCTCCAGATGTTGTTGAACTATAGTTCCCGCCATTGGTTATGCCAGCTACAGCTGGTGGTAAATGCAAGCCACCAACATCTGGAGGGTCACATTTTTTCTAGCTGTAGATGCCAATAACTAGTTCCATTGAACCATGGTAGGACACAACATATCCTGAAATAAGATAGCATTGGTGGTTAAATTTCTACCAGATTAATGTGAGGATAATGGCCTTTTTCTTGCAATCTTTATCTCTGTTTCTATTTTTTCTTCTTCTTCCATCTCTTCTTCTCTGTTACTCACTGATTGCCTAGATCAGTCTTCTCTACAAAAAATAGTTGAACTAGTTTATAAATGATAGTCATACCATAAGGTATCTATACAGTATTTTTATTGATTACATTTATACCTCACTTTTCTTCCATAATGGAACATAAGGTAGTATGGAAAGGATTTGCAAGCAATCTTATCTTCAGTCACTGACCCACTACGCTTCAGAGAAATGGCCTTATTTATTATATACCTTTAAGCACCAGTGGCTTTTGGTACATACATATTAAATGTTAGCTACAAAGTGGAACAGCCATTTAAAACTCAAAGCGCTTTCAGTCTAACGTAGGCTTTGTCCACAATATAGACATGGGAAATGGAAAGGGTACTTTTCTCATGGTGGTGTCATATCTGTGTAAGAACCTAGCTGGATTAGGAGTCTATTTCGTCCAGCAGCCTGTTTCCCATGTTGGTCAGTCAGGCCTCCAGGAAGCTCAAAATCCAGGCCTCCAGGAAGCTCAAAATCAAAGTTTAATAAAGTAAGGGTACCGGGGAGGGTGGTGAGAAGCGTGCCTCTTATTTCTATCAGTGACTGGTATTGAATGGCATATTGGAAATTTCTGTACAGTTTTCTTGAGTAGCATGCACTGATATATGGGAAACCCCACAAAACGTTGTGATATAACCTTGCCACCCTGCAGAAGTGTTTCTAACAGTGTTCACAATAGGCTGCCATGCCTTCTTCTTCATTGCTAGAAGATATAGCATCACTGTGGTGCAGTAGTTAGACAGGGGCTTAAAAGATCCAAGTTAATGTGTCCAGAGAGCCAAGAAACTCTCTGGGTTACTGTGGGCCAGGTGTACTCCCTCCCTTGCTCTGTGTGTGTGTGTTTGTGTGTGTGTGTGAGCCCAGCCCATCTCACACTGTTACTGTGAGGATAATTCAGAAGAGCAGGTACACTGACTTGAACTCCTTGGAGAAAAGGTTGAATATAAATGTAATTAATTAATGTTCTTAATGTTATTAATTAATTAATAAGCAGCAGGCAAAAACAGGGAAAGTGTATAGTATATAGTCTTTTTCCAGTTAGGCACACAGTTCCTCACAAAGATAAATTGAGGAAGAAAACTATGTACGCTGTTTAGTCTTCTCTGGAGAAAAGATGGGATGATGCTGGTGGTGGTGATGGTGATGATATCATCTATGCTATAGGGGGGAATTCTGGAAGTTGTAGTCTCCAAAATAATCTTTTCTGGCCTGTCTGGAATCTAGCAATAATCTCTTTCATTGGATAACCCCAAATTCTACTATTATGTCAGAGTGGGGATAATGGCAGGTCAGATTCCTTATGTACACTTTCCCTCTGCGGTGAATAATTTTTATACATTATATTCTTCTTACTCATCTTTTTATTTTTAAATAAATCTAAATCTTTTTCTAAAATTAAAAACTCCCAAACTTTCCTCTGAGGGAACCTTTTCTAACATCTTTGACCATTCTGGTTTTCCTTTTCTGCTTCTTTTCCATTTCTGTAATTTTGTTTTTGGAAGGGACCAACCAGAACTGTAGAACACATCTAAAACACTTAGACCATTTCCGCACTAGCCTGTTATAGCACTATGATTCCACTTTCAACATCCTATGGAATCCTGGGGTTTGCAGTTTCGAGAGGGGCCGGCTGGCCTCTCCCGAAACTGGAAACCCCAGGATTCCAGAGGATGTTGAAAATGGAATCATCGCGCTATAATAGGCTAGTGCGGAAATGGCCTTAGATGTGACCACACCATAGATCTGAATAAAGGCCTTTTTAGTATATTCAGTTTCTGTTTTCTTTTGCCTTTCCCAAAGATATTTTGCAAGGATTTAGTATTTTTCATAACTATGGTACATGGGATCATTGCTTTCGTTGTGCAAGCCACAATAACCCCAAGTCACTGCGCCTGTACATGTGAAGTTTGGATTGATTTCTCTATAAATCTGGATGTATTGCTTTGCCCCAATGTACATCTCTTCAATTTATGCTGAAGCAAATAAACTATCAACTTGTCTGTGACCCAGCCTTGAGTTCTTTGCTGTCTTTTGGGGTTTTCACCATCCTGAATAACTGAGCTAAGTAAAACACATTCCCAAGGAAATCTGCATATATTTGCAATGGAATTTGTGAATGCAAAGGAAACCCTTCCAAAGCTGTGAGTGAAAAAGGCAGAAGATCTTATACAAGATCTTATACAAGAATTTCACTTTGACAGAATTCTTTTCCTGTGTGATATTAATGGTTTGATGATATAATAAATAAATAATAATAGATGAAGGTTTTTTTTTATAATGCAATGTGATTGAGCTGTCTTGTGCTTTACCATTTCAATCATCCATGTTTTTTACAACTATTACTCCCATTTTACAGATGAAGAATTGGAACTGAATACTGTGAAGATCAGTTGCATTTGTTTCCTGTCTTTTTTCAAAGGAGCTCAGTAGTGTTTCAGACTCCCAACAATCCTATGAGATAGGCCAGATTGAGAGATAATGGAGCCCAAGGCCATGCACTAGACTGCAGCTGATTTTCACATGATGTTTTGTAGGCATTGGCTGACACCCAAATGCAACACATAAATATTTTCATACTTTCATACTTTGTTGAAAGCACGTGGCTTGCTGAACCTGTATTTTTTTTTAAAAAAAAATTCATTCGTTTTGGCTCATGTCTTCCTTTAAAAATGGAGCCTACTTACCAATTGTGTATTTTAAAGTGGTACATATAATATATGGATCTCTTACTATGACAGGATTGCATGCTCCTTAAAGGCAACATATGCTGATGGTAGTGTTGCTAGTAGGGTCTCACATGTCATACAGGCTTGTGCTGAGGAGACAGACTAAAGGTGCAAAACAGCTAATGGGCAGCAGTAGTAGTGAGGATTATGGTTATACTAGTGGATTCTCCCTGAAATCTTATTGATTATTAATATTATTCAGTCAGAATTTGCATTATATCCTTTGCTTGCTTTTGCTACATCTCTCCTCACTGTTAATGCCCCTTTTCTTCTTAGATTTTCATTTCCTGTTGATCTGACTCAAAATGTCCCATTCCTGCCCACTTGAGCTTGTTCATCCGAGGTACTGCAATGTTTATATGTTCCATTTCTTGTTTTACTATGACCCACCCCCTTCATTTTCTTTTGTTGTATCCTGTGTACTGTAGTTAAGTTGCGACTTTGCCTTTTATTGTCACAACTTGTAAGGCGGTTGGCATGAGTCCTGGATCTGGGTCTGCTATACCCCCAGGTCACTGGGGCCTGCGCATGGAGGTGGTTGCCAGGAGGGCAGGGTCAGCAGGCGGACACACGGTGAGGATTGGGTGCTTGCATCTCTGCACTGCTGGGGGGTGAGGTGGTTCGGACCTGACTCCAGGCAGTCCTGGCTTCGGGTTTTCAGTCTCATCGGTCAAGAAGTGGGTTGGCCGATGCCGGGATCCGGACGCATGCACAAGCCAACCCTGTTTTTGCTGTAACCAATAAAGTTGTGGACCTATTTTCATCCAGCTTCAGTGTGTGGCCTGGTTTATTCCTTGCACTACACCGCTCTGCTCTGAGCATGCAAGTTGAAGTCAACTTGACAGCAGTTAACTGCAAATCTTTATCACGGTATGTTAGTTCAGAATGTCATTTGAGAAAAAGACCCCCAGAACTGTATTATGCTTCCCATGGTACCACAGTTACAGAACTGTTTCCTATAATAAATCCATAATATATAAAGAGCTAAGATCCCTTAGCCCTTCCCACTGATGTTTTGACCTGCATGTCTCCCACTTAAGTGTACAGCACAGCAAACACTGATATAGTTACATACCATGTAAGGAGGTTCTTAGATAACTCCTGTTTCCATCAGCCATCCATTCCATCCATGATGCATCACTTTCTCTCTAAGGAATGACATCTATTCACCTAAGACTCTAAAGCTCTGGATCAAAACCAAGTAGAAATGTCAGCATTATTTGGAAGCAGGTTGTGTCTGAGACTGTATCTCCTAGAATCTTCCAACAGTATCTCCTAGAATCTTCCAGCAGTAACTATGGTGGCTGGAGATTTCTAGGAACTGTAGTCTTTTAGAAAAAATGATTCCCTGTGCCCATGCTCTGAATTTAAGCTGTTCATGGCCAAGGCTAACAGCTCCCCACCAAACAACATCCTTGCTGATGTGAAAACAAATCTTGGAAAGGTATCTATCCTCATTCTTAAAGTATGGGATAGAAAGAATTCCTGACATTTAGGTCCATTCTGTTTCCTCTACATTTTCTTTTTTTGTGCTGTGCTGTTTCCTTAGACTCAGGGACATTACACAGCATTTCAATTCATAATCTATAACAAACTTTTCCATCTGATATCTTCTAAATGCATTGGACTACATCTCCCATCATTGCCAGCTTATTTCATGTTAATCTATAGTCCCTCTTCTGCTTTCTGTTCTACATTATCCATATTAAAGCTTGGGAAAGCAGCACTATTGGAACTTTGTTGTTTTGTTCTGTGCCTTCAGGCGGTTTCCAGCTTATGTCAGCCTTAAGGTGAGCCTATCGTGGCGTTTTCTGGGGCTAAGTGTGTAGCCTGTCCAAAGTCACCCAGTGGTTTTCTATGGACGAGCAGGGGATTGAACCCTGGGCTCCGGGGTTGTAGTCCAATATTCAAACCACTCTGTTCTGCACTGACTCTCACTAATGGAGCAGCATGTGCCTAAATCTCCCATGCTAGTGGAGAAGTATTTTGGAAGTCACAGACTGAAAAAGTGACTTTTAAAATTTCAGATTTGTCTGACTTCCTGCAGACTAGTTAACATATACTCTTAACAGATTATGTAGAAGAAAATCAGTGTGGTGTAGTGGCTTGAACTATGGCTCTGGAGAGTACCAATCCCTGTTCAGCCATGGAAACCCACTGGTTGACCTTGGGCAAGTCTCTCAGCCTCAAAGGAAGACAAAGGCAAAACTCCTCTGAACAAATCTTGTCAAGAAAACCTCAAGATGGTTTGCCTAAATAACCTTCTTGTTGTGTTGCCGTAAGTCAGAAATGACTCGAAGGCACACAACAAGGAGGTTATTTAGAGCAGCGCAACTTAGGCTATCTGATTTAGGGGAAGGACAATTATTTTCTACCAATCTGCACTGAACTTGTACTCATTGAGAACAATTGCTTTTTTTCCTTTCCGGTAACCTGCCAGGGACCAGGGACCACCACTTTGATCTGGAGCAGCATGTGCAAATTATAGTCTGTGGACCACACAGAGTGAGAAGCATTGACTTAGAGCACAATGTGTGGTCATTTTCATGTTGATGTCCTCAGAACCTTGTTATTCCTAGACCTGTCCCTATCCCTAGACCATGGACTTCAACTCCCATAGGCCTCAACCAGGTGAGAGGCCAGGGATTCTTGGAGTCCAAAACATCGAAAGGATGGGGGCTAAAAACCACTACTGGAGACCTGATCGCTCTGGCTAAGCTTCCACATTTGCTCTTACTTCCCAAATACCTTTTCCAGGTCTCTCTTAAGGGACCACCAGAAGGAAAGGCACAGTTACAGACAGCTGCCAGTCCAAGTGAGTCAGAGAACTGGCCACACGCTGCACGCCCCCTACAGGCACCATTTGGCCTTTTTTTACCTGTCTGCTTTTTGATTTCATTGCCCAGTTTCCTGGCTTGGACATTCATAGCCTTTCGCTCTATCAAAGTTACTTCTCCTTTTTCAACAAGGTCCCCCAGAATAATTATGCGTATGTTTTCATGTGACTTGCAAGACAAACCACGGCATATTTTTTTTAACGTTGTACCTGAACGACCTGGCACATCGTGTAACTTTCCAACACGGGTAACACCTCAACGCCATTGAAAAGAATGTGCTCCTCACTTCATGCAAAAGACGCATCAGGCATTTGATAGGTCAGAATGAAGTCCTATGGATCAGAAATACCCGGTGGCCTTTTCCGATTGTGGTGATCATGGTTGTTCTGTTCATTTTCTTTTCTTTTTTTTTTAAAAAAGAATTATACAGAAAGAGCTTTTAAAAACATTGTACCATAAATTACCCCATTCCTTCCCTCCTTCTAACTCTCACCCATTTGCCCACCCACCGGCACCTCAGGTAAAGACAGCTCGCTTGTTCATAAAGAGAATAGGGAGAAAGACAGAACACACATTCAGGTATGTTGATGAATTTTTGATTTAAATATCCAACCTTTTCCATCCTAAAGTCTTCCAGCCGATGACAACACATCAAGCCTGGAGAATGAGCGTGTATAAGGTGTACATATCGTTCGGTCTTTTGTCACACGGCATCAAAGCTAAGCACGGGAAAACCTGGGCAGCCAAATCCAGACGCTCTCCGGTGTTTTTATACACGTGCCCACACACTGAGTATATTATGTGTCAGCGTGCACGTATGGCGGTATAGGCAGACCACGTGTAATTCTGCTAGACAGCTCTCTGTCTCTCTGTCTTTGTCTGTGCATAGTGAATGCGTAGAGAAACACACAGTTATAGGTGTATGCCTGCGTCTGTGTTAGACACACAAGAAATTGTATGTATATATACCACCGTAAACACATACACAGATACACACACTCTCTAAGTACGTGTGTGTGTGTGAATATTAAACTTATTAAATAAGTGAGTGGACACATAGTTTTGAGAGCTAGGATGGTGTAGTGATCTGAGCCTTGGACTACGACCCTGGAGACCAGAGTTCGATTCCTGGCTCGGCCATGGAAACCCCCTGCGTGACCTTGGTCGCGTCACACACTCTCAGCCCCAGAAAACCCCATGATAGGTTCGTCTTAGAGTCACCATAAGTCAGAAACGACTTGAAGGTACATAACAACAATAACACACAACTTTATATTCCATCCGAGACTGGAACTATCCCTAGCTTGTTCTCGGATGCTATAGAGGCACCTCTCTCTCCCTTGCTCTTTCGGTGTATATTTATGGCGCACAATACACGCATATATAAAATATATTATAAATACATATAGAAAGATACGCCTACATCTCTCTCTGTGTGGGCATCTATGTGTCCGCGCATAGAATGTGTTACACATGTGAGTGTACACGCAAGTGTGTATTTCCGCCGAGCCGGGAAACCTTTCTAACTTGTTCGAGGGGGACGTCTTAGCAGCGACCTCCGTGGAATTTGGCTTCCCCCTCCCCTGGCAAGGCGGTCGAGCGCCCTAAGACAATAGGAGGACGGAGACCTGAGCCATTTCTGCACTTGACTGTTATAGTGCTGTTATTCCACTTTCAACATCCTATGGAATCCTGGGGTTTGCTCAGTTTACGGCTTTTGAGACCCTAAACTGCAAACCCCAGGATTCCATAGAATGTTGATAGTGGAATAATAGCACTATAACAGTCAAGTGCAGAAATGGCCACAGATTGAAAACAGCCAGTTGGCCGAAAGTTGACATCTCTCTCTCTCTTCTTTCTTCCCCCACCCTTTCTCCGCACCTCCTAACGGGGCCTGACAACTAACTTCAAAACCCCAAAGGGTGTTGTTTGAGGACGGGGGCACCTTCCCCCTTGGAACGGCTGCTGCTGACCCTAAAGCCACACACACACACACATGCACACACATAGAGGGCGGCCGGGCGGGCGGCCTGACCACGCCAGGCATCGGAGCTATGTACGGAAATATGAGGGGCGTAATTTTATAAGTAACAAAGGCTCAGGGCTGGAATGAGCCCCCTGTTATCCCATGTCAGGGCGAAGGCCTGCCGCCTCCCTAGCCCCGGCAGCAGCAGTCCCAGAAGTGAATCCAAGAAGATTCCCCCGGCCTCCCCCTTCTCTCCCCCCCCACCCCCGGCCTCTTTTCCCAGGGGTATCAGCTAAATATAGAAGCCCCGGCGAGGCTCAGCCTCTCCGGCCCCCACCACCACGGACCATTTGCTGTTTGTGTAAAAACCGATTAGCCAGACACAACTGTGAAACAACTTGGGACTTTTATAGCCGAGGAGGAAGAGGAGAAGGAGAAGGAGAAGAAGGAAGGTGACAGTAGCAGCAGCAGCCACCGCTGTGGGAGATCGGCAAATCTGAGAGCCCTTTGCGCTCCCTATGGGCTCCAAAAAATTTGTGGATCCCCATATCATAGGGGAAGAAAAGGAACCGGGAAGGCGAGCCAACGAGGACCTGGACGGTGGGGGGGGCGGTTTGGAGAAGGTGGTGCTTCCATGACCTGCGGGGAAAAGCCAGAGGCTGATACCTAATCCCTGCCTTGGACGAAAGCGCTCAGTTGCTTCGCCAGTGTCAAATGATTAGCAGGTCCTTATTTATAAAGTTCAAGCGCTCTCCTTCTCGCTCTCTCTCTCGCCCGCCCCTGCCCGGTCACCAGGCAGCTTACTTTATTTTCGTCCACATATCCAGGGGTATAAATGTTTACTTAGGGTGGAATAATATTTACGGTTTAGCTGGAAAAACAAAACGCGCCTGGCCAGGACGCCTCCCTCTTTAAAGGCACCTCCCGGCCTGGCTTGGCCACCCAAGGAGCCTCGGAAAACTCACGCAGGCCTAGCTCCTTGGCAAGGCAGCAGCCCCACCAAGAAATCTCGACTGCTCTGGATTTATGAACATATTTTGTTCCACAGGGAAAACATGGAGAGGAGGGTTTACTCTTAAAAAAAAAAATCTATTTTTAAAAAACAAACAAGTTTTTTTTTCATGTTCTTTCCTGGCTCCCATCTTCCCTGGCATTTTTTTTAAAGAAGGAAAACAAGATTATAAATGTCTCAGGATAGCATTTCCCTAAAATCACTGGCTGGCTACCCGTGGTTTCAAGCCCATGCGCCCTCCTTTTCTTCAGGCCTTAGAAAGGATCCCCGAACACTTCCACCTCCACTTCTCTAGCCCCAAATCTCTATCTGCAGAACTACTGTTACAGAGGCACAGAGATATTCAGAGCGGTATTTCAACCCTATGAAACCTCAAACACTCGAGCCTAAAAAGCACTGTTTAAGTGAAACGCGTTTCCTTACACTTCCCGCCCCACGTGCATTTAGTAACGAAGATATGGGTTTCGAGATCTCTGCCGTGGCCCTTAAAAACCGCTGCCTTCTTTTTTAGTAGTCTTGTGGCCCTTTCATTCCCCGCCACCTTTCATTCTCCGTCAAACGAAATTAAGCCTTAAATCAGAAATCTAACGTTAGACAGATACCATCGTGACATAGGTACACAGCACAAAAATACGTTAGGTTGCAGGCAGGGAAATAAAAATCATCATGTTTTACCTTGGAGAAGAATGTCTCCTTTTTTAGGAAAAAGACTAAAACCGAAATTGCTGAGAATTAAAGTTTGTTAGCTATTGGGAATGGTGGTGGGGTTGAAAGTGAAACATGATTTTTTTTTCTCCGAGTGTGCATTAATTCGATTTCGTCCCCTTCTCAACCAGAATTGGTTTGTTGCTTTCACCGCCGAGGAGGTGCAATTATTTGGCCTCAGCCCTCATCTCAGATCAGGTTCCTTTATTAACGAAGGCGCGTTGCCAGTCTGAAATCTTTTAAGATCTGTACCATATCCACAAATCAGTCCTGTGTAGATTATAACTCGGAGGCTGGCAATGTTATAGGCATTTAAAGAGAGTGGGGAACGGGGGATGGGGAGAATCTATCATTCAATATTTTACACACACACAAAAAAAGTTGTCGGGTTAGAACCATCTTTCCAGTTGATTTCGCGAGATCTACTTCCACTTAGGTTAGGTTACGGTATCGGGATTACAGTATCGGAATGCTGGATCCACCTTGTTTTGCTCGTTTGCTCGCTTGCTTTTAAATGCAGGTTTTTAGAACCGACACTTGCTGTGGAAGTAAATCCCATCGATTTCAAATAGGAAAACATTCCCCACACATTGGCCGAATGGATTCTACCCGATCCAGCTCGCCTGCTTTCATCTCCTCCTGCCTGCGTTCATCTTCTGACCACCCCGTAATTAGCAAGTCAACACCAAAAGCACCATTTTAAAAATTTATTTACAAAGCTGTGTACAATACGGAGGAATAACATTTAGAACACATATATTCATTCATATATAAACAGACTTCTGTAATAGAGGGGCAGGGATATTTTTCCCTTCCCCCATTTCTTTCACTTTTTAAAATTCAATTGTCCCATGTTTTCAACCGTTCAGATGTGGTGGTGTCGTTTTTGTTTGGTTATTTGTTTTAAAAAAACGTGTTTGGGCGAAAACTACCGAAGGGATTAAGAACCTTCAACAGAAGTGAAAGTTCCAAAACCTTGCGGTCTTACATTCTAGGACTTTGAGGAGGGATTTCCCCCCGTTTTCTTGCTTTTTTTTCCCCTCTCCAAATGTGCACCACCTTAAAAAAATAAAAAGTGGAAAGATCGTCCATTTCCCTTCTCCCTTCCCTATCCAAATAGGTACATTGATGTTGCCCGCAGGCTTAGCATTAGGTTTACCTGTACAGAGACAGAGAGCATTCCGTGTGTGTGTGTGTGTGTGTGTAGGCGCGCGTGTGAGAGTAAATTTTGGGCCTTAAAAGCCCCGGTCCATTGGGATCCGTCCTCGCAGGAGCCTCAAGCATGGGGCTGGCAACCGGTGGAAACGGGCGACTGTCGGAATAGTCGAAAGAAGGCCGGGTGGGTGGGTGGGTGGGTGGCTGTTCTGGCTCAGCGAAGTCTCTGATGTCGGGCAGAAAAGCGTCCCGCTCCTTTCTTAGCATCGTCTTTCTTAAAAAGAGAACCCAAAGAAAAGGAGGAAGGGGGGACGGGATGGCCGGACCCCGCGGTCCCGAGTCTATTGCGCCGGCCACTTGGCCTGCACCGGCGTGGCGGACGCGGCGGGCTGCAAGAACTGTCCCGAGATAATGTTTGTAGGCACGCTGAGGATGGGCGCGATGGCCGCCGTACTCCGGGCCAGCGAGAGCGGCTGGTGGGCCAGCAGGCCCGACTGCACGGTGACCGGCGGCCGGAGGAAAGTCTGCCCGCTGGCCCCGGAGGAGCTGGCGGCGGCGGCGGCCGCGGGCCCCCCGACCCCGACGCCGCCGATGATGTTCTCGATGCTGAAGGAGGGCCGGCTGCTGGGGGGCTCGGCTTTGACGCCGACGCCGCTGGCCACGGAGCCCGATCCCCCTCCTCCGCCGCCTCCGCCGCCGCCGCCGAGGCTGCTGAGCTGGAGCTGGAGGCTGGGGCTGAGCTGGGAGTTGAAGGCTTTGCGGGTGAGCTCGCTGGACGGCAGGAGCGGCACGGCCGGCGGCAGCATGGGCCCGACGGGCGGGATGTAGGGGTACTGGAGGGCGGCGGCGGCCGGGTGCGGGTAGGCGCCGTGGGGCAGGCCGTAGGCCCGTCCGTAGGGCCCTCCGGCGGCCGAGGCGGCGGCGGCCGAGGCGGCGGCGGCGGCGGCCAGGCTGTAGGCGCCGAAGCTGTGCATCATGAGCGCCGTCTGTTCGCGCAGCTGCTCCTGCTGGTGCCGCTTGAAGCGCTTCCTCCGCCGGAGGAAGGAGCCGTTGTCGAACATGTCCTCGGACTGCGGGTCCAGCGTCCAGTAGTTGCCCTTGCCCGGGTTGCCCGGCTCGCGGGGGATCTTGACGAAGCAGTCGTTGAGCGAGAGGTTGTGCCGGATGGAGTTCTGCCAGGCCGGGAACTTCTCCCGGTAGTAGGGGAAGCGGTTGCTGATGAACTCGCAGATGCCGCTCAGCGTCAGCTTCTTCTGGGGGCTCTGCAGGATGGCCATGGTGATCAGGGCGATGTACGAGTAGGGCGGCTTCACCAGGCTGCTCTTGGGCTTGCCGCCGCTGGAGGCAGCAGCCGCGGCCGCGGCGGAGGCAGAGCCCGGCCCGGACGGCGCGCCCGCCCCCGCCGCCCCCGCCGCCGCCCCCGAGCCCTCCTCGCCGCCGGCCTTCTCGCCCTCCGCCGGGCTGCAGCCCCCGCCGCTGCCGCCCGAGCCGGCCTCGGTCCCGGCCTCTTTGGCCATCAGCAGCTCGGCCGCCTCGTCCAGGCAGGCCAGCTGAGCCGGCAAGACCCCCGCCGCCGCTGCCAGGGCGCCGGGGCTGCCACCGCCGCCGCCGCCGCCTGCCGGGGCTTCGACGTCGCTGCCGCAGCCGTCCCGCTCGTCCAGGGCGTCGTCGCCCTCGCCCACCACGTCGATGTCCACATCTTCGGCCGTCAGCACCGTCTGGCCGGACATGTCGCTGGCGCTCAGGCTGCCGGACAGGGTCATCACAGCGCGGGGGTGGGCGGGCCGGCAGAGAGGGGGGCGATCAATAACAATTAGGAGGAGAATATTAAGAATAGGAAGCTGAATAAATGTAAGGACGGGGGAGGTCCGAGCGGAGGGGACCGGGGAGGGTGGAGGGGGCGGTCGGGGAGACTCTCGGGAGCCGAGCCAGCCTCCCCCTCCTCCCGAGGCGCTTCTCCAACAGGTAGCGAGCGGGGCTGGACGGGCAGGGGCTCTTCCTTCCTCCCTTCTCCTCTTCCTTCTAGCTCCGGGCCCCGGCGCCCTCTCCTCCCCGCGCCAGCATCAGGGGGACTCGTGGCTCGCCTCAGCTCCGAGTTGGCGGCCGGGCGGCGTCGGCGGGCTGGCCCGCTCGGCTCTCCTTTCACGGCGGGAGCGCGGCGCTCAGGGCGCGTCGGCGGGCGGGCGGGAGGCGGAAGGGGAGGGGGAGCGGGTGGCGGGGAGGGCCGGGGCTCCCCCCTCTCCCTCCCCCCTCGCCGTCGCCGCCGCCGCCGCCACTCTCCACCTCACCTCACCTCGAGGAAAACGCGGGCGAGCGAGAGGGAGGGGCGGCGCTGAGCGGCCACAGCCACGACGGGGCGACGAGGCTCGGGGCGGGCGGCGGAGGAGCCGCCGGGAGAGCGGCTCAGATGCCTCGACTGGCTCCCGGATGAGATCCCTTCGCAGCTCCTCCTCGGCCCTGGGATCGCGGGAGGAGGAGGAGGAGGAAGAGGAGGAGAGATCCCGCCAAAGCGCCTGGAAACGCCGCCGCCGCCGCCGCTGCTGCTGCTGCCGCCAAAAACCGGGCTTGGACGGCGCTGCCACCAGGAGGGACCCCCGCTCTGCTCCGCTCCCGGCTCATCGCCGGTGCCGCCGCCGCCGCCGCCGCAGGTTAGAGCTCTTCCGATCCGGTCTCCCCATCTCGTCTCTTCCAAGCGCCGCGTCGCCTTTCCTTCTCTCTCTCACTTGGGCTGCCTTGACTTTCCCCCTTTTTTTAGCCCTCCCCCAAAAGGGACACCCCCCTTTCCTCTGCCTTTTTAATTTTCTCCCTCTCTCGTCTTTTCTTCTTTTTCAGAGAAGGCTTTTTTTTGGGGAGGGGGGCGCGAATTCAGATCATGCCTTGCAGCAGAGGAGGGGGGGAAAAGCGGCGGCAGGGGGGAGGGAGAAACCGGCGGGCGTTATAAGGGACTCGGTCGCCACTTTGAAAGTCCCCTTTTTAAAAGGCTGGCTGATAGATTACTTTCCCGTTAAAGATATACTAGGAGGCGGGGCCACGTGACGGCTTGACGTCAGCGCCCCACTGGCAAGCCGGGCAAAACTCAAGTTGTTTCAGGGAATTGTCAACAAAGAAACAACAGTGGCTTTGCCTTCTCCTCTGGATCAGAGCCCGGCCGTCCGTTCAGCACTTTCTCTCTCTCTTTTCCTCTTCAGGGAGACTGAATAATAGTAATAGTAATAGTAATAATAATAATTAATAATAGGCCCTGTTACCCCATGAAACCTTTGTTTTGCCTTTTAAAGGAACAAATCTTTTGGTTAGACCCTATAAGTTGCAAACGCCGTTCCAAGGGACGAACGGAACACACCCATAAAATGCAATGAAATGAGAAGAACTCTTGGCAGCCGGTGAGAAATAGGGGAAGGCGTGGGGCTATTGCAGCTTTTAAAAGTTCGTTGCAGGCTCTGTGTGTGAGTGTGTGTGTGTGTGTGTGTGTGAGAGAGAGAGAGAGAGAGATTCCGCACTAGCCTGTTATAGCGTGATGATTCCAGTTTCAACATCCTCTGGAATCCTGGGCTTTGCAGTTTCGGGAGGGGCCGGCTGGCCCCTCCCGAAACTGCAAAGCCCAGGATTCCAGAGGATGTTGAAACTGGAATCATCACGCTATAACAGGCTAGTGCGGAAATGGCCAAGAAGTGAGAGTAAGTCATCAGCTGCCTCAAACGGGCCAGAAGAGAATTCGAAGCCCGGAGAGCTTCAGCTAATACAGTTCTTGTGACCCCAGCTTGGACCCCAGAGCCGTTGTGGATCCGCCCGTTTCTGGTAGGATTCACTGTTCCCCCCACTCCGCAAACCAAACCCGATCGACTTGGGATGGCGAAAAGAAAATCACTTTCCTATCCTTTTTCCTGCTTTCTTTCTCTCTCCCCCAGACCGCCCAGTCCTGGTGTCTCAGAACGACAGCATCAGCTGGGAAGCGGAGATCAGAAAATGGCTATCGATTACTCTATTAGCTCACTTGCAGGGAGAAATAAAACAAAAAGGCGTAAAACAACAAAAAGAGAGAGAGAGAAAAGAGAGAGATAAACAACAGAACTCAGGGAGGGGCAGAGAAGAGAGCCAAAGAAGAAGAAAGCTTGAGCTGGCTGGGGGGGCTTTGTTATTAGTATGGCCATTTCCGCACTAGACTGTTGTAGTGCTATTATTCCACTTTCAACATCCTATGGAATCCTGGGGTTTGCAGTTTAGGGAGGGGTTTCAAAGGCCGCAAAGGCCCCTCCCTAAACTGCAAACCCCATCATTCCATAGGATGTTGAAAGTGGAATAATAGCACTGTAACAGTCCAGTGCGGAAATGACTTCCTAGGGGTGTTAAGGACGTAATAACTTCGAATTAGCATATTAAAATAGAGGAAAGGGGGGACTGAATGTGAAGAAGACCCTGTTCCCCTCTGCTGAGGGCAAACGAAGTCCCAAGAAAACTCCCTCCCCCGGTTAAAAAAAATTACTTCTTTTCTTTTCTTTCCCTTTTTTTTTTAAGAAGGATGGGGGAGGGAGTTGTCAAAAGTTGGTGGCGAATTCCTCTTTCCTCCCGCATTGTCAAGGGAATCGATTTCCACGGAGAACAATAACTTTGGGGCTTAGGTAGGGAACGGTTTGCTCAGTGGGTGGTTTTGTTTTTCTACTCGTTCATCCTGGGTATTGTTGTAACGATCGCCTCTGATTTCGGAGAGAGGTTGATCACCGACACTGCCGGGAAAGAGGCGTCCGTGGCTTCTTAAATTCTGTGTTGGCGACAAAAGAACCGTCTCGCCACGGCACCAAATAAACGGAAAGGCTCCGTGCGAGCTTTCTGTTTTTTTGCGATTGCTTTCACCCGCACCAAATAAAAGAGAGAGAGAGAACGTTGTAAAACCTACAGATAAATCCAATCGCCTTTTGAAAAAAATGCAGATTTTTTTTTTTTAAATTTATAAAAGGATAGCGGGAGGAGATAAGCAGAGAAGGGGACTATTAAGATTTGGTTGGGGGGAAAGCACCGCTGGATAAAGAAATTGGGGAAATGGTATGCAGCGGGGGAAAAAGGAGGATGATTTATTCTCTGCCTAAGGGGGAGGAGAAGAAAGCAGAAAGGCGGGGAACTCCGTCTGGCTCTGTGTGTGGATGTTAGATCGGAGCTCTCCCCCCCCCGAGGATTTGTCATTTCACTTGTACTTCTTGAGGGAATCCTGCATCTCTAAGTTCCTTCCTTCCTTCCTTCCTTCCTTCCTTCCTTCCTTCCTTCCTTCCTTCCTTCCTTCCTTCCACCCTGGTGAGGCATGAGGGCGATTAGCCTGTTGCAAGATCTCCAGCCATCTCTCAGCTTAAAATCAGACTTGTCATAGGAACAAGACTGCTGGAATTAAGCAAAGCTAGACCTCTAGAAAAAGAATGGTTTTGTCTTTTATTGTCCTTCCCTCCTCCCTCCCGCTGGTTGCTGTTGCTTTTTCGACTTTTTTTTTTGGGGGGGGGACTTTTTGCAAATGGTTGTCTGTCCCCGCCAGGGCATCCCCTGCCGAGGGTCTGAACACTCCCCCCTTTCCTAAATCATCTCCTATTGGGAAAGGCCGCCCTCTCCCATCCCAGAAGAGGCGGCGAGGCAAAGAACGGGACGCGGTAGAAAAGGACTGGACGTAGTTGTTCCTAAATATCGATCACAAGAGTGGAGAAATCTGCCCTTTTTTAAACGTTGAGGCGTGGAGCAGGGTTAGGGAAGGCAGGAGAGGCTTATTTGAGGAAAATCCACGGGACAGATGCGGACTGGGGAAAAAGATCTCCCCCATGCCTGTACACAACTTCGTTCGTAAACATTCCTTCTGTCCCAAACTCCTGGAGCTGACGGCGGGACTTCTTTTCCTCCACGTTTTGCCCGTGTTTTTTTTTTACTTTGGCCACCTTGACCCTTTTTCTTTGAACTTTCCTTCCAAACAATCCTAGTGGATTCGTTTAGCTGGGTCCCAGAGAGTTTCTTACTTACATATACGCACATGTGTGTGCAGAGAGGAGTGCACACTTATACACGCAACAGCCACAAGGCAAGTACATTTTCAATGATTCAATTCCTTCTCCCTCTAAAACGGGATGTTCTTCCTATTGGTGTTTTTCTAAAGCAAAACCGAGGGAAACTCTTGCAAAAGCTGGAATAATTTCGTTTCGTCGGGGGTCTTGGAGAGTTTCTCCGAAATCTCCGGAAAAAATGTAATGGGGAAAGGAAAATCCACGTTCGCGCGCCCACCCACAGCCACCGTTTCATCCATAGAGCCTCCCTCTCTCTTCCCCCTTTTCCACACAATAAAAGTCAAATTAATTGATTCATACTATTAATTACGGCGCTTAGCGTGAAAAGAAACGTTTCCCTTCCATTAGGGCTCTATTGTGGGAATCTCTTGTTCAGTCAAGGTTGCCATCTGAGACGGGGAGGGGGCGGGAGGGAGGCGTGGGGCGGTGGGCATGGGGCTGGGGCGCATGTGTGGGTGGGAGATGCCCTCCAGGCACAGAGTTGGGGGCTGCCTATTGTAAGTTGCCTTGTCCACATCGGAGCCACTCAGACCAGGGCGCAGGGCCCTCTGGAGGTTTGGATCACACCTGCCCAGGGACACCGGGGCTCTCTTTTGAGTGGAGCGCCCCGTTCCCTAACGTGGGCCGGGCAATCGTTGTGAATTTTGCGTATTTGTTTGCCTGCAGGAAAAACACAGAATAAATAATAATAATGATAATAATAATACCACCACCACTACCTTCTTCCTCCACTAAAGCAGTTAATGGGACTAGGGTGAAGGCCGCGCCAAAACAATAAATGAAATGCTATTAGATGGTTCAAGGCGTCAAATTAAGATATCCAAGAAAGGGAAAAATACAGAATACTCCATTAAGAGAATGCAAAGATGGCTGTAAAGTAGGACAACTTCTGATTAGTAATTTCTCAGCTACACAGGAGGCTTGGTGCTTTGGTGCCTGGCCATTACAGGGGAGGGATCAGCCCCACCCACGCCTGACCTCAGAGGGAGTTCGAGCCCCCCGTGTTCCTGGGCTCCTACCCTTGCCCTTGTCCCTGTCTCTTTCTAGACCTCCCAGTTTTTTCCATCCTAGTCTGGTATTTCGAGAGGAAAACCCACACCGTTTATTCTAAAAGGCTTCCCCCTTCCTCCCTAAAAATAAAAGCGACGTGGGGGCAAAAAGTCCCTGAATCCAAAAATATGGGGAAGGGAAAGGGGGGAAGGGGAGGGGGAAAGGTTTGGGCGGGGAGGAGGGGCAGAAGGAAGAAGGGAGGGGGAAAGGCAAAGGAAGGGAGTCGTCAGAAAAAGATGGAGCTCAGCTATGGCCCAATCTCTCTGACAGTGCTTGCGTGTTAAGTAAATCCTGTTTTAAGCCTAATTGAAGTTTGCTCTTAAAACCCACAAGTCTTCAATCATCAGCGCTAAGCTTAGCTAGGATGTCGTGGGGGGAGAAGGGGGAAGCCTTTTATAATAATAAGCAAACTTTCACAGGGGGGATGCAGAAAACCTCCTCTTGTAAGAGAGTTCCAGACTTCTGCCCTACTCCCGGCGGTGGGGGGAGAGATATACATAGAGGGGGAGGGACGGAGGAGGGAGGGAAGTGAGGAGGGAGGCTGAAGGAGAGACCCTCACCTTAGGGGAAGTAAAAAGTAAACTCGCGTGGACGAAAGAACGGGCGAGATTGTGTGTGTGTTTGCGCGCGCGTGTCACACACACACACACACCACACACACAAGGCGACAAGATAACTGTACAGTCTAGATCGATATGGAGTCAGATAGAGACATAACTAGCATCAAAGAGGTGGCGGCGGGGGGGGGCGGATGAGAGAGAAGCTGGAACAACTTATGATGGAAGAGGGGAAATTAATTACAGCTCACTTTGGTTCTAATATGACCAAGCGAGTGTCTGATCGGGAAGCGGGTTAAAAATGAATCCGGAGACTATGTGGGATTGGAAAGGAACCGGGTGGCGGGCGTGGGGTGAGGGGAGAAAATTGCGAGGCTGGGCTAAGACCCTTCTCTCTGTAATCGTTTTAAGGAGAAGGGAGGCAGTGAAGGCGTCCTCTTCCCTCGCCTTAAACCCTCTTACTTTCGCTAATTGGTTATATTAATCGCAGGCCTGACCTGTACTGTTAGGTGGTCATTGTGCTTTGTTCTAATAAAAAACGAGGGTGTGCGTTGTGTTGTGGTTCTCTCCCCACCCCCCCAGACTAAAAGGAAAATCGGGGAAGACAAAGAGATACTGTACAAATATTTATTATATATGTATCCACGGATCGACATTAGAAATGTGGAAAAGAGCGAGATCGACGAAAGAGCCGAGGCTGGTAATGGAAGATGAAACAATTTCGTTTCTGTAACGAAATTGGCCGGGCGTTGGAACATTGAAGAGGCCGACGAATCGTTTATTCTTGGCCTCTTCTTGACTGTCTCTTTCTTTTCTTTTCTTTTTTTTTGGAATTAGCTTTCCAGAGATGGGGGAAGGAGGGAGAATCCTTACAAAGGGCATCCACGACCCGATCCTCTCACCCTCACGCCTGAGCCATCCAATGTCATTCTCACGGTCGCCGAAATGACAAGAGATACAACCGGGGCGAGCTTTTCTCCAACGCGAGCTAGTTAAACACACACACACACACACACCGCCACTCTTTCACTCTAAACCCAAGGAGGCTTAGCTTACAATTAAAGCGACAACTTCGAAATAAATGGCCATAAATTGCGTATGCAAAGATCAAGATGCTACTCCGCCACGTAAAAGACAGAGAGCAAGCGAGCGGCAGAAAGAGAGGGGCGAGGGTGGGTGGTTTGGACAGGGAAACAAACAAACAAACAAACACAAAATTAGTTTCGTCATGTTTCCAAAACGGATCTTATTTGTCCTGGAAATGTACAAACATCCATTCTGTAAAAGGCAACACGTTTAATTAACGATGAGAGAGCAGTTAGGGGCAGAAAGCTAGTAAAATTGTGTGATAAATTTATGGCATTGTTAGCGTGCTTTTAATTATGGCTATTATGTTAATTATTTCACATTAGCATGGAGTTATCAGCGGCACGTCAGATTTAATCAAAACGAGTCTTTCTCTCGAAAATTGTTCTTTTTATCCGCCGTCAGGAAGAGAAAAGAGGAGGGGGGAGGGAGGCGAGAGCGGGCGGTGGGACGGGAAAGGTGGGGAGAGATATTGAGAGAGAGAGAGAGAAGAGAGAGAGGACGCTGGAGAATCGCAGGCCGGAGCTGTCTTGATAGCAAAATAAATGACTTCCCCATTGAAAAAGGCGCCTTGGACATGATCCTGCCTCGACTTCTGTCTCTCCACGCTGATCCCCTCCAGGCAGGAGACTGGGAAGGGGAGGTAGGGAAAGAACATGGGGAATAATAATTATTATTATTATTATTATTATTATTATTATTATTATTATTATTATTATTATTATTGAATTCACCATTTTCTCGTGTTCCTTCCTGCGCACTCACACACGCCCCGTCCGCCCCCGTTTGGAGAAGGCGTTTTATCATCTTGGATCCCTCTGTCAAACACTATGTTCCTGCTCGTTTTTATCTGTCCCGTTTTACAAACCCCCCTTTCAAGGCTCGCAAAATATATATAAAGCCCTGAACCTGCCCCTCGCTTTGATCCCGCCCCCGATCTAGTGGGAAGAGGACTGGACCCTTGACTCGCCTGAGTCAGACCCAGATTCAAACGTGTTTTCCCTCAGCCACAAGATTCACCGTGGACGCGGGCCTTGGCTAGGTTTCTCATCTTCCCCCTCTGTCTCTCAAGTGCCAAAAACGGGAATGGAAAGTGCGTGGTAGGTACATCGTTAGAAACGCCAACGCGTTTGCGACGTCCCCGGCGTCGATGGTGTTAGGAAGCAACCAAGGGAGCGCTCCTTAGCGTGTCTCTTCCTGAGAAGTAAACCCAGCTCACGTCTTTTTAGGTACTTCCTTCTTAGAAGGTATTTGCAAGGATTGTGGTCCCACAGCTCAAACGCCGGAAAAGGTTGCCTTGGGAGTAAGTCCTACTAAGGCTATTTCCGCACTAGATTGTTATAGTGCTATTATTCCACTTTCAACATTCGAAGCCCCTCCCTAAACTGCAAACCCCAGGATTCCAAAGGATATTGAAAGTGGAATAATAGCACTATAACTGTATAGTGAGGAAATGGCCAAAGTCAATGAGACTCTCTCCTGGAGATACGCGTGGATAGAAGAAGGAACGACGAAATAGTCCTGGGTTCCGCTAGCGTTGTTGCCGGGACTTCATTAGGGAAACCATTAATCCCTGGAGCTTCAGTGCACCCGTTTCCCGTTTGCAGCGTGGAGAAGGCAACCGTACAGTCCTACTTTTCAGGACTGTTGTTAGCCATAAACAAGACAACGTAAGAGACGGGCTTCCAACACCAAAATGGTATATTAATATTATAACATTAGTACCAGTAGTAGTACTGTACAGCGGTGGTACCAGGGATGTCAATCGTTAGTGTTTGGACTACTCCAAAGTCATGTTGGCTAGGGATTCTGGGAGTCCCCAAAAGTAACTTCTTCAACCTCATAGAGTAGTCATGATGGAAGCTTTTAAACTGCTATTTCTACACGCTTTAAATGTGTTTGAAACCGTTTTTAACCATGTGTTTTTAAAATAGAATAGCTGTTTAATTGTTTTTAAAAACTTTTGTAAAATAAGATCTTAGCTGAATTTTTGCTCTTACATTATTATAAACCGCTTTAAGTCCCATGCCAGAAGAAAAGGTGCGGTATAAATGAAAAATGAAAAATACAATCTTAACCTAAGAACAGATTGGAGATACAACGTGTGGTGGGGTGGGGTGGGAGGTGGAGGATGTATAGAGTTGGACTTAAACCCCTCGTGGCTGGAAACCGGGGCTTAAAGCGCAGAGGCTTTGAAATGAGGCTGTAAATTCCTGTTTGACTTTACCAGTTCAGATGGAAGATAAGGGGCTGGTCCATACTAAATAAACGAATAAATGAAAGAAAGAAACAGGCGATCCACATGTCAGGAAGCAGGTTGCCCCTTTACAACCTGCTATAAGTCTATAAACAGCTTTTCGGTTTATTTGTAGGGCTTAATGTCCTGTTTTTCTCCCTCAAATTGAAACCCAATTGACACCATCCCATTCCAGAGCAATTTCCAAAAATAATTAAAAAGTAAATGAAATATGTATACCCACACTGAAAAACAACAAAATGTCAGCCGAGTTTCAGTTGCATTTAGAACCGTCGCGGGAAGGAACAAAATGTTCTTGTCTGACTGGCAGCGAAAGGGTGAGAAAGATGACACAAGTGAGCACCACCGCAAAGAAGGCCCTTGTCTTGCCCCGAAGGGTCCCTTTTCTACTGCTGCCGATGGGGAGGGGGGAACGATCACCCCATTTTCTTTTCTTTTAATGGAAGAATATTCAGTCTCGGGAGTGCAGCCTGCAAAGTAAGGTAATATGGTCAGAAACAGGTCAGTAAGAACTATTCCTCCTAGTCCACATCAATTAATTCCTTCGTGGCTTTATCCACTCCATTGCGCTTGCGGACTTTGTATTTGTAATCCTCCCCGTACTTACTCAAAGAGAGTTCTACTGAGCTCAGTGCAGTTTACTTTCATGAACATTGGTGCAGAATTGCAGCCTACAACAGTAAACATAGAGAAATTGCTCTTATGACGTTGTTGACTTTCAAAGAATCCGTCTGTTTGTTACCATCTCTTCCATTTCCAGGCGTCACCCTTCGCTTTGGCGTCCCACTCTTCAGCTTAGGTATTCTAAATATAAGGTAAGGCTGATTCCGGGCCACCGTCCCTATCTGCTCTAACAGACCTGTCTCCTTCAGGACTTTTGCAGAGCAATCCCATGCAGAATCAGTGGGACTTACTCTCAGGAAAAGCGTGCATAGGACTGCAGCCTGAATTAGGCCAGCAGTGCTATACGCACTAACACATCGAGGAGAAGTCCCATTAGACCCCGAGGTGCTTCTGAGTACATGTGAATAGCATCGCAATGTAATGTTTCCCTCCTTCCAATTGCCCAGACCTTTCTCAGGCAAAATAGTCACTGGGCGGGTAGACAGGGCTCCCATATCAGTGGGGATGTGGATCCGCTTTGAGTTTTAGTCTGAACCTCCCAAGGCACTGAAGCGTAGCTCCAAAGTTGGTTCAGCACTTTGGAGAGTTCCTTGAAAGTACCGAGCTTCCGGCTAGTTGAGGCCAGACTTGTGTCTCTCCCCTCCCCAAGTTCTTATGTGTGCTTTCCAGCCCTAAACCAATTTCTGGGAGCATCTTCAGCCCAATTTATGCCTGTGTGGGTGACCTGGTCTGCCCCTCTTTTTCCCTTTAGCGCTTCGGAGAACCTGTTTTCACTTCGGTGAAGGATTAGGGCAGCGGTTGTGTATTTTTGGAGCGACCCTTAGTTGCTCTCATTTAAATTTAGAGTGATTGATTGATTGGTTGGTTGGTGATCTAGACTAACATCCAGAACTTGAACCCTTTGGCTTGCAAAAGCTGACTGGGAGATTTCAATGGCAATCGCTTCCGTGGAAGGAGGCGATGTCTCAGGATCTCAAACTTGCTCAGCTTGTATCAACATTACAACGAAGGCTTCGAGAGTTCGGCTTCAGGGCAGGAGCGGGCAGACTCAAGCTCGTGGGACCTGTGCTCTTTTGCTTTACAACTCAAAGAGACTGCGAGCTAATCTGTTTCAGCAGAGCTGGGGAAAAGAAATGTCTGGCAATACCTTTCGCGAGCTGCAGTCCATTTAATCAGTTTCAGACCTGCTACTTGATTCCTCCATGTTTTTAAAATGCTGTTTTATTCCTTAACTAGATCCCAGAGAGCCACCTATCGAAGCCTGCTGAAAAAAAGGACCTGCGCTTGGAATGAACGAATTCTGAACGGTTGTCTCGCAGTCCCTTCCACAGGCACACGTCTACCTATAGTAATCTTAGGTATTGGTCACTTCATCTGTATAATTAAGGGCAGGAGGTGGAGGAAGGCACGTCATATACTGTGGTTTGGTTTATAGGGAATCCCAAATCCTTGCAGATCTATTGAAAATCACTCAGACCTACCGGAAGATCCACTTCTGTTTGATTAATTAAAAAAAAAAAGAGTTCTGAATAGTTGAGATTTATTTCCCTACCCTTCCAATGAGGGTTCTAATCAAAATTTGTAACTCTGTCTGTAGATGGTGCTTCTTTTAAAAGTTCTGTACGTTATACATATGAGACGATAAGAATAAAGCAGCAGAGGGATTAAATACAATATTAAGGGGTGACTAAAAGGTAGATATTTTTCTTCACATTCTTCAGTTCATGAGTGATACGGATGCTGTTTGCAAATGTGAATCGCGAGAGTAAGGATGGTGTGTTATTTCTCAGCAGTTAAGCAAGTTTCAAATTTTGGGGAGATTCGGGATCTGTCCTGCTAGCTGCTCACCCAATGCAGAGAGCCTAATTGCTCTCAATGCAGAAGAAATGAATAGATTACCGGTCAACTTTACTCTGTTCCCTCCCCATAACGTAAATCCAGTTCCTTTTGACTGCATGATTACAGTACCAGCTCATGAGATATATAGCTATTCCTCCTGAGCACCGAGTGGAAAGGGATTTGGACTTCTCCAGAAAGAGCAAAAAGCATAAAAATGCAGGGTGCTTCAACGATCCTATTGGAACAAACACGCGAGGAAGGAAGGATCCGTTCCCTGTAAACAAATCAAACTACACACACGCACAGATTCAGTCTTATCCCGCTTTCCTTTTGTTCTGAGCATCCGCTCAAGTTATTGGACGGATTTACAGTAAGAATAGCTGCCCATCTCCTCTTCCTCCTCACCACCCTCACACAGGGCTATTTTCTCTCTGCTCCCCACCAGGTGGATTGCCTCTGAAGCAGATCTGCGCGCAAAACCGGGCGATCCTCTTCAAGGCGACCTTGTATCGACTTCCAGGGGTTTAGGGTGTCCGGAAACTGCGGCTCATTTCCGAATAGAAAGCGGAATCCCGTTTCCTAACCAAACAGAAACGCTTTCGATGGAAGACCCGAATATTCTTGGAGGAGGCTTTGGGATTCCCAAGGAAAGGGGCAGAATCCATCTACCGTGATTCTACCCTCCTTTGCAGCTGCGCACTCACAAATCGGCCTTGTGTAGAAGCGGGGGGGGATCCAGAGGTGCTCGTGTTAACATCGCCCCTCCGCTTCCCTACAGTTATGAACTCTATTTTGTTTACTATGTTATGGAATGACGCCTGTCCGTTTTATTTAAGCATGTGGGATCAACATACAGGGAGCTTTCAGGGAGCTTTCAAGCTGTGTGACGTTTGTTTTAGTTCGATTCGAATTCAAAATGGTTTGAACAACAGCAAACGAACGCAGCCCCATCTTTGGAACAATTTCCGCGCTACACTCTTCTAGCGCGATTATTCCACTTTCAGCATCCTATGGAATGCTGGGGTTTGCAGTTTAGGGAGGGGCCGGCTGGACTGCAAACCCTAAACTGCAAACCCCAGGATTCCATAGGATGTTGAAAGGGGAATAATCGCGCTGTAAGAGTGTAGTGCAGAAACGGCGAAAGTTTGGGATTCTTCACTCTCTCCATTTCCGCACTAGCCTGTTATAGCGCGATGATTCCACTTTCAACGTCCTCTGGAATCCTGGGGTTTGCAGTTTCACTCTCTACTCTGTTTTCCTCATTTGTTCAACGTGCACTTTTTAAATATACGCAGGACTCACATCTTTCCTCCCGAGTCTTTCTGTGAGAATCTGCTCCATGGAATTTCTTTATTACTCTCGGTTGTCTGCCTTTAATGTCCTGTCCGTCTTGTACGGACAGAAAAACCAACATATGGAAACAACCTCACCCCTACCCTCATTTAGCACTTGGTTATGGGTCATTTTGGGAAATTCTAAGAGGTGTTCCAGATTAGGCGTAAGGAACTAGGAACAAAAATTATTCTAAATCAATCTAATATTAAATCTATGACGGGATGGACGGTCCCTTTCCTCTGTTTTCCCACCCTCTGACTTCAAGGTGAGTGAGAAGACCTGAACTGTGAACTTAAAACATCTGTTGTATTTTCATATCTCAATACCCAGCTCTCGCTCTTCCTGACGCTGAAAGGGAAGAGTTTAACCGAATTTCACACCGGTTCCTCTGAACTAATACTCGCGATACAAATAAACATCAAGAGGGAATTTTTAAAAAGGGAAACGCGACGGTGTCTCTCTTTTCCACCCCTCCTCGTGTGGAATTATGGATTAGACAGTCATGTGTAATCGTTCCCGTTCTGTTAAGGAATTTGACACTATGACACTTTACAACAAAACCAGGTTGATTTTGGGTCTATTCACTGGTTCTTCTGCTGGGGGAGGGCTGTGCTTTGACTTCAGTTCTGCTGCCCACTGTAAGAGGGCTAAAGAGAAGTGGATTGGAGAGGGAGAATCGCCTTTTTGGTTACCTACAACAAACCGGGAATTTGCGGGCTCTGGATAGGATCTCGAGGGTGAAAACCGGAGAGAACTCCTGTATCTTCAATGCTTGGATATATTTTTTTTTAAAAAAATGGGTCTAAGTACCTTAAAGGCAGCAGATTCGGGCCATTTCCGCACTAGCCTGTTATAGCGCGATGATTCCACTTTCAACATCCTCTGGAATCCTGGGGTTTGCAGTTTCGGGAGGGGCCGGCCGGCCCCTCCCGAAACTGCAAACCCCAGGATTCCAGAGGATGTTGAAAGTGGAATCATCGCGCTATAACAGGCTAGTGCGGAAATGGCCTCTTGTCTGATCTTGGAAGCTGAGCAAGGTTAGCCCTGGTTAGTACTTGGATGGGAGGTGCTATAGGCTACATCTAGGAGGAAGGAACTGGCAAAACCCCCTGCGAGTATTCCTTGCCTAAGAAAACCCTATGAGATTCAAGGGCAAGTCAACACGCGAGGTAAAGGCACATGTAGAGATACACAGGGAAAAGGGAATTTCAGCAGGTGTTGCTTGTTACCTGGCTGCGTTGCAGTCGATTGTGACAGTCAACTGTGACGCAGCCAGGTAACAAGCAACACCTGCTGAAGTTTCCTCTTCTACGCAACCCTTTAAAGGGGACAGGAGTCCTTTCTACATCTTACTATGGGAACTCCAGGCCATTTCCGCACTAGACTGTTACAGCGATATCATTTCACTTTCAACATCCTATGGAACCCTGGGGTTTGCGGTTTAGCGAGGGACCGGCAAACCCCAGGATTCCATAGGATGTTGAAAGTGGAATGATAGCGCTATAACAGTCTAGTGCGGAAATGGTCTCCAGCCTTAAAGCGGGTGGGAAGGAGAATGAACCGGGGCGGAGGAGGTTCCTGCTGCAGGGACGAGGAACTGTTTCTTTTCTCGGAGGCCAAATGCTCCCCCAGCAACACTTTTGCTAGAAAGACTCCCGGAGCCACCAGGTTCCAGGGGGCATCTGAGGCCACCCTCCGCCTCGACGGGAAGAGAGCCGGCGGTGGCTTTCTTCTCCTTGCTCCGCACCCCATGGGCCGGATCGAGAAAGGAAGCGAAGACGCGCCTCCCAAAGCCCCTCACTCGGAACAAGCCCCTCAGAGGGGAGAGGAGGACGCCGGGCGCTACGGCCGGCCCGCCTTTTCTCTCGCCCCCTCCTCCCTTTCTTGCCCTCTGCCCCGGTCCCCTCAGCTCCCTCCCTTGGCCTGGGCGAGGGCGCGCCAACTGACGGGCACTGAAGGGGGCGCCTCTCCTGGGGATCTGGGGAGCAAGAGCAGTTTCCGCCTCGCGCCTAAAGGTTACGGGAGGGTGTGGGGGAGGCCGCGGCCTGGCTGGTAGGCCGAGGGGAGGGGAGAGTCAAGAGAATAGCGGGAAGAGACCGCCGTGAGTCGCTGACGGGCCCTCAGGAGTGCGCAGCGCTCTGGTGGGTCGCCCCGAGGGGCTCAGCCCCCTGGCCTCGAAGGGTGGCGCCGGCCCTCGACCTGGGAAGCGCCGAGCAGGGTTCCGCCCAGGACTTCGAAGCAGCCGGGCTCCTCCTTTAACCCGGCCAGGTCCCAGGAGACTGGGATGGCTCAAGAGGGTGACCTCCGCCCGACCGCGTCGGGGCCAAAGTGGGAAGGTTCATGACGCCCTAAGATGGGTGTTAGAGGACTTCTGCTTTTCACTCTTCCATCCATCCATCCATCCATCCATCCATCCATCCATCCTTCTGTCTTCCAGGCACTGATGACTTTGCGGGGGCAACTCCTGACTCTCTAAATATTGTCAGGCAACGCTGGGAGCTGCCATGCCACAACATCTGGAGGGTCTCAGATTGCCTTTGTTGTTGGGTGCCATCAAGTCATTTCCGACTTAGGGCAACCCTAAGGCAACCCTATCGCTGGATTTTGTGGGACTAAGAGTGTTCCCGAGGTCACCCAGTGGGTTTCTGTGACTGAGCAGAGAACCAAACCCTGGTACTTATTTGCTTGTATAAAAGAAGATGTCACAACCTAAAGTCAGCAAGATATAGGCATCTACAAGGGTGTTTGTGCCAGATGGGGTCTCACCATTTAAAGATTTCTTCAGGATCAACAGATGAAAGCAGATAGTGATGAAGATGAGGACCAGTCACCCAACTGTTTTCCTTGCCACAACCATCATCTGCCATCTGAGCAGCAACTGGCCAGCACAGTCACTGGTGCCTTCAACACCTGGAGGGAAGAGGCAAATGAGGGAACTGGATCAGGACCAAAAAGAAGCTGAACCAGAGGCTGACAAAATCAGGGCTGGAGGACAATGAACTTTCAAGGAGAAGTCAACCTGCCTATCTTATATTAAGTGCCTGCATTGAGAGCACCTTGCGTGTGGCCCATCCCAGAAACCTGGAGTCAACCTTGTTTAGACTGTTTTCCATGTGACATGTTCTGACCATCCTTAGAGAAACTATAGTATCATTGGTCCATTCTTAGTGAGGTTCTGTAAAATCTCCAGGAAGTTTTACAGATTTTTTCAAAATTAACATGTCAATGTAAAAACCATTGTGAAATCAATGACAAACCTTTTTGTAAAGAAATGTAATTAGAAGAAAAATAATAGATGAAGATTCATAAAATTGCACCTGGGAACAAAGGAAGTGTTGGGTTCTCCAACAAAAGGAAAGTTGCAAGAGTTATACAAAGGCACTTCTGAGTAGCAGTTTTAATTTCAGTCTCCTTCATAGTGATTCCCAAGGTAGAATTTGCTTTGTTTTTATAATAGACACACAGTGGGCCAATGTTTCTTATTGATCTACTCACTATAGATCCCCAAATCCTTTTTTGTTAGTCATTGACAACTGAAAGCTCATCAGATTCATGAAAATTTAATTCCACCCGTTCACACTGACCATTGGATCTTTCTAGGGAGATAGGAATATAAAAGGCTTCTGGTTCCACATGAACATTGCTCCTTTGATTCTGACTCCTGGCTTGTTCTCCAGTATTTTCTCCTCAGCATCCCTTGATCTTGACTATTCAGCAACTCCTGACTTACCCGGGATAACTGCTTATGGCTCAGCTCTAATAGACAGTGTATGTGAGTCCATTAGGTTACTATGACGTGATTTCTTGTAGAAGGACTAAGAGATTCTCCTCTTCTTCACCATATGTCATTTATTTATTATTTATTTATTACTTGGGAGAAGAAGTGGAGAACAAGTGGCATACTCTGTATACATTTAAACCAGCTTTTCCAAACTCAGCACCCTCTTGAAGCATTGGACAACAACTTCTATCATCCTCAGCCACCTTGGCAGCCAGGGATTGTGGGAATTGTTTGCTACATGAGGCATACTTCCAGACAAAGGACCACCTAGCAGCAAACTGAGAGCCAGCTTTGTGTTGTGGTTTGAATGTTGGCTTAAGACTCTGGGAGACTAGAGTTTAAATCCCCGCTCAGCCAGTGAAATTCACTGGGTGACCCTGGGCAAGACATGCTCTCTCAGCCTCAGGGGAAGGCAATGACAAACCTCTTGTGAACCAATCCTGCCAAGAAGGCCCCATGATAGGGTTGGAATAAGTTGGAAATGACTTGACAGTATATTACAAGCAGCAGACTAACTCCTGGTAGTAAAGCTATTCATTTTAGGTGTGTACTTCCAACCCCATTCCCAAAGTCTGGACATGTTACTCTTGGAGGTTACAGCTCCTACATGTTCTCATCAGCATAGCATGTTGCCATGTTTGCTGGGAAATTCTGGAAGCTATAGCCCAAAAAGTATCTTTTCCAGCCTCCAGAGCTCTGCTGACACAATACTGTGCTTCTTCCACCTCATAACCAGATATTTTAACACATTTGTAGGCCAACAGCACCAACTGGATTCCTCTACTTGCACCTCCCCCCATCACTGCAATGGTGCTGAGGTCATTGTGGAGGGAAGAACTGGCTCATGGTGTAACTGGATCACTACAAATCTCCACACAATTCATATCCGCATTCTGCATATCAATTTGCAGGACTGGGAAAAATTCATGAAAAAATAGTTTGAAAAGTTTTGGTGTTTAATGCAAAGAGATGAAAAAGTTAGCCACTAAGCACAGAGACAATTACATTATTTGCTGTAATCTATTTGCTCTCCTTTAACTGAAATCCTGGTATGTGACCACTCATTCACGTATAAAGCAGGGAGAAATCATTCCATGTTAGAGTGAACAACTCAAGACTTCCATCTGGTATACTCACCTGGGAATAAGTCCCATCCAAAAAAAGTTTGGAGGAATCTGCAAATGAGTATGCTGTTACCACCTAAAATTATACAGCTGTTCCACAAATTTTGCTAAGTGTTCTTGAGTGCAGAGTTATTTCAGCTTTAACAAAAGCAACTTGGACCACAGAAACTGGAAATCAGATGGCAAAACTGTTCCTGGATTGTATAACTTCCACCACTTGATGGTGGTGGGTTCCACATTGTTAAACACCACCATGGCCAGAATAAATATCATTATGCAGAGAAATCTTGCAAGTCAGAAAGAAGGCTAGTTGTTAGAACCCCTCATCTATTTCCAGTTTTTTTGTGTCTAGAGTGCTTATTATGTATCATGGATACATCTATGGGCTAAATCTGCTTATTTTATCCGATTAGAGCAGACCCAATGAATCAATGGGAATTCAGGAAGTCAACACCTATATAAATCCCATTGATTCAGTGGGTTTGCTCTAATTAGATATCTTCATGCATCCTTATGCTCAATGGCACATGCAGTCTGAAGTGGTTCAAACAAGGACAAGTTTGATCTTTCCTGAAGACTGCTTATTGTCAGTTTGGACTCAGATGTGGCCATGGTGAACGAGTTATAGCAGAAAAGATTCATCATGACCATGGGTAACAATTTACCTCACCCTGCTTTGTGGAGGCTATCAGCATTGGTTTCTTAAAACACTGGATTCACATCCAAGTAGGTCAAATTGAGAGCTGGTATGGAAGGCATCAGCAATATTTTTATACTAGGTTCTCACCCAAGAAAGTCAAATGAATTACAGATGGGGAATTGGTGTCTCCAATGAAGACAAAGAGGTGATGAGAATTATTGGAGAAACTTTTCCTCAAAGAAAACATTGTATATAATTAAGATTAATACTGGGATGGGACACTTGGGACCTTCTAGATGTTGTTGGATTGCACCTCTAATGAACCGTAGTGAGCACAGCCAAGAATGAGGGACAGCAGGAATGACACTCTACAATATCTAGATTGTCACATGTTCTCTATCCCTGTTTTAATGACAGTCCAACTTGGTCTGCAATCCTATGCATATCTAACTCAAAGTAAGTTCTATTGAACTCATGTCTTCTGTGCAGAGATACATAGGATTGCACTGTCTGAGGCTGTTTCCGCACTAGACTGTTATAGCACTGTTATTCCACTTTCAACATCCTATGGAATCCTGGGGTTTGCAGATTAGAGAGGGGCATTTAGAATTCTCTTTGGCCTCAGGAAACTACAAACCCAAGAATTCCACAGGATGTTGAAAGTGGAATAATAGTGCTATAACAGTCTAGTGCAGAAATGACCTGAGATGCAACCGTGAATGAAAGTCTAAGAGTGATCATATATGCCTTGGGGTGAATACTGGACACTTCAGCTTTTGAATGAATAAAGTAAAAGTTGAATTTGGCAGACATGGAAGCCCCACCGCCCTTTAATGATGAAACTGACAGAAGGATTTTATGAAGAGTACGCATACATGGCATCTATGTCTGCTAGCCCCCCAAAGCAGCTGTGGCTGGTGGTTTGCATATCTATGGGGTGGCAAATCCACTTTGGTTATTTTTTTTTTAACGTCAAAGGAGTGATCCAAAGTGCTGAATCTCCAAAATAGGATCAGCACCTTGGATAGTTTTTTAAGGGTCAGACTGAAACTCAGAATGGATTCACTGCCCCAATGACAATGGAGCCCCCAGCAGTCAGGGCTCACCAGTTTTTCCAAAGTTTTTCCAAACAGCTTTCCAGAATATAGTTTACTATTTTTGGAACAGTCTACATTGCTAATGTTAAGCAGGTGAGCCTGCATGCAAAGTCACTGGTCCTTCATATAAGTCATTTAGAGCTTCTTCTAGAAAGATACATATTTTAAAAAAATATTCTGGTGTCTGAGTATGTGTGGGACACAACTTAGTCATAACGTGTGGCATGTATACATTTCAGATACAGTCATCCCTCCACATTTGCTAGGGTCAGAGGCTTAGGACTCCCGTGAAAGTGAAAAAAATGTGAATATCTCTGGGCCATCCCAAACCATATTTAACACACAAAAAAGGTATGATCACCATATTCAACCCACCATGGATTCCTTTGAGGCATCAGGGTTCCTTCAAAAGGCTCGAGTGGCTGGCTGGTGGGGTTTACTGCCACCTCCATTGCTGCCCCATCCCATTTTTAATAGGGGCTTACAAGCCTCATTCACAGTTTCTCAGTCTCCTGAGGCTTACGATCCCTGTTAAAAATGGCATAGGGCAGCAGCAGGGCTGACAGCAAATAATTCATGAATAATCAAATCTGCAAAAGTGAAACCTGCAAATGTGGAGGGCTGACTGTATGCAAATCACTTCACAAATGCAACCCAAGTAATTGCAACTTTATATGGCAAACCCGTGTTACTGCCCCACAACACACATATGTGTGGGCCCTGTAAGGTTGACAGAATAGTTGCTCACCTGCTGAATCTGTGACATTTGAACCAATGTTTTCTCTGACGACAATTCACACTGCAACAATTGGCACCACATGCTCCCATCATCTAACATAAGGAGACAACCACCTATATGTTGAAACTTCACGTTGCAGTAAAGGGATAACTACTCATTTGGGAGGAGAGCATATTTTGTAGATGGAGAGAGTAGTGTACAGGTAGAAGACTTTGCAATCACTAGCATTTCCTGTTTTAACACAGAAAAGAAGTGGGAAAAATCTGGTAATTAGAAAAGATTGCTAGACAGCAGTTAGAAAAACTGCAGTCAGAATAGACAGTACTGTTTTGGACGAATCATGGTCTACAACCACCTCAGGCAGCTACCTCAGGGATCAGATGGTGTGTTTGTATATGTATGCACGAAGCTGTGGTTCTGCTGGAGGACAGAGCATGGTGAGCCAAATAGTCTGCCCTATGCCTCTTTAGCTGAAATTGCTTTTTAATTCAATCATGTTTCAATCCTATAATTTGTTTAATTGAATTTTAACACTGTAAGTTTGTTTTTATCTGAGCCTGTGTTTTTTTTTTTGTTGTTGTTGTTAAAATCTGATTGTAATCTTGTTGCTTTATGTCCCAGTTTTTGGAGAATGGCAGGTTATACATCAAATAGATAGATAACTACCTCCCATGTGGTAGAGAAAACCACCTTCTTCCATCAGCAATAAGATTTAATGGCCAGTCCACCATATGGAACTGGGAGGAGGGAGGTAATCTTGTCCCTTGCCCCAGGCAGCAAAGACTTCTGGCACAGCCTTGATCCTGGCCTGGCAGAGCAGCCGTGGCAGTTTTCATCTTGGCAATTTTCATCTTGATAGAGTGATGAACCTGCTCTGGATTTTAGTCCAAAATTTTAAGTAAGCTATTTAAGGTGCTGAATTTAATTGGAGAAATAGAGTCCAGAGAGAGCCAGCATGGTCCAATGGTTTGAGCGTTGGATTGCAGCCCTGGAGACTAGGGTTTGATACCCTGCTCAGTCATGGAAACTCACTGGGTCACACACTCTAAACTGCCAGAACCCTGTAATAGGTTCAGATTAGGGTCACTGTTAATCAGAAACAACTTGAAGGTACAGAACAGCAACAACAACAGAGTCACGCATCTTAGATGTCTACTTTAAAGTTCAGGCTAATACTCTAAGTGGACACACTGCCCCTACTGAGATGGGAATGGGCAGTCATCACAGATTCCTATGTGCACAGAAATATGTGGGGCTCAACATCAATGTCTTTTTCTCAATTAAATGCAACCTTATGATATTCATGTATACGTGCATGCACGAAGGGGGATTTATACCAGAAAAGAGAGTAAGAATGAAGGGGTACCAACACCTTTATTCCCTCACTGAAAAATTTATGGCAACAGATAGACTTGAGCACTGACACAGAAATTATCTTTGGTGCTCAGTTACCCTGATGAGGTTTGAAGATTGGTTTTAGCTGGCTTTAATGTCTTTCTCTCTCCCCACCCTGTGTTTGCTGGCCTTTCTTTCACAGTCCTGTGGGAGTGGCAGGACAAAGTTCCAGTTTTGCCCTTTCACATGTTCCCTTGTTTCCATGGGAGTCAATGGAAGCTTTGTGTACAATTTTCCAAATATATTTTTCAGTAGCCAAGCCACATGGACAACATCCTTGCTTTCTTTTATTATCCGGAACAGAAGATGGGTTGAAAAGCTAAGCCCATAAATAGAAAGATTCTGAACATACAAACACACAAGAAAAGGACACACAATACTGTCAATATTAATTCATTCTGGGTAAAAATTTTCCATACACATAATTTCAGCTCTAGGGCTATCTTATAAACCCTCCTAACAAAGCCTTGGACAAAGATGTAGTCTGGGCTGAAGCACGTAGACTCAGAACTCCCCTCTCCCATACAATGTGAACTTTTTCTAAGGAAGTAGATTTAGAACAGCCACTTTTAGTGTCTACTTTAGGACCCAGTCTGGAGAAAGTCAGTTGTACTTAAAGTCCTACAGAAATCTAAGTCACAACGACCCTGTAAGGTTGCTCAGTGATTTGCCCACAGACACATTTGTTTCAGTCCCATGAACAGTCACATTGATGGGATTGCCTCCCTCAAAAGTGAGCACTGAATTGCAGTCTTAGTGAACTTCCTAGCTGAACATGGATACCTACATTGCCAAACTTTGCTTTTTCCACATTATGCCCTCCTTGCAGATCATGTGTTATATCCAGAATATGTCTAGGCTTAGGATTATATGACCATCAAATGCAAAGGGAATTCAACAGCTGTGGAGGAACCACTAATGGTTCTAGGTTTGGCACAAGATGTTTTACTTCCTGAAGGAAAGTATAAGATAGTGTCTTCTCCCATGCCATGTACTGGTTCTGGAATCTATCTTCCAACACAGATTTTAGGACAATGTCTTCTACCCACACCTGTAGGTGGCAACCTAGGTTAAGGGGTACAGACCATGCTGTGTGAAACACACTTCTCTCCTCCAGAACTGTTTTTAAATTTCCCAATACCTGCTGCCTCATCTCACCTGCCTAATGGTAGGATGGACCTTAGACAGAGAAACTTTACAGTGCCCAGGAGCAACTGAAAGCATGAAGCAAATTAAAACCATCACAATCTCTTTGGACAAATGATTCAAAACCTTAACTAGGTGAGAAGTTTGCTGAAGTCATGTACATGGAGAGAGCTTATTCTTTTAAGGAGAATTTCCCCCCCTGAATACAGTGCAGTGTTGAGGGAGGGTGTTTACTGGCCTCACAATGAAAGGAGGCCATAGCAACAGTATCAATGCAGAGTGCAGAAGGGTCGAGACAGGGTGCTTAAAAGCTCCTGGCATCTTCCTCCTGTCCCACTGTCATGAGACAAGAAGTGTGTGGGAAAGAGGCTGTTCTGAGGGTTTGGTCCTCACTTTAAGTCATGTGACAGGGGTTGGATTCTTGGGTTGGCCTTCAGCAATGGGCAGGCTGGGGAGCAATCCAGATTCTGGGTTATCCTTGAGGCTCAGTTGTTTTGTTGAGGGAAAGCTGGGGAGGAAGTCTGGGAGAGAAGATCTGCCCTAGCTGCTCCCTCACTAGGTTGCTCCCCTGCCTTTTGCACATCCCAGGGGATAAGCAGGGTGACAGTTAAATAAAGTGGCCCATGTTTCATACCAAGTTCTGTGTGTAGTCTTGTTAATTCAAGGGTTGGTCAGCAATTAGCATTGACCATTTCTGGATCACAGGGATGAAGGTTCGGCTGCTGAAGTGATCAAATGATCCTGTCTTGAGTCATTTTACTGCTTGATTCAGAGTAGGAGATAGCCTTCCCACCCAATAAAGGTTCATAGTACCCAAAGTCAACTAAATTCAAAACTATTTTAATAACAAATTAGAAGGTTATCAATTTCTTTGTTGCCATCTTATAACATGAAGACCCTGCTGTCTGAGGCAACTGCTTCATGCTATCTGATGGCAATCTTGGCTCTGGATTTGTTGCATTAGTTGACTTTGACAGGAAAAAGAGCAAGAGCAATCTGTGACAGCTATAACTTGTGGAATCAAAGCACAGAGTGCTGTTGTAAATAATACTTTGAGGAAGGAGGTATGACGGATCTTCAGACATTTTTCAAACTTTGTTAAAAACAATTAAGAGATGGTAGTTCAAAACAGACCAGCTATTGTGTTCTATCATGTACTAGGAGCAGCACTGGAGTGATTCAAATTTGCAGTCCTGGTTTGATAAGAGAAGCATTTCTGTACTTAACATTGTGAAAATGCCCTCAAGCAGACATGTTCTGAATGAGTGGAGAGGCTGACGTTGTCATTTATTGGCTTATTGCTGTTTCCATTTTAATTTATCTTGGTTTGTGGCTTATTTTATGTTTTAGTGACACTGCTTCATTGTCTGGTTCCTGCCTCTTAGTTGGGACTGGCTTTTTGCATATTAAACTGGAAACAATAATCTAGGTCAAATAGGTGCTTAAATATTTTAGGCTGGGACGAATGGCCATCCCAGAAACTGGGGAGGCAGGCACAAGACTTTAAAGACTAAGAAAGGATGAGTCTCTAGATGTCATTGGGCTGAAACTCCCATCATGCCATTGGCATTGCCTATATTGGCAAAGACTGGTGAAAAATCTCAGGATAGCCATTATTTTCCCCATCCCTTTGTATAGAAGCCTAAGACTTAGGACTCCATTTGGAATATTTCTCTTTCATATTAGAAGAATCAGACTATTGCAAACTAACTTCATTTAATGTTAAAAAATTCTAATTGGAACATGCTTCTTAGTAGACATCTACATCGTGACAGATTTAAAAATTGCTCACTACTCAAGTAATCCATGTACATAGGAGTACAATGCAATCCTATATGTGTCTATGAATAACTGTGTATTCCACCAAGCCTTCTGCCTAGGGAGAAACATAGAGACATACAGCATTAATGTCTTCCAGCAGAAACATAGAGACATACAGCATTAATGTGAACCAGTTCCACTGGACAATAGTGTATGAAGTCACACTGCTGGGTATGAAAGTTTAATATGCAGTGTTAAATGGTTTAGATCGGAAATTCTAAACCTGGGGGCTGTGGATTCCCAGGAGTCTATGATGTCCTCACAGGGGGTGTTGTAAAGGCTTGAAGAAGTGTTAAGAGCTTTTACAGTTAAAAGAGAGAGAGAGAGAGAGAGGGGAAGAAGACCAAATTTGTACAAAATCATTCCAATAAAAATATTTTAAGAGGAGTCTGTATTTACTTATTCCTCCATTCTCTCCAAACTTGAAGACCCTTGATGAGCAGCTTTAAATAAATATTTCATGCACTTTAGGGTTTTAAATCTTAAGTCTTGGTTGTCCATGGAAACAAAAGATATTTAAAGGAGATCCATGGTAAAGAAAAGATTATGGATCACTGGTTTAGATCAAAACAATGGTTGCTTGTGGATCCCATGTCACTAGGGCAGTAAATCCACTCCACGTTTTAGTTCAAATTTACAAACAGCTATCCAAGATGATGGACTTATTTTAGAGACAGGCTTCAGCACCTTGGATAGTTCAATTAAGAGTTCACTGGCCCACTGATATAAAAGCTATACTACTAAATCATGGGTGTGTTACACAAAAGTTATCACCTGATGTTGCAATTATAAAGTGATGGCCATGCATGTGCAAACCATCTCTAAGCCTAACTATCATTTCAATCTGCATTTTAAAAACTATATGACCTACCCTCTGATGGCGGTTTTTTCATGGCTAAATTTAGTTCCTAAATTCTGTGATTCTTGGTCTTTCATACCCTTACATACATTTATTGCATTTTTTAAATTCAACACCAGGGGAAGAAGCTAGAATCTCTTCCCTAATATCCACAGAATTATTCTACATATGAAACATAAACATCCACTCAAAGAAAAGCAAAAGCCTGCAGTCCTTTACCCATTTACGTAGGAGTGAATCCTGTTGCAGGGATGGGTCCCATTGTCAATGGCAACTGTAAGTTGAAGTATGACTGTTATATAAATCTATTAAGTCAGACTTCCTCCAACAGATGTTTTATACTACAATTCCCTCAATTCTTGACAATTGGTTGTGTTGATTGGGAATCAGTCAAAACCTTTGTTGGATATCACGGTGGGAAACACTATAACAGCCAAAGTCTAAGTGTATATTAAACTTTGGAATTCCAGGATTTGTAACTTCTTTGCATTATGTGGAGATACTAGAGATTAAACCTGGAACTCTGTGTGCTATATAACACTGATCTGCCATTTTTCATGAAAAGAACCCCCATTTTAACAGATATTTGACAGATGAAAGTCTTTGTAGTGATAAATATTAGGAAACAGCATCTAGGAGTTTTGTCACACTTTTTTTGAGGAGCAGAAGGAATATAATGTAAGAAATATTTGAGATGGGTTTCAGTACTGATCACAAGCGTGAATATGATGTGTGTTGTATGGCTGAATCCTTGAGAGGACACCCTATTGCTATGAGTTATTTTTTATTCAATCATAGAATAGCTTTCCCACAACCTGATGTCCCCCAGATGTGTTGGATCACAATTCCCACCCTTCCCAGCCATATAATGTTGACCATGTTGGCGACATGTTGTAGCCAGGACAACTTAAAATAGAGTACTTCTGTAAAAAACCATCTCAGTCATTCTATTAAAACTTATCTTGGCTGAGACCTTACACTGGACTGTCAGGCTATGAAACATAGCTGCATGCAGCATCTCTTCTCAGGTCATTTCTCTAGAGCTACCAATGTGACTGTTTACTGGCTGAGTGTCTGCAGAGGATAGAAGGGGGAAAGAAATGCTATACCAGAGATCCAAGACAGTAACTTTATTTCTCTTCCCCCAGTTTGAACTGCTACTGAATTAGATGCTGTTTGGTTACCTCCCCTCCTCCCCATCTGGTGGATGAGCACAGTAGCACTTCTCCTGGGTCTTGACAACTGCTGGGTGGGTTGGTGGGGTGGAAGCAAGAGAGATTTTGGATCTGCAGAAGGAACTACTGAATAGCTCCTTCCACATTGTCCAAAGCCAAACATTGTTGCTGTGTGCCTTCAAGTCATTTCTGACTTATAGCAATCCTAAGGTTTCATGGGCATTTTTTTTTGGCCTTCCTCTGAGGCCGAAAGAGTGTGAATTGCCCAAAGTCACTCAGTGGGTCTCCACAGCTGAGTGGGATTCAAACCCTGGTCTCTCAGTGTCCCAGTCTAGCACTCAAACCAGTACCGGTATATTGTGCTGGCTCTCAAAGCAAAAATGTGTCTGTGAGATTTTGAGTTCCATCTGTATGTCACCACCTGGGTTCCAGAATGCAATATCAGTAATATGAATAAAGGTCCCAACTGGGTTTGGTGTGATGCACAAGCAGAGCTGCAATTCCATTTATAATAAGTGTTCTTTCACAATGAAACCAATCTATGGAAGAAAAAGAATCTTACAAATGTTTCAGTTTATCTAGATTTTAGTAGTCACATTAAATATAGATTCATCAAGTCAATATGATATGATTTATGCCTGTTTGCCTATAATTGACTGATATGTAGAAATGCCAGGCAATCAGTCTGCACATGAAACTATGTTTTATTCCCTACCTGCTCAAGAGGCTTTATAGGCCAGTCTCCAGAGACCATTTCCACTTTGATTGCTCTTAAACAGTGGTATGCTTTCTGTCTCTTGGCTAGATTTGGCAGAAAACAGATTATTGGTGCAGCAGTTTTGAGGATTAGTTCATTTATTTAGGGAAAAATTAGTTTTCATAGATAGAATATCATAGTTTCATTTTCAGATCAGTCAAGTAACCTGTTTATTAATCAGTTCAGTATCTCATGCACGTTTTGCATCAATCCCACAGTGAATGGAAAAGAACAGAAAATACAAGAATGGAAAAGAGTGTAACCTAAATATGCATGCATTAAATAAGCATAATAATTTTAAAAAATGGCTAAGCAGCAAATATGAGGGATGGAAATCAAATAACAGAAATAGAGAGCTGGTTCATCTATGTACAATGCTTACTTGATAACTGGATATGGAGTTCTAATATCAAGTCAAGCAAAATGGAGAAGCTAGTTTAGCAAAAGTGAAGTTGTATCCCACTCTTATTTTAAGGAGCTCATTTCTCATCCTCAAACTACAAGTATTTGTCTACAAACTGCAAATATTTCTCTCAGATGTAGATTTCTACTGATATTTGCAGGGTAACCATAATGGAATGCAGCAGATTATTGGCTCTAGCACTGAAGCCACTATTTTGTAACTCGTTTGGAGGGACAGAGCATGAGATTTTCATGAAAAACAATTTTGGAAGGCTGCTCATTCTTTTTATAAGGGTCAGAATTTACTGTCATGACTAAATGAAAGCTCCCTAATTTTCATTCTTATGTTCATGGTTGGCATAAAACCTTTTGCTACCTGAGGTGAAGGACAACTTGGTTCTCTCTTCCATTCCATGTACAGAAGTTGATCTGATGGGTTTGTGATAGGACATTCTTTTGCACCTCATGGCATCAATCTAGCTTAGAAGGTGTTGGTCAAGCCCCATGGTATGCATAACTCTGTCATAAGGATTATGACAACTTAGAAACTGATTCAGATTGTTAGTCCATTTACATTTACATTGACAAGATTGACTGAGTGGCTCTTCAGAGTAGTTTTTCTGGACCTCCTTGAAGATTCCAAGGTTTGAAACTGGGACCTTCCATATGCAAAGCAGCTGCTCTGCCATATGACTATGTCCTTCCCCCCCAAGAGGCCAGGTATTGTCCTCCAGTACCTTGCCACTCCATTTGTTGTCTGAAGTACTTACCTCCCTTTACCTCGCTCACATCTGCTTTCTCTGGCTGTGTCTGAGATAAGTATTGTGTGTAAGAAGGAAAATACATTTCTTTCTGTCAGTTCCAAATGTAGGGAAAGTTATGTTAGTCTGTTGCAGCACAACTACAAAGAGTTACATGGGACCTTTAAATTTATTACAGCCTGAGTTTTCATGACAACCATCTACTTCCACAGATGTACCAATGATGTGCACTGTGTGTATACCTGCTCTTCTAAGATTATGCTCTCTTTATCTGAGGAAGCAGGCTATGTTCTATGAAAGGTCATGCCTTCAGAATTCTGTTAGCTTTCAATATACCATATGACTTTGTAGTTTTTCTTCATTTTTGGGAGGGATATATTAATTTCCCATCATTCAAAGTGTACTCACAATTTTGATATTTGAAAGAATAGAAAGCCCTTTGGTACAATTTCCCCAACTGTGTTTCCATTTTGCTGCTCTGTTTTACAAGCTGATTTTGCGCCTCCCACAGTACTAATCAGTCTGGAGATTGATATTTGGGTTAGTAAACTCTAATTTCTGTCACAAGTAACTGTCACCTTTTGTTTCATTCCAGGCTTTTATTTTTCAAGCACCACAGCTGACCCCTGAACTCAATTTGCACTTGCCTATTGATGCATAAATATCTATAATATCACAGTAAATTAAATTCCATTTTAAAGGGTTTCTATTTAACACTCTGTCAGAACTTTCACAGTATTTGATTTCTGGTTTCCTCTGTCCACTGACAGGTTTATCTCAATAGGGTGTGATTAATGGAACCTTATATTTAGGGAAAAGCATACCTATCATTACCATAATCTCTTAATGCTTGCTTAGGCAACACTGTCTTCAGTCAGCAGGGCTCCAAAAACTTCCAGGCTCTTTAGTTCTAGCAGAACAAGCAGGAAAGATTAGCAGGCTTGTGGAATGTGGAGGATTGTAATGCACAGTGAGCTGATGGCTGTGTTAGTCTGTTGTAGCTTCTCACTTCAATGGATCATGCAGAGCACATGAGAGATGTTTGTTCCTTTTAAAGCCATTTTCTCCTGGAGGGAGGGGGGAAACTGCCAGGATGTTTGAGAGGGACTGGTCTTTGTCAACTTTTATGGATTTTTAAAGGAGTACTTAGTCTTTTGAAGCAAAAACAACAGAGTATTGTGTGTGTGTGTGTGTGTGGGATAAACCAGTCAACTAAGGATAACTCTTCATGCTCGAAGGCCGGCAACTTGCAAATGTTATGACTTGGCAACTTGCAAATGTAGCTCCCATCAACCTCCTGTACCATAGGTTAGACAAATAGGAGTTACTGTTCAAAGACATCTAGACAGCCACAATCACTTGCCTCTTGTATATGTGTGTGTGTGTGTACTTTCAAGTCACCCCTTGACTTACAGCAATCCCATGGATTTCATAGGGTTTTCTTGGGCAAGAAATCTTCAGAAGTGGTTTTGTCAGTTCCTTCCTCTAAAATATAGACTACAGCACCTGATATTTGTTGGAAGTGTCTCATTTAAGCACTAACCAAAGCTAACTAAAAATAAATATAAAAACAAGTATAGCCAGGTTGGTCTATCAAAGAACAACCAAGACCAAGGGGGCAATGCCTTTACTATGAAAAAACAAAATTTTACAAAATGTGGAATAAAAATAAAATATCACCACTCCCCAGTTTTATGTCACCTGATCTGAGGAAGAGTTGAAATGTGAAAAAACACAGAATTTTAATAATAGTTAATAATAATAGTTGATAATAATAATAAAAATATTGCCTGCTCATGAGTGAATAAATGTAGGTTTCTTTGTTCTGAATCAAGTTCCATCGAGTTTTACTGGGGTTATTCTACAGTGGAATCTAATGGCTCCTTGGAAAGCAGAACAATTGTGCATTACAGTGAAATCCGATGCATTTCTACTCCAGGTGAATTTTATTGCATTCCATACCTCTGTTTCATCCAAGCTTTCTAAACTTGGTGAGATGAACAGCTACATTTGCCTTAACCTAGTCATACATACTTCCTGCCTATCCTGGTTGTTTGTTCATCTTGCTGGTTACTTTTCAATCGATTTGGCTGCATGACTCCTTCAACCCTATGAAATGCCTTGTAGAGTTCATCTTTGCCTCTCAGCATTGCACCAAAACGATTGCTTAGCTTTCCAAAATTCTGTGCACTTCTGGTGAGTGTTCACTATATGTATGTATAACTAGAGCTAGGAAGAAACTCGTTACAAATAATGGATTAACTGCAAAAATGTGCTTTCCCTGCAACAGCTAAGACATAACATAATGATTACAATGCAACAACAGAAACTTTCACAGATCTTTTCTGTTAATTATGGCCATTTCCACACTACACTGTTATAGTGCTATTATTCCACTTTCAACATCCTCTGGAATTCTGGGGTTTGTAGTTTACTGAGGTCAAAGAGCTCTCTGGCTGAGAATTCTGAAGATCCCTCCCTAAACTACAAACCCCAGGATTCCATAGGATGTTGAAAGTGAAATAATAGCACCATAACAATATAGTGTGGAAATGGCCTATGACTGTTTTGTAGTTATAGGAGGTGTGGTGCCTCATCACTTAGATGTGTTTGATACCAGAGCAGAGCAGTTCATAGCTTTTAAAAAGTAACTAAAAGTAATTATTTGATTACTTTTAAATAGTAGAAAAGTAAAGAGTTACATAGCATGAAATTCAATGATAAGTAGACTAGATCCATAAAATCAATGGGACTTAAATAGGTGTTGACTTAACAAGTTCTATTGATTCAGTGGGTCTATACTGGTTGGAATTAACAATTGGATCTACACTTTTTTAAAAAAACTGTAATGGTACATAACTATCCTGGGGTTTACTGCAACTGCAACTAATATGTGGTTCAGACGCACATGCTTGAACTTAGGTCTGTATATGGATACTGGTGACAGCTGGTGTTTTTATGTCAACAGAGCAACAAATCTTCTCTGGGTTTTACTCTAAATGTTAAAGGAGCTATCCAAGGCTCTGAACATTATACAAAGAATAGGGCCAGCACCTTGGATAGCGCCTTTAAAGTGTGACTTAAAATCTGCCATAGATTCACCACAACCCTGCCAATAGAAGCTGCTATTTATCATTGTATATAATGTCTGGAACCATGTGGGTGCGATCAATCATGATTTCACCTTTCCTCTTACACTCTCTGTATACATATTTGCAGACCCAAGCAGCAAAGATTTTCTGGATTTGCAATATTTTCAATTGCATGTGAAGAGTTGTCTAAGTTCTCATCAGAAAAAGCCTATCCCCATTCATAGGAAAAATATAATCTTTACAGGTTGAACTTCAATGTATCCGACAAGAATTAAGTTTCCCTGTCTCCCAGCAATATTTGAACAGTCAACATGGAATCTCTGCAGCTGGGAATGGACCATTCTAGAAAACGCATTGGTGACCAACCATGGAATAACAAGACCAGACACAGAAGTTGAGTTAAATAAGGGCCACTTTATTTGACCTAACCAATTTAAATTGCATAGGCCTGGAGACAGATTGGTGGGAGAACAACCTGATGGGGATCCAAGTTGCGGCCAGGTGTCACCTCTTGCCTGAGACACCTCAGCTCTGAGGGCAATCCAAATAGCTGGGATGTTCCCTAGCTGGACTTAATTAGAAGGTAACCCAGGGAACTCCCATCCAAGCCACAGGATTCTACAAGTGAGAGCCCAAATCCAAGATTAGCCTCAATCCCAGGTTCCCCACCCCTTGGTCCATTGGACCTTAAAGAGGAATTTTCAGAGCCCTACTCTACACCAAAAGGTTGCCAAAAGTATACATTGAAGTCTTCTATTCTTCGCCCACCCGCTTCCTGCCATCGACAAGGCACAAGTGTTTGCTTAGTCCCTTTTCCCTGCCAACCAGACCAATAATGCCTTCATCCCCTGTGGGTTTCCATGGCCAAGCAAGAAACTGAATCCTGATCTCCAAGGTTGTAGTCCAACGCTCAAACCACAACACAGACTGGCATGCTATTTATTACACATCAATTGTGAAAAAATGAAAAATTGAAAAATTGAAAAATTGACCCTTTTATTTATTAAATTTGGATCCTATGTTTCTACCCCTAAATGATCCAGGCAGAATGAGGTACAAATTAACAAAAATATTGATTAGAAAACAACTGTAACAGTGAAAGAAATATATTTATACACTCATTCAATTCCACCATCCTAGTTCTGAAGCCAATCAGATTATATAACAAAAGAGTGAGTGAGAGAGAGAGAGAGAGAGAAGAGGTAAAAGGAAGAAAGGAAAGAAAAAAAAAGAGGAATATAGACTCTGACTTTTAACATTAGTAAATAACAAACAAATAGAGCCAGGGCAGTGTGAGAAATAGCTGATAAGACCATGAAACAATTTAACACAGGATCGGCTGAAGCATCAAGAATTTATTGTTAAAATAATACGTTTCTGCAGATACGGGTGCTCTCAGAGAGAAAGGACAGCCTCCCACAAAACAACACACATTTTATCCCCTACGCCAGCTTCCCTCCCCTTGGGCAGGACCCAAAAGTTACAACCCTATCACGCTTTTACCTTGTGCTTTGTTAATTCTCATTTGCTATTTCAAAATGCCCATCAAACAGATTCTAACCTCCCATTTTTGCTAAACAATGCCAAATTCTTCTCTGGTTTTTCTTACCCCTTTTCAGCTTTTGCTGACCTTCAGTCTGCCGAAGCAGGTGCCTTCAAACAAAAGTACATACATCCCACTGTTGAATCCTTATCTCTGTGTCTGGTTCTCTTCGCCCCAAGGTCTCCCCCAGCCGCCAGCCTCCATCAGACTCCATTGTATTTCAAAAGCCCACACACCAAAGTATATGTGTGTAAATATATTTAAAATGTGTTATAAGCTATAAGCTAATAATATGTTAGTAATACTATTAATAATATTGCAGAAACTAAAATATATTTTACTTCTCACAGGCAGGCAGGCAGGCAGGCAGGCAGGAAGAGAAGGAGGGAGGGAGGGAGGGAGGGAGAAAGAAATATTTAATAAATGTTAAACAGTTTACAGTACATCTAATAGACAATCAATGATCCATATGCAATAAATACATAGTCCATGCAGTTTTATTGCAACAGATGTAACGGTCCATTGTGCATGAAGGAGGAAGACTGATGAACATGGACCTAAAAAAGTCTCCAAATGAACCAACCAACCAACCAACCCACCAACCCACAACTCAAAAACAAAAACAAGGGCATTAGACATTATCATCTTCTCCAGTGGCTAATATTCAAGTTCCTTTATTCAAGTTCCTTTAATTTTCTGGTTCTTCTTATCAGAGTGAGTGAAACACATAGTGTAGAATTCCACATGGAACAAGAATAACATTGATTCTTGCCTTCACTACCTACAACACATAAGGTATGGGTGGTGAAGGCAACAATCATTTTTGTTCTTAGCCTGTGAGAAATGTTTATTTTTATTCTGGAATATGAAACCTTCTGGAACTAGAAGACTAAAGCAATTTTAATACTGGCCAGTAAAAAAGACAATAATGTTGAAATGTGTCTGGTCCTTGTTTTACTGAAAACTTGCTTAGATCACCATCCATGTGCAAAGTCTATCTGTTCCACTGTCCGGTATTCATTTTATTCTCTATAGAGTACTGGGCTCCTAACTCAATTGGTAAATACTTTCTTGCAGTGATGCAGACTCAAGTTGATAGACTCAGACCCAAGCTGGACTTAAGTTGCTTCAGTGACTCAACTCAGGCCTTTTCCGCACAACACTCTTATAGCGCGATGATTCCACTTTCAACATCCTATGGAATCCTGGGGTTTGCAGTTTCGGGAGGGGCTGGCTGGCCCCTCCCGAAACTGCAAACCCCAGGATTCCATAGGATGTTGAAAGTGGAATCATCGCACTATAAGAGTGTAGTGTGGAAAAGGCCTCAGACTCGACTCGGCCATAAATGATGCACTGACTCAACTCGACTTGAGGCTCATATATTTTTAATGACTGACTTGCTGCCCTTGGTTTAGTAACATAATGCATTCATCTGGAAACCTTACAACTTTGAACAATGCCTCCATCTCTTTTCGCCTATTGGTCACATGACAATCTGTCTCAAGCCCAAAATGTGGGTGCATTTCTCAGAGGGAAAGAGCAAACAGGTTAGGAAATGAGCTTGAAGCAGACTTGAGTTTGCTCAGCAACCTGTCGCTGCTGCACATTGGAGAAGCCTTCTAAAACATTTCCTAAGAGCAAAAGACAAGACTCAGCCCCAGAGTGCAGGGTGCATTTCTCAGAGAGGAACAGCAAATGTATGAGGCAATGGGCTTGAGAAGGAAGGATCCTTCCTTCTAAAGCTTTTGAATCTTTAGTAAAGGGGAGTAAGAGAGGATCCTATTTCCCACTTCTGAAGCTGCAGATGGCAAAATTGCAAATGTGGAGAGCTGACTCTGCTTAAATTGTTAAAACTGACTTTATTTCACTCTATCCATTAATTCTGGAATTTTGGTTGGGGTATACAGTTGGCTTCCAGACTTGAGACTTGACTTGAAAGTATCTTTAAGGACTTGAGACTTGACTTGACACTTTGAGTAAAAGACTTAAATACATCACTGCTTTCTTCTAATTTTTCTGCTTTGTTAAGGGTTGTGAAATCTCCTGTACAATAAGAAGTAGTTTCAAACCCAAGGTTGCCTAGTATTATATGAATAAAATGTGACTCAGGAGGCCAGAGTCTGTAGCACTACAGGGTCTATCTTTCCATGAACTTAGAACTTGTGGCCCTGTATAACTGACACCGTTTTAAAGTACTCTCAAATAATGTTAACCAGTAGAGGCAAAGTAGCCACTCTAGAGCCAGTGTCATTCATATGTTAAGACTACAACTCCCAACCTCCATAGCCATGAGTATGCTGTCTGGCGGACATTGGATCAGTGAAGCATGTTCTAGAGCAATATTTATGGTTGATGGTCCAGTACAGAAGAATTTAATAATTCTTGTGTGTATAACCCTATTGAACTTGATTTTCCCCTTAAAAGTTATGGAGTTATTAATTATAATGTTAATGTCTGCATAATAGAATCGAGTGTAATGTGCTATCATAAATGTAACATAGTGTCTACAGTATATATGCAATATATACATAGTATTTGTTAGGTATTTCATAAGTTCCAACATTTATCTGATGTTCAGACATCAGTCCCATGTGCAAAATGTTTCTATGGGCATGCATGTGCTATAAAACCAACATAAATCTGTTGTGTGTGAATTGACATTTACAATCAAATAACAGCATGTTGATATTCTTCTGTATCAAGGTCATACAATGGCTGCTGCCTTGCTGGTTGATATGGCAGTTTTTAAAAAATTTAAAAAACCCTTAAAGTTTTATGTTATTCTAAAAACATTTATTTTCAAGAAAAAGGAATAAATTTACCTTCCTGGAATCTTTGTTGCAAAGTGATTATAATTCTCCAGCAATTCCTGACTTTTTGAGTTGTTTCCCACCCTGCTTTTTAACCTTCGACAACAAATATTGTTGTATCACGAGGACAGCAAATCCAAACAATTACATATGTAGTCCAAAGGCATACTTGAGAAAATCAATATTTGACATCCTTGCAACTCCTTCTTCAGAAAAGTGTTCAATAGCCTTTATTCATTATACACTTGTATCTCTTTCAGATTTGCCTTTGTCACTAGAAACCCATTTTTCCCCTCCTTTGACTTCCACATAACTTCTTTGCCCTGTACTTTTACAGATGCCTTCTGGCTATAAATACTAATGAAATCTCTTTGCTTAATTCAATTTTGCTGGTACACTTACAGTTATGACCTAACTTTCCCACGAGAGAGACTGATTGAACATTCCAATACCTTATGGATGGGAGCAAACATTCTACAGAACTGGACTGACAATTTCCATAATTATAGAATTCACAGCCTAATGACCTTAAAAAACAATAAAAAGATCTCTTGTTAATTCAATTTCTGTTACTGACATTCAAGATATTTCATTTTTCAGAGGACAACAAATTTACTTTTTATTTTCAAAAGAGCACTCTATCCTTTTACCCTAGATTACATTTTCTGAATGTTGAAGGATTTCATTGAATATTTAGCATTTCTTTGTCTTTTAAAAGTTAGAATATTTATGATCCTTAGAATGCTTTTGACTGATTTATAGCAATCAATTATAAGAGTGCGTTTTCAAATAGCCCCTTTAAAAATGAGGAATAGAATAATTAAAAAGATCAGAAGTCCTCCCTTGCATATAATTATTTCATTATGTCATTACAGAGCAGAAAATGTTTTTGCTGACTGTGAAGTATTTTAATTGAGCAAAATCCACAGTAATATACACTAGCAGGCACTTCTTCCTGAGAATTAAGATCACTAATTGCTTAAATTTTTATGCTGCACGGTCATCCACATTGTGTAAAAACCTAATGACTAGGTTCCTTTTCTCTAGTATAGAGAGACTCAAAGCATAACCTTGCCGTACAGCTAATTTATTTCCTGAGTGTGGTTATTGCTTTATTAAACACTCATTTGGGTGACGATTCACAATGTATTCACTGAAGAAGGCAATATACCTGATCTGTGACAAGCACAACATCGGTCACGTATATTGTCCATTGCTCCATTTCCCTGTGACTATTTAATGATATCTGGAAATCAGGGATTGGGCATGGTGCTGGCACCTGCTAGGGGCCACATGGAACCCCCTCCCCCTCAAAAAGTATTCAGAAGTGGTCAAAAGTCCACTTCCTGTTGTGAAAAACTGCTATTTTAAAAGTTTTACAAGGTACTGGAAGAGGCAGACTATGCACTCATACCTTGCAACTGTCCCGGTTTGGCAAGGACAGCCCCAGTTAATTCTCTGCTGTCCCACTTTCTCAGCTGCTTTTAACATTTCCCAGTTTCTCTCTCTTCCTCCCATTTTCCCCCTTTGTCCTTGTTTACTTCAGTTGCTGCAAACTGAATTCAAAGTGCAAATAAGCTTTGCACACAATTGATTCAGAGGGATGGAAAGGGTGGAGTCTTGCCCTTCCAACTTGCCGCATTCGTTTTTTAAATTTTTAAAAACAGGTTTTCATAAAAATATATAAATTCCAGGATTTCTTTGCTTATAATTATAGTTTTCTGAGTTCCTCCAGCTTAGTAACTTTTGTCCTCCTGTTGCCTGGCTCTTTTGACCACAATGTGATTTTTTGCTCAGTCACAAATGTTTTCATCTGTGAAATGTTGGAGGGTATGTGCATTGTGTCTGAAAGGAGAAATGTCAGTACTGGAGCCTTCCAAGAGCAGCAATTAACTTTTCTGACAAGTTTTTGTGTGTGTGTCTGTGTTTATGAGGGGCAGGGTGTCTGGTAGATTTCACTGAAAACTCTGGAAGTACATTTTGACACTTATTTTGACTGCATCTGTGCCACTGATCTCTTTGTCTCTTTATACAACAACTTGGTAAAGAGATTTAAAATCAAATAGTTCCCATTACAGTTACAAGGTCCAAATCATAGTTAGCTACTAATACAGTTACATTTATTTTTTCTTAAAAAATGCTTTACTTTTTCATTGTTGAAAAAGAACTGAGTGCCAACTTTTAGTTGTTGTTACATGCCTTTGACTCCCACAAATGGAGACTCTACTAAAGAGTTTTCTTGACAAGATTTATTTAGAGTGGGTTTGTCATGGCTGTCTTCTGAGGCTGAGAGAGCGTGACTTGCTCAAGGTCACCCAGTGGATTTCCATGGCTGAGCAGGGGTTCAAATCCTGGTCTCCCATACTCCTGGCTTTAAACTGAAACCATTATACCATGCTGCCTCTCACCACACTGGCTTTCAAAATCAGAATGCTACAAGCTGCAAACTGACCTGTCATACAAAACACAGCTAAGTAGAAGGAACACACATCCCACAGCCATAAACATAACTTGAAAACAATTAACAATTTATACTATAAAAGGTGTTGTGTTTCCCTTGTTACGCTAAAATGGTAGTATAACTCAATTATGCTTTAGTTATTTCAAAAAAGGAATTAATTACATGTAATTAGTCTTTTTTAATGAGTTATTTCAAAGCTCTGCTTTGGACCACAACAAATGAGTAACTGAATCATAGAATAGGAATGGAAACAGGTCTTTGGGGAATATGTAGTCCTTCTTTTGTAGCCAGCAGGGACTAGCACTAGATTCACCCAATGACTGAATTCTAGGCACTGCCCTACACTTGGAATGCTATGTCTGACTCAAGATTAACAAGTCCAGGGGATTTTTGTCTCTTCTGTCCTTCTGTTTTGTAACTTTTAGCATCTTCTTCCCTCTTCTTCTTTTCCTGTGTAAGTTGTTCTGGTCATTAACCTTGGAATCCTGCAGGGCATTTTCCTCCGTTTCTTAGTCATTCCCTTGGCCTGATCTTTTGCTCCTGGCAAACATTCTAGCCTTTTTAAAATGCTGGCATTTCTGCCTTGATGAGCGCTGCCAGGATGTCACTGGTGTCCAGGATCATCTGTACCAGGACTATTTCCTTGCAAGCTGTCAATCCTAGGACAGCTGTGGCCAGAGTGTCTATTTACAAAGAGTTTTAGCTGCCATCTGTGTCCTTTGTGCATGCCCAGAGCTTCTCACCCATCTCCCCCTCCCACACCCTGGAAGATGGGGAAGCGTATTGCTTTCAAGTATGTTTCCTTCTGTTAGTGTTCTGCTTAATAATCTGACTGATTGGCATTTCCTCTCCACAGTCCAGTCATTTTGCTGCATGGTCAACATGGCTAGCCTTGAATATTCCCTACCCCTCCCCTGGATTTCAACATACCAAATTTAACTGCAACAGGGGACTCCTAAGCAAGAGGGAACCAAAGGACTGGGACTTAACTCTTAAAGGTTTCCTAACACCAATATAAGTATAATTCTTCCATTGAGCTACAGTCTGGGACTACAGGTTTTACCTATACAGCACCTAAAAGTTTTTGCAAATACAGCAGTACAGAAACTCTTTGAGAAATTCAGTGTTCTCTGCCTAAGAAGGGAGCAGTTAGCTTCACACATGACAGGGACATCTTGATCTAAAGAGAAGTTACTTTTCTCTTGCTAATGGAATTTTAGTTTTATCACCTGTCTTTTATTGCTCTTTGTCTCTGGTCGTCACATGGCCAATAAGGTGAGTCTCCTCTGTTTGCATTGAAATCCCTCAGTACCATCTTAACTGATAACATCACAGACAGAATGTAGGTCTGTGATTCTAAAATTATTACCATTTTTCTCCTGTATGATTTTTTAATCAACTGTCCTCTTGTTTTTAATCTTATTTTTAATTGTTTTTTAATTTTTAATTGTTTTTAATAGTTAATGTGTTTTAGGGGGTTAGAAGGGTGGGTTGGTAGGGAGGATGGGGTACATTTTAATGTTTAATGTATTTTATATATTGCTGTAATACCGCCTCGATCCATTGGGAGAGGCGGGGATAACAAATAAATAAATGTATTATTATTATTATTATTATTATTATTATTATTATTATTATTATTATTATCATCATCATCATCATCATCATCATCATCATCATCATCATCATCATCTTTGCCAGATAAAGAAGCCAGCAAAGCTTCACAAGCTTGCATAATACGTATCCCTTTTTGTGGATTTTGGATTTTGTTATACTTTAGTTGAAAGAAGAACTTTTTTTTACTATAACAGTTTGAACCCAGGCTTGAAGGTCTAAGACTCCATAATGGGTTCAAATAAGAGCCATTTGTTCCAGAGTGTCCCAGTATGCAGATTTTTAAAATAACTGAACCACAGCTTGGGAAAGTTAGAGATCTGGACAACAACGCCTAGAATTCTCCAGCAAGACACCAAGCCTATAGCTGGAGGATACTGGGAGTTCTAGTTCAAAGCAGTAACTGAACATGAGGTCCTAGAGATTGCTTTTGCCAGATCTGAAATCGTGCATGTTTTAAAACGTATGGAAGACCTAGAGTTAAGAAGGTGAAGAAGTGTGGATGAACTGAATTTATGAATATTTTGATATTAAAAAAGGATGCTGATGCAAGCATTGAGGGATGGAGGCATTGAGGGACTGGATTTATAGCCCATTGCATTCTAAGACCTCAGGATGGATAACAGTGTATTATAAACATTTTACCCCATCCTTTGCCACCAGAAATCAGTGTTAGCAACGAGACTTTGGTGGCCACTGCTCTTTGTCAAAGAAGATCTCCTCCATATGCCCCACTGAAATGAATGGGGACCAGTGGCCTTGTGGATTTTGTGTGTTTACACATAAAATTAATTTCCTTTGTGTTGTGTTATTGTTGTGTGATTTCAAGTCATTTCTAACTTATGGCAACCCTAAGATGAACATATCATGGGGTTTTCTGGGGGCTGTGAGTGTCCCATGTGCCCAAGATCACCCAGTGGGCCACGTGGAAAATCAAACTTTGGTCTCCAGGATCATGGTCCAATGCTCAAACCATTACATCATGCTGGCTGTCAGTGTACTGTATGCCTAGATATTTAAAGAAACCGAGCTGCTAATTGCTGGAGTCAATGCAGTCACAGCAGGTTGAGTATAGATTGTATTGTTTTGGATCACACTCAGAGACATGTGTGGTCTGCAGAAACAACAGCCTCTGAAAAGTAGGGAAGTGTCAACAATGTCATTACCATGAGCAAACCTTTGTAGGGTTCTGCTATGCAACTCTTGAAGCTGACCAGTTCCTGACTAAGCATCCACGATGTATGAAAAGGAGGATCGATTAGCAGCTCCTCAGTGGTGTTAATGCAGGGTATACTGCTTTGGGGGCACCTGCCCAGATCATTTTGAATGCAAATAGCTTCATTCACCACCTCTTTGCAAATGGGGGAATGTCAGGAAGTAGCCTCTTTTTGGGCAGCCCAGTTAGCCAGGTTTATTCTGTGAAGCAATATAAAGGTACCCTCTTGCCACTGCAAGAAGGAAGGGAAGTTTGTTGATACTAAAACCCCCAGTTAAGCCAGATTCCTAAGTGAGGGCTGGGGAACCCCCTTTGACTTGCCAAATACTTTGGATTACAGTTTCCACAAACCTCTTAACACTGGAAACATAGTCTACAACCCTCTTGATATTGGTCATGCTAGCTGAGGCTTCTGGGAGTTTAAGACCACGCAACGGCAAGGATAAAGGTTCCCCGTAGTTGTTTTTTCAATATTCTATCTGATTTATTTCAGATACCAAGGAAACAGTATTCATAACTCTAATGTCCATGCCTAAGAATCAGTTTCTTTCTTTCTTTTTGCAAATATCTTGTGAAGGAAGCAAGTCACCGTTATTTGGGTTCTATAAATGGGAAATCAAGACTGAAAGAGATTCCAGACTATGATTAGCTGTATGTCTATGATTTGAATTTTTTTTTTTAAAAAAAACATGAAGCTGTCAAACCTATGTTTCCCTTTTTCATGTTGTTCAGGGACATTGTACTGAGCAACTTAATTAACTGTGGTGAGATGCTTGTCTAATGAGGAGAGATAAATTCAAACTGACCAAAGAACTGTTAAATAACAAAACCAAGAGCTGTTCTCTTGTTAATCAGAGCAATACTGCATTACCTGAACTCAAAGGGGTGTCCCTTGCAGTGACATGAAATGCCTCTTTGCCTATGGAAACATATCCTTCCCGAATACATCCCATGCCATTTTTTTTAAAAAATTTTTTGCTAAAACTTCAAAGCATTTGTCATTTTCAGAGAACAACAGTGTGCAGTGGGTGACGAAAAACTGTTTTAAAACTTTGGTATTGTGAATAGAATACTGGATTTTAGTGGAGAAAGTGAAGTTTGATTATTAAAGGAAAGGAATCAATTTGTTAAATCAGAAGAGAGGCAACCTCTGGTCTCGGGGCAAAATATAGATATCCAGGCTTCTAGATTTTCCCCAGGCCAAGCTCTTTCACTAGTCCTAGTCTAGATTGTTGCTGTTGTTGTGTGCCTTGTGTGTCGTTATTTTTGACTTATGGTGACCCTAAGGGGAACGTATCATGGGATTTTCTGGGGCTGAGAGTGTGTGATGTGCCCAAGGTCACCCAATGGGTTTCCATGGTTGAGTGGCAAATTGAACCTTAATTTTCAGATTTGTGCTCCAAGACTCAGACTACTACACCATACTGGCTTCCTACTCTGGGTTACTGATATAATATGCTCCATTCTGCTCTGCCCTCCAGTTCAAAGGTTGATAGAGGGTACCTGGCATAAATGGAGGAAGGAGAATGCCTGGAGACAAATGACTCCCTCTACCCCCCATATTTTGGACATTTCAGACATTTGTCTCCCTCTTCTTCCCACCCCCCATGTTTTGCAAATTGCAGAGATAAGAGCAGAGCATGGAAAAGTTACTTTTTGGACTACAGTTCCCAAATCCATTGGTCAGGATGACCACTGGCCAGGGTTATAGCATTGCCTGCTCAAAACAGAATTCTCCCTCACCAAATGAAAATTCCCTCCAGTCTTCAGATTTCTAGCACTGCAATTGAGCGTTTAGAAATAATAGGCTCCTCCCTAAACTGCAAACCCCAGGATTCCATAGGATGTTGAAAGTGGAATAATAGCACTATAACAGTCTAGTGTGGAAACGGTCTAAGAACTGAAAGAAAAGGATATGGTAGAATCCTGAAAAAATGAGCTTGTTGAAATATTGTACAGGTACAAAGAAACTTTTCAAAGCATGTACACAGTGTATACTGCAGGACTCACCTTTGATCCATCTACAGCAGTGTGTGAAAACTCATTCTCAACCTTGACAGATGTGTTGACATCATGCCGTGCTTCATAAGAAAAAAAAACAAATGTAGAAATCTTGGCTTTTTAAAAAATTGATTAAGCAGGCAACAGACAAATTAAACAGACACTGGACAAACAAATCTGAAAGAGGTTCAAGCAGACAGTTTCTCCACTAGTTTGTAGAGAAATCACAGCTCATTAGACTTCATTAACAGTTCAGATCATTTTAGCAGGACAACCTGTGTAATATGCATTTATTTCCCAGTCACTGTTGTTTACCCTAAACAACTATTTTGCATGTGGAAAATATTGATTTGCTGTTTTTGGAAGCTTTGCAACATGCCTTCTAACTAAAATACATTAATTGGGAGGTTACAGTATTTTTGTCATTACCTATGCAAACCTTCCTCCCTACACAGGAACCTTTTTTTTTCAGGGACCAATGCCCAAATCTTTCCCCACTCTTCCACATTAAAAATTTCTCACTACAGCTATGCCACTGGCCCTGCTGCCTAAGCAATTCTGACAGTGTAGTCTAAAAAAGTAATTTTTCCAAGATCTGTGTAAGCATTGCTTCTGGAACTATATCTTGCTTTGACTCTGGCTGCATCCATGTGGTCTTCAAAAGGTTTTGACTAATAGGATGCAGACCTTGATAGGAGAATATTCTCTGCTACTTTACTAACTACTGGGAAAGGTGATTATGGTCTCTCTACTGAGAACTAGTACATTTTAGACAGTGAGAGATGATGGATAGCTTCTTTATCCATATTCAGGCAGATGGAAAAGCTCAGAAGATGTACTTTGTACCTTTCCCACCGTATAAAAGATAATTAGTTTCTGTTGATATGATTTTCTTTACAGAATTCTCTTTCACTGTTTCTCACAGAGAGCAAAATCTATGAGCTAGATGGATCTTTAGGGCCTTAAAAGTTTTTAATAAAGGAGAGATCCACAAGCCTGCATTTGCTTTGAATTATTTGTTCTGCAGTGTAATGACTGAAACTGCCTTGTGCAACTAACTGTGATAAACCTCTACTTGGTAGAAATCTTACTATAGCTGTGACTAAGCCTACATGTCCTAAAGACACCAGATCCTGTCTAATCTTAGAAGCTAAGCAGGGTCAGCCTTAGTTAGTACTCGGATGGGAGACTGTTAATGAATACCAAGTGGTGTAGGCTATATTTCAGAGGAAGGAACTGCCCACTTGGGCTTGGTTGGTTGCCCTTTTATGGACCAACATGGCTATACTTGTTTTTACATTTTTTCTAGTTAGCTTTGGTTAGTGCTTAGATGAGACACTTCCAACGAATACCAGGTGGTGTAGGGTATACTTCAGTGGAAGGAACTGGCAAAACCACCTCTGAGTACTCCTTGCCCAAGACAACCCTATGAAATTCATGGAGTTGCTGTAAGTCAACAGGTGACTTGAAGACACATACCCACCTGTGACTTGAAATGCAGGGTAGTCGTTAGAGAAGAAGTGGGCAAAGTGTGGCCCTGGAACCACAGGCAAACCTCATGGCTATTTTTGTGGCCCTCAAAAACTCCAGACTCTCCAGACTGACCTTTTTTCTGGTGAAGAAAATATGAATTGCTTTTCCTGGAAGCCTCCAGGTGCAATCATTTGCCTTTTAAACACATCGCGAGGACTCCCTGTACTGTTTAACATCAAACTATACCCATTTTTGAGAACTTGAAGTGAATTTCCAGATGAGAGAGAGTCCTGCTTATCCCTTCTGCAGTGCATCCTGGGAGTTTCCCAGGCTGCGCTGGGGCAGGAAGTGTGACCGCTGCGGCTTCAGAGGCTCCACACGCACGGCAAGTGTGCGCAGGGCCTTTGAGCAATGTGCAACCACGAAAAGTGCACGAGCGGTGCCTGCCCTACCCTGGAGTGTCGTGCGATTGTGAGTGTGTCATGCAGATCGCTCCTCATAATCACGCAACACTCAAGGGGCCCTTTCGCATGGCAAATGCTGTGTGAAAAGGGCCTGGGGTAAGAATTTAATATATGCTGAAAACTGATTGATTGACTGGTTGCAGGCTGTGTGAGGAACCCAGCTTAGATTAGGACAGTGCTACACACTCTCAGTCCCAAAGAACACTCATGATAGGTTTGCCTTAGGGTTGCCATAAGTCAGAAATCACTTGAAGGCACACAGCAACAAAGCAACTGTAGAAAAGGGGTTTCACCCCTTTCCCTCCTTCATTTTGTCAGTGAATTCTCCCTCTGGTTGCTATTTATTCCATGGAGTCCGGTACAACATCTTTGGTTCTGTGTTTCATGAGCAATTAGCATGTTCTAACTTGGAAAGTTATAACTGGGAAAACCATGAAGGGGATAGCCCTGAATGTAGCACTGAGGCTAGAGAACTGGACCAGACAAATCTGTATTTGAGTCCCCAGTGAAATGTGATGGTTGTTGTGTGACTTTGAATGGTCCATCACAAACTGTGGCTATCATCCTCCCTAAGCTGTTAGGATAAAATGGTAGAGGAAGGGGCACACACTGACCCAAGGAAGAGTGAAAATAAAGACAATTAAAAACAATGGACCTCAGTAGAGTTGTGCCTGCACTTCATTCTAAGGTGGTGGTGTGAGAAAAAGAAAAAATCTGAGAAATCCTAAGCACAAATGTCCAAGTCACATATACTTTGTATCTTATGCTATAACAGACATGGGCAATGTTTTTGCTATCAGAGATTACACAGTTCTTAGACCAGGTGCTGTAGGCTATATTTCAGAGGAAGAAAATGGCAAAACTACCTCTGAGTATCCATGGCCTAAGAAGTCCTTATGAAATTCATGGGGTTGCCACAAGTAGACATATGACTTGACACAAGTAGACATATGACTATACACAAACTGTTGGAGGCCACATGCCAGTGGTGGGTAGAGTGAAAGCCAGTAATGGATGGGCCCAGAGCTGAAAGTGAGTAGGGCCACTCCCTTTATATTTCTATCAATTTTTGTCATGCTTTCTCTCTATGCTTCCATCAACCATCCCTTTTTTCTCTTCCTTTTTCTCTGTGTCACTCTTTCCTCTCTCTCTGCCTCCTCCTTTCTCCTTTTTTAGCATGCCGTGGAAAGGAACAGATTAGCCAGAATCAATCACTTGCAGGATAAGTGTTGGCCCATGGTATCAATGAGGTGTTGGGGGGAGCTCACTTTGCAATTGCAAGATTCCCCCCCCCATTCAAACCACGCTTCACTGATATGCAGAAGGCTTTAAACATTTAGCTTAGGGCTACAAGATGCTCATTCCTGCCTGTTCTAAAACATTAATGCCTATAAGGGTTTCTTTTTTTTTTAGAACTGTAGCAAGATCATATGAGTAATGACAACAGTATTAAGTTGTTAATGCATGTCCTCGCTGTGCACCTACAGTAGAAAAAGCAAGAATGAATCTTTTACAAAGGTAAAGAAAATATTCCACCTTTACAACAATATTTCCATGGGCCAAGCAATTGGTTGTAAAACTAAGGAGCAACCTATATCCTTACTACAGAGTGTGAAATTGCAGAAACAAATCCTTCCAAAAATCACTATTCTGTGTACTTTATTGGGGGGAAAGGCTCAATTTGAGAATGTGCTATATAAATAGTTTTTAAATTTTAAGTATATTTTACACAAGACAGTTTTATAACAAACCTATCAGAGGATGGGAAGGCAAGGGTTGGGGAGCGGAGGGTAGGAGAGATATTTGATCATGTTGAGATGATGTTATATTATCTTATGATACTGGCTGTATCTTTTTTTATAACAGAAACTAGAAACAACAGTGTCCTTGACCTTCAGAAGAAATTGACTCGCCTAGCTTAACTATTCAAACAAACAACTGTATACTCTCTTCAATCCCTGTGATGATTTTGATTTACTGTAAATGGCTTGACTTTAATGAACTAAATTACGTTATTGAAATGCATTTAGTGAATGATGCTGCCGTTTCCTCCTAAGTACGCTTTTGATGCTAAAATGTGCTGTAAACGATATGATATGGAACATATGCGGTGTATTCATAATTTAACTGTTCTATGGAATGCCTACTTAGGATGCCATGAAAAATGAGTCTTTATTTACCTGCTGAAACGAAGGTGATTTCTCAGGAAATCTCTGTATCTTCCTGACCTTGATAGAATTACAGTTTTCACATGGGTGAACTGTGGGAACAATTTGCCAAAAAATTAAACTAAAAAAAGAAGAATGACATAAATAAAGAGTGTTCATTAGCATCAGGCACATACAGTATATCTTTATTTACCACTGAATTAACATTTAGGGCCACTGTTCCAAAAACAGCCTTGCTGTTACTAATCATTATCCTTTCCTGTGTCTATGACAGAGTTGAAGAGCATGTGGTTCTCCAGAAATGGTTGTATTCTGACCTCCATTGTGTCAGCCAACATGGCCAATGGCCACAGGTTTCTTGCCCTTGGTCAGTCATGAGGATGGAAATTATGAGACCCTCCAGATCTTGTTGGACTACAACTCCCAGCATCTCTAGCCAGTATATCCAGTGGTAAGAAATGCTGAGAGTGACAGTCTTAACATCTTGAGGGCTTCATGATTCCTACCCCCAGTCTATGGAATTAAATGATAGGCTATAGCTTTCATATACAGTACAGTGCTAAGCATATTGCATGTGTATCTCTGTGCCTTCAAGTCATTCGTTGACTTACGGTGACCCCCATGAATTTCAAAAGATTTTCATAGTTATAGAGTACTCAGAAGTGGCTTGCCATTGCCGTCCTCTGAAATGTTGCCTATAGCATTTGGTATTCCTTGGCAATCTCCCATCTATGGACATAGTTTCCAAGGTCTGATGGGGTCTGGTGCCTTTGAGGTATTGCTGTCATTCTTGTTGTGTGCCTTCAAGTAATTTCCAACTTTTAGAAACCCTAACATTTCTTGACATGATTTGTTCAGGGAGTTTGCTCTTGTTTTCCTCTGAGGCTAAGGGAGTGGGACTTGTTTGAGGTCATCCAGTAGGTTTCTATGGCTGAGCAGGGATCCAAATCTTGGTCTCCAATCATAGTACAGTCCTCAAACCCCTACATTATGCAAGTATTTACTCAGAAATAACTCAGTCTTACTCCCTAGTAAGTGTGCATAGTTTTGAAGCCTTAATAGTTTACAACTCTTAGATGCTGATCCTTTTGTCATTCTTCTGGAGTTACTAAAATAAGGTTGATGGACATTGGTAGTTCTTCACTTTCCTATTGGAATTCAGGATATTTTGTTCAATGGACAATTAACTGAAATGGAGTAGCTGATAGCTCCTTTGGGTTAAAGGAGAAAGCTTTAGATAGGTGGAATAAAAGACTTGTGACTCAAGCACTCCTAAAAACATTTACTTGTTCTCATTTTGTACCGAAATAAAGATTAATAATGGGTTAATGTGCTGAATAAATGACATGACAGAGGTAAGGAGGATATTAATCACAGCTAAATAGCCAATGATCAACCTGAATAAAGCTTCCTCAAATAAAAACAGTATACTTTTGAATTGCTTATTGTTGAGTCTATAAGGCAAATGGATTTTGTTGTGATCCAGAAATGCAACTATTAGGCGTTTATGCATATAAGTTAAACAAAAGAAATATCTGTTGTCCAAAGACAATAAGCCAAAGATGCCCATATTTCTATAACATCTGCTACTATTTTGTGTAAGAGTTTAGAAAAGTTAGGGTTTTTGTTTTTGTTTTTGTTTTTTGGAATTTAACTCCCAGAAGTCTCCAACCAGTGTAGGCACTGGCTGCAGGTTTTCGAAGCTGCAGTCCAACAAAGTCATGTTTCCATTCTCTGTTTTATACACTGGGTAAGGTGTTGCAAAAGTGAGAAACCCTTCTTCCTCAGAAGTGGCGTTTGGATCATTCCCGCGCTGCCTATCGTCAGCCAAATCCTGCCCCAGAAATGTCAGTCCCTGCTTGGAGCAGACAGAATAAGCATAATTAGAGATATGCTGGCTGGATATTTTAACACTGATGGTGACAATGTTTAAATTTTTAATCAGGCATGTAACATAAAAAGCACATCACGTGAAATGTGCAAAGAAAATGGGTAACTACTGATATGCTGTTTGACACTTTATTTCACTGATGGAAGCGAACATCGATAAACATTATTTATCATAAATGACAGGAGAGAAGGTGTGTTACTAATAAAACTGACACAGTGAAAATGGTGATTCTCAGAAATAGCTCTCCTATTAAGGCAGAGTTTGAGCAAATTTTATTCTGTTACAATGTGTGCATAAGATGTATTCAAAGGAAGGAAGACTATGTACATCTACTGTCACATTGAGTTCACAATCCTATACTCACATTGATGAGTATAGACTTGCAGTCTCATTTTTTTTTCTCATATAATGTCCCCTCAAATTTTTTACTCCAAGGAGCTAGTCATTTCATGTGACTAATTAGACAAACTAGATGTAATGCTGTGTGCCCATGTGCTTGGTTAGTAAAGTAACACGAACAGGTTATTTATATATTTGTTTGTTTAATTTATATCCCACCTTTCTCCTCATGCAGGACCCAAAGTGGTCTTGTTTGTTTGTGTGCCTTTAAATTGTTTCTCAATTATGGCAATTTCAAGGTGAACCTATCATCCTTATCATGAAGTTTTCTTGGCAAGATTTGTTCAGAGGAGGTTTGTTTTTTCCATCCTTTGAAGCTGAGAGAGTGTGATTTGCCCAAGGCCACTGAGTGAGTAAGGATTAGAATCCTGGTCTTCAAGAATCCTAGTCTAGCACTCAAGCTACTAAACCACACTGGCCTATAACATTTGAAAAATAAGATAGTTAAAACTTTATTTGTATAAATTTTTTTAAAAGAATTAAGTAACGGTACAATTACAATAAAATTAAAGCAATATAAAACATTGATCATGATTTTAAAAATTACAACCTTACTGCAAACCCTTTCTGTTACATAGATTTTCAACAAATGATCTGCCTGAATAAGCAGGTCTTAGCTTACTGGTGAAATTATTTATTTGTTATCTGCTACTTTTCCTTAGTCTATTTGGATCTCCTGTGCACTTTATTCTCACAATAATCCTGTGAGGTAGGTCAGTGTGTGATAGAGAGTGGGTGGTCTAAGGTCATCCAGTGAGTTTCGTGGCTCAGTAGGGATTTGAATGTGGATTTCCCAATCCCAGTACCTAAGAGTGCAATCACTATGCCACATTGGATTTTTATTGTGACTAGCAGCCAGCCTGGCTGGACAAGCAGAAGACACTCAGAAGAAGATCAGAATTCTGATTAAGGACAAGGAAATGGAGTGCATATTTGCAGACAATGGTTTATGTAGTACAACATAAGAGAAATGTTGAATATGCATACCTATCACCTCATTGCATAATCCACAGTATAAAAAGTGAAATGGGCAGAAACAATGTGAAACATGCATTGACACTCCACTCTGGTTGCAATATTGTGTATCTGCAGTGTGGGATCCTGCTTCTGCCACACCATCTGTTGGATATGTCTGTTTCACGTTGTCCAAAGAAGTTACACTATGCATAGAGCAATGTATACTGAGCATGTTACCAACAGGATTCTGGCCAATGAGCACAGTGATGGTGAGACAGGAATTTATGGACAATATGGATCCCACCTTAAATTCCTCCATGCCATACTAAATCATGAGTATCTCATTTGTAGGGAATTTTCAACAGGTTAGTGGAAATGTTTATTGTCTATGCATACGGCAAAATGTGTAAGGTGGCTCAATGAGCACTGGGAGTAATGGGAAGATCATGTTCATATGATCACGAGTATGCTTACAAGGGAGTGAAGAGATAATCACCATTAATTACTTCCCATCTTTCTCCCTGTATGGCACTGTTTCTGAAATCTAAATGTTAGATTGGTTACAATGTTTTAGATTAGGTAATTTTTTTCAGCAACTGCCAGAATTCCTGAACTGACATGACTAGCACCATAGTAAATGTGTCTACTGTGAGTGCTACTGAGCCATTTTTTTGGGTTTTGTTTTTCAGCAGATTGTGGATCAATTCACACTTGTTTAAAGCAAATGCTGCGGAAATCAGTAAGGTGTATTTCAAGTATGGACACATGTGTTAAGTCGTGTGTTCAGAACATCTGTTGCTGCCACCAGTTTGGTAAGACACAGTAAAATCTAATCAATGTCCTTCTTTTCTCCAGGCACAGGATTCATGGCAGTTCATAACCATATAAAAGAAAGTACAATTTTAAATTACATGCAGCATTCTTATGGGCAGATGTACAGTGGGATGGGGAATCCATTTTGGGTTTCAGTCCAAACCTTAAATGAGTTGTCCTAGGTGTTGAACCTACTGGGGGATAGAATTCATCTCCTTGAATAGCTCCTTTTTCATTTAGTCTAAGACATAGTCCAGAAATTTAATTCCCATGAGACTGAAGTGAAGGTGGCAAGAGACAACAAAATTGGTTGTCCACTGTAGCAACAATGCATGGTTCACAGTCTGATGGGAAATTGCTCCTGGATCCTGAACTGAGATCGCATTGTCAAGTGGTAGCTGTGGTCCAGACCATATTTTCCAGTTTGGTGATCTGATTGTGCCTGCTTCTAGAAGTCAGAAAAGTTCCTCTTTTCTAGAAATCTTGAAATCCCATAGTTCCCTAGCTGAGTAGATCAAACTCTGGCCAGTCCACTCCTATCAGTTAAGAATGTGGATTCAATTAACCTTTCATGTGTGTGGATCATTGCAATGGCTTTACATTGAGCTATCCCTGGAGCTGGACTGGAAGCTGCTGCTACTGCAGCATACAGAGAATTACAGAGTTAAATTAAAGGAGATATTATTCCTATGTCTATTGAGTGAGCTGAGTCAGAAATGGCTTCCTTGAAGGGCTATTTGTGAATGAAGTAGATGGGAACAAGGGGGTCTTCCACGCTACACAATTGTAGCAGTGTGATTCCACTTTAATTGCCATGGTCGCATCTTATGGGATCTTAGAATAACAATTCTAAACACCCTCTCCAAACTGCAAATCCAGGTTTCTATAGGATGAAACCACAACAGGTAAAGTGCAGTTTAGTCCTATGACTGTATAATGTGAAAAGACACAAAGTTCTTTTCATGGATCACACCACAAAGGTGGAACTCCATTCACGAGGCTTGTTGTCTCCTTATCTTTTGAAAGATGGTAATACCTTTTCAAAATTATTTATAAAAAGTAAACCAATAATCAGTAATCACTAGCTGGAATCCTGTTAATTGACTCATTCGAAGGATTGTTGAAGAGCTAGTCAGCACATAGGTAAATCCAATGGATTTAATGGCTCAACTCTAGTTGGGACTAACAACTGGCAACTGTTTTATTATGTTCATGATGGAGTTTTAATAGTGCTGCCTTTTGAAGCTGATTTGTTGACATTGTTCTCCTTCTGTGATGTCTTATTGTACTGTTCTTGTTTATTACATTGTAACGTCTTTATTTTACTGCACTATGATTCGGTTAGTATTCTGAGAATCTTTCCAAGTCCTGGAATTCCTGTTCCCATGGTACTCCTTTATTAAGCTGAAATATGGAAAATCGTTTAAAAATTCTCATGACTGACAATTTTGCAGTGTCTGTGTTATTTCTATGATCTGAGCAATGTAGGTTTCTAGCAGGAAGATTTTGGCTCCTCTGATTTCATTCCATTTGTTTCTTTCGGTCTTGTGAAAGATAGATCATTGATGGGTCTCAAGTTTGTTTATTTTTTAAAGCTTATCATAACCTTTGTCATGTCCTCTATATATATTGTTCTACACCTCCTTTCATCTCCAGACGGCATGAATACTGGTCAACACATCTGGAGAGAACCAGGTTGGAGAAAGCTAACTTTTGTGATCAGGAGAGATGGAGTTATATTTTACCAGGTTTTCTCCAAGACAGAATTAAACATTTTGCTGCCTTTTCAATACACTCTCAGTAGCCTTCTATTTTCTTTTTCATTAAGTTTCATTAAGTTTCAGCATGTGCAAAATCTTCGTGCCAATCTTCTTATCAAGACGAAATTTTCAAAATTTCTGTACTGACCACTCAAATATTATTTTTCCACTCAGTATTAATTTCATGGACTAGGCTGCTTTGAATTTATAAGTAAAAGTGAATAAGCACCTTAACATGTCAATTCAATGCATGTTTGCTCAGAAATGAGCTTCACTGAGTTCTCTGTAGTTTGGGAATAGCTAGACATCTGAGCAGACGTCTGCAGAATTATGTTATAAATCAAAGCATGACTTTGGAACAGATAGTGCCTGCTGCAGTTCCTTTTATGATATCAATATTATTAGTCAAGAGCATCTAAAAATGAATATATCTTGTGTATCTCATGGCAGATTCTAGAGAAATCTCCAACCAGTATAGCAAGCTTAATGTGATGACATTCAGCTGAATCCTGTTGGTTTGTCCCATCTAGAAGAGGACCTCTGAGGGCCCATGCACACTACATAGTTATAACACTTGGATTTCATTTTAATTGTCATGGCTTCATTTTATGTCCTCCTGAGATTTTTAGTTTCATGAGGTATTTATAATTCTTTGCCACAGAACTCTAGTGAGGCTACAAATCTCATGGTTCCACAGGATACAGCCGTGGCAGTTCAATGAATTCAAAGTACTATAAAGGTGTAATGTCAAAGGCCTTTTCTACACCCTACCTTTGTGAGTAGTCCTCTGGTGGTGATCCCAGCAGCAGCTCTGCTGGGAAGGGAGTGCAATGGGAGTGCTCTTTTCCACACCAAGCTGGCTCTCTGAGGAAGGGAGCATGATGGACACTCTTTCTTCCTTCTGCAGCACAACCAGGTGCTTTCCTAGGCTGTGCCGGGGCAGGAAGTGCCTCCATTGCACTTCCAGGCCTTCCACAGGACAAGTAAGTGCAGGATGGTGGCACAATCATGGGTCATTGGGGGGGGAAACCCATCAATGATTTAATCTGTGATCATACCATCTGGCAACAGGAGAAGGATGGGACTGCAATTATGTCATGCAGAAGTGTTATCGTGGTCCTGCTCCTTGACTGTCCCCATGCTGGGACAGCAGTGTCCTGCAGAAAGGGCTGAAGAGCCCTGAACCAATTGTTGACAATAGGTTTTATTGAATAATTTATTCAATAGGTTTACTCTAAACAAGACTAAGAAAGATAAACACATACCACATGGAATAAAACAGAGACTGGAAACGTGTGGCCTTCCCATATGTCATTGACTGGCAGTTTCTATCAACCCTAGGAAGTATAGTCCGTTCTAAGTGAAGATGGGTGTTGCACACCCACAAAAATTTCTGCACCCCATGTTTTTGTGCTGAGATAAATATATCCAAGAAAATTTGAGATCTAATTCAGTGGTCTGCTTAAATACATGGTGAATTTAGGCACACACTTCAGTCTCACAGGGCCCTGGCACTTTAACTTTGCATGCTTATACAACTTATTGAACTGAGACCCATTTCCATATTCCAATATAAAATCTTTAGGCCAGTCTAGCCAGCCCATTGTATAATCAGGCCTGGACAGTGAGGGATTAGTGAAATCGTTAAATGAAGTTTTTCAATACATACTCAGAAACATTATTAATTTACTGGGCAGTGATTCTATCACTGCCTTGTATCAGGGCAGTGAGAGAATCTAATTTACAGTAGTGGCAGACAGTTCTTATTAAAGCCTTGGGGGGAAAAATATGTTCCAATCCCTCACAAGGGTGAAGAAATTCTAAAAATGTAACTTTTTTTCTCCTTTGCGCTTTAAGAAGTTGTAACTAAGCAGACTCAAAAATACAATTGGCCAAGATGGTGCCTTTGGGTTTTGAAAGTGTAACGTATCCCATCCATCGAACGTTTACATATGCAGCTGAAAAAGAAACCCTATGTTGGGGGAAATTAAAACAACAAAACTTGATTGCATACCATGATTTCCTATTTTGCAGATGTTAATATTTAATCATATGCTGAGCCATTTAGCTTAAGTGCATTAATGTAACTCATTTAAAAGAGACTAGTAATGGTCCCTATTAACTCCCAGTCTGGATGTTATCCATGTTGCGCTGCTGGTAAGGCCAGAGGGAGTGTATCCTATTGGCACCCACTGAGATTGCTCTGATCTGTTGAAAATCCTGTTAAAATCTAATTACTTAGGAGAACCATCCTGGGAATAGCTAATGAGTTGCAGGAAGCCCTCTGAAAGAAATTCTCCTTTAATACAGAATGAAACATCTTCTGTCTTTCAATTACAGCCATCCCACGTGAACGTAATTATGCTCTGATGGAATGTGACTCTTATTTGTTGTTTTTAATTACATGCCATTGGTTACATGCAAAAAGTGATTTAATTTTCCCATCCTGGATAAATGTTGGTGAACAGCTTAATATTCAGGCCAATTTAATAATGGTTTATAGCATGATGTTGGATGATCAGATGTTAATAATGTAAACAAGCAAAGAGAACACAGGTAAGGATAGGGTACAGAAGGTATAATGAGGTTTAAAACTGGTAGCCTTGAGGGAAGTGGTAGCTAGTGGCTTCCATGTCAGCAGGGCAATGAATCTGCTCTGGGTTTTAGTCTGAATGTTAATGTATCTATCCAAAGTTCTGAACCTTTGGGGGGATAGGATTTGGTACTTTCGATATCTTATTGAAAGTTTGGACTAAAACCCAGAGCAGATTTACTGCCCCTCTAGCATGTTGCCCAAGGAATGTGGGAACAGTATCATTTCTGTAGATTTTCTGGATCAAATAGCAGTGATTCCCCTCCCCACACATAATTATTAAAATATAACATTACCTGCTGATGAATAACCAAAGTAAATATTATACCACACTTATTAAGGGCAGCAAACCAATGAACATTTTAAATTTCTGCCATTATTTCTCATACTTTTTCTCCTGAGGCCAGTTTATGAGATAAAATGGCATGCTGAGATCATGGTTTGAAAAAGCTGTATAGAGCTGGGCTGGGAAAGTATGGCCTTTCTTTTGAGTGAGATGGCCAGGGTAGGTTGAAGCTCCAGGCCAACAACTTCTGGAAAACTGGAAGTAAAGAGCAAGAAGACCCAATGTGCTGCCATTTTCAGCTACCTTTGCAGGCTGGCTTGCACTGGCCAAGCACATAGATCTCTCTAGAGCAGATATGGGCCATGTGCAGCTCTCCAGATGTTGCTGGACCATGACTCCCACCACCCCTCTGGGTGGTTATACTGCTTAGTGATGGTAGGAATTGCAATCCAACTACATTTGGAAGAATACGCAAATGACTTTTTTGCTCTTAAAGAATAACATAGCTTTGCCTGCATAGGGGGAAAACCTGTCAGCTGCTTCTCTTACAATTCCGCTCAACAATGTCTATGCAGATACCCACTCTCTAAATGCCATACCTAATGCCAGCCAAATCACTGCTGATAGCTGGCAGTGAGGTGTGATGTTTCAGGATAAAGGGAGGCCAAAACTGAGGGAATCAAGATGGAATTTCACCCGTGGTGCTCCAGTTTATTCAACCCATTTTTAACATAGCCTGTCAAAGCTACCTTCTCACAAACAGCAGACGTGATAACACCACGTGGTGGATGGCAGTGTGCAGTGCAGATCGTGCAATGATCCTTTATATAATCTTTTTCTGCATATAGGAATCTGGCCTGCCAATACAAGGCAGAGATATCCATATGCCAAATGATACGAGTGTCTCACTCGTAGTTTGAAGTGCTATAAAAGAGATTTACTGTTTGTAAGCATTAGACCACATACCAAAGCAAAATTTCTTGTGAATCATAGGTTACTGGAAGCAAAAGTAGGAAACAGAGCAGAACCAGACAGAGCAGAATCAGATAGGGCACATAATTGGAAGCAGAAGATAGAGAAGCCTCATACTGTCTGCAAAAACAAGACTAGGAGCAGATTGTGGCACAGACCATGAACTGCTAATTTCAAAAATTAGAAGAAAGCTAAAGAAGAAAACTAATCAACCATTGTGCCAAAGTACAATCTGAAGAACATCGCCATAGAATTTAAAGGTACTGTGAAAAATAGATTTGAACAGTTCAGTCTAATTGACAGGAAGCCAGAAGAACAGGGAGCAAGAAGACTGAAGCCAGGGAAGAATGAAAAAATAAAAAACAAAACACTATCTGTGGCCAAAAAGAAAGAGAAGCCTCAGTGGATGGATGGTGAAACCCTCTAAGCAGTTAAGAAAAAATGAGAAGCAAAAGTAAAAGGTGACAGAACCCTGAGTGCAACAGTTCGGTGAGTTATCCTCAGGGACAAAGAGAACAACTATAATGATCAATGGAGAGAAATAGAAGATGACAACAACAACAACAACAACAAAGAAGAAGAACAAGAGACTTATCTGTAAAATTAAATGGAAATTTAAACCAAGAGTGGGGATGCTCTGCAACCAGCAGGGGAACACATTACCTGACCAAGTAAAACAAAAACTGATGAAAACAATACATTGAAGAATTATATAAAAAAGATGAAAGGATGACACATTAATTAAAGGAAGAACCATCTGAAGATGAACTGACAATTTTAGAAAGGAACTTGGAAGCTGCGCTCAGAGCACTTGAGAAAAATAAATCAGCAGGAACAAACGAGATGTCAATAGAGCTGTTCAGTCTACAGAGACAGCATCTCCTCTAGTTGTAACTAAAATCTGTCATCAAATAGATGACAGAATGGCCCACAGATTGGAAACACTCAATACACTTTTCTAGCCCCCAAGAAAGAGGACACTGGGGATTACAGTAAAAATAGGGTCATTGTATTGATTTCCCATGCAAGCAATGAGATGCTCAGAATTATACAACAACTTTGACCATATATGGAATGAAAAAACTTGAGTTTAGCAAAGGAACAGGCAGTAGGGATCATACTAGAAGCATATGTTGCATGATGGAGGACACCAATGAATTTCAGAATCAGCTTGTGCTTTATAGATTGTAGCAAAGCCTATGATCATGTAGATCATGAAAAATTATGGACTGTTCTAAAGAAATGGGTGTGTCACAATATTTGTCCTGATGCATAACCTATAATCAGGAGAAAAAGCTAGCACTAGGACAGAATACAGGGAAACAGAAAGGTTTCCACTTAGCAAGAGGGATAGGCAAGGCTGCATTTTATCACCTTATTTATTTAACTTGTACATGGAACATGTACAAGTAGGATTAGATTCAGAAGAAGGAGGCATGAAACTGGGTGGAATGATATCAACAATTTAAGATACGAAAATGACACCATACTGCTAACAGAAAGATAGCAAAGACTTGGGACAATTATTGAAGAAAGTCAAGGAAGAAAGTGCAAAGGTAGGTTTACAACTGAACGTTAAGAAAACAAAAATAATGGCCACATATGACCACATGACTTTGAAGTAGACAATAAAAACTGGAATAGTTCAAGATTTTCTGTACCTTGACTCAGTCATTAATCAGAATGGAGACTGTAGTCAAGAAATCAAAAGAAGACTAGGATTTAGAAGGGCAGCTACAAAGGAACTAGACAAGATCATGAAGTGTCAAGATACATCATCGAATACTAAAGTTAAGATTGTACATGCCATCATAATTCCAGTTTCTATGTATGGTTGTGAAAGCTGGACAGTGAGGAAAGCTGATAGGAAGAAAATCAACTCATTTGAAATGTAGTGCTGGAGAAGAGTTCTACAGATACCTTGGTTTGCTAAAAAGGCAAATAGATGGGTCCTAGAGCAAATCAAGTCTGATCTCTCCCTAGAACCAAGATGATTAAACTGAGACTAAACTGAGATATTCTGTTCTACTCTGTTCTGTGTCATAGGTTACAAAACCCTTTGCAGACATTAAAGTATAAGTGTTCATATTGGTCCCTAGTCTTGCCATTTTACTGTCTTATTCGGAAATATAATTTCTCCCTGCATCACATAATCTTTCTTGTTTTGAATGAAAGCTGTTTTACTTTTCCACCTTCTCATCTTTTTGGGGCAGGGATAATTACTCTTTCCAAGATACAAGGGTTGGAGGCCCTACTTAAACCCCCTCAACCTTCCCCCCAAATTCAGTGAAGAAAAAGGCCCACATCTGATTTCATACTGGATTTGTTGTTGAGAGAAGGATAATAATAACCTGTTTATTTATATATTTTCCTCCATTCTCCCATTCCCATTACAAAAATTAAAACAGGTATGGCTAAAAGTTAACATCATACAAAAGTTAAAAATATAATTAAACTATCAATAGAGTTAAACGTTGTTAAAAGCACGACCATTAAAAATATTTTTAATGGGGATGTTGGAGAAAGGATGAGAAATCCATCTAGAAGCTATGCATGAAGTGAACAGAGACAGATAGAGATGAAGAATCCTAACACTAGATCTCTAATCTAGGACTCTCGTAACTATGTCTTGACTCTTAACTACCTTCTTTGACTAACAGCATCCTTTAATCTTTAAAAAAGGAATACCTATTTATGTACATTTATAACCAGCCAAAGTAATTATAACATTTAAAAATAAATTACCATTACACTCTTAGTACCGTAAGGAACCTATAAAACTGACCTCAATGAATCCTAACAAATTAAAAGGTTTTATTAGTCTGTAATTTGAAAATTATTGCTGCGATTATCCCAGGGATGATAATTACGCTGGAGGGAACAACTTAACTAGGTCAAAAGTGCCTCAAACTTTACCAATTGCAAAAGGAATATGCATGTTCTGTGTCAAGTCACATGGCTAGGTTGGAAGGTGATTGACAGAGGAACAGCTTTCTTCTAAGAAACCAAGAAACTTGCCCTGTTGCTTAGGTGTGTTACCAAGCTGTACACCCCTACTCTTTGATATTGTTTAAATGGTAAATGTTGATTGGCATAAAATATAAATTATACACTGCTATGGTTGCATGGCCATGCTGGTTAAGGGGAAGGACTGGCTGAATAGGTATGAAAACTAGATCAGGAAGGATCTGAAGTCATAGTTAGGAAATCATGAGGGAAACCACTGAGATAATGGACCTGCAAATGTCTGTTAATGACTCAACCTTCTGACACAATAGAACCTGAAACTAAACAAGTTATCTTCAACCCTCTTCCTGATCCCCAGCAAGATCTTCCTGTATCCACTTTCCTGCCCCACAATCAAGGAGCTATAATGATTTTCATTGTTTTTTTTTGTTACCTAATGCTAAGACCTCTAGTCTATTCCAGACCCCATTGGTCTGCCAGAGCACCATTAACACCCTTCCCCTCCAGGCAGAAATAGGTTATTTAAACCTTGATTCTGAGCTAGCCAACTCACAGTATGCAATACGCTTGTTGCTGGTCATCACTCTGCTGCTCTGATTCCTATCTATGCACTGTCCTTGGACTTCAAGTCTAAGCCATATCATTTTGTTTCTTCTCTACTGGATTGGTAAATATCACCCCCTTTGCTCTAAACTCTCACTATCCAACTTTTCCTTCCTTTTCCTTCAGTTAGCCTTGTGTGATTGTAAGACTGCTTGGATCTTGTGTGCATGATTGTTAAATTCCCCAAATAAAACATTCTAAGATATTATTTGAATCTCTAGCTGGTATTCCTGCACTAGTACTGGTAGATACAGGTGTTAAAGATCTTGTTAAGGTTACCCCTGCCTTTCTCAGGTCTCCCTTTTTAAGCTATTATTCCCCACTGTTTTGTGGAGGCACTGGCACCATGGGTGGATCTCTGAATCACCCACATTTTGGGATAACAGGTGTCTGCCTTTGGTTTTAAAAGCTTATTTGGTGGTTTTAGTGATCAGTTAATCTAGACACCAAAGTGCACGCGCATAAAGTATAGTGATGTTGCTGTGTCTGCAGTCTTCTCCATGTTTTTCAGAACAAAGGGCAGTCATATTCCATACTGTAGTGAACTCTTTTCGGGGTGTAGGTACGTGCAGGACTCTGTGTTCCCTAGGAATGCCATGTATCAACAAGGAACTGCATTGCTGCCATATTGGTACATGGAATGACTTCAACGACTTCAATGAAGCAATGCAAACTGGTCTACTCCAAGATTCCAATTCTAGTTAAGGAACCTGCTTTGGAGGCAGGGAGAAGACTGCCAGTTTTTGATAAATACAACCTGAATTGCAGGGATAAAGACAAAGTAACTCATCTGGAATCCTAGGTAATAGATTTGGATGCAAAAGCTGTACTGGGTCCAAGGACCATGACTAATTTAAATTTGGTACAAAGAATTAATTTAATAGAAACAGACCCAGAAGATCAATGGGATGCTTATAGTAATTGCACCATGTGCTTCAAGGCCTCAGTGCTCAATAAAAAAATAAATCTACAGGTAGCACCGGTAATTCATGTACCTGGGAAGGTTCCACTGGCACTAAAGGATGAAGTACAAAATGAACTTAATGGTGAGAGGAAAGAACTAAAGGGGACAGTTGAGGAGCAGTCATTATGGATAAATCAAACAGTTGTTGTGGATAAGTCTGGCAGAATTCAGATAAGAATATGTTAGGACACAAGAGGAATGACCAAACCACTTCTAACAATCAGATTTTTCTCCCACCCATCTCTCTTGACTAGAACTTGTGAGAAACAAAAGCCAGGCAGAATATATGCCCTGTGCAAGTCAGATTCCCTAATGGGTCCTTTTAAAATAATAATAAAAAAGAGAGAGAAACACATAAATCATTTATGGAGACAAGGAAATAAATAACTTTTTATGTCCATATAAATACTGATCCAGCACTCATTAGGAAAATTTACATGGAATCTTGTTCAGTATTATAGGCCAGTATTTCACTTTCCCTGCCTTGTTCTGTGAATACAATACACAGAAGTGTGGCACAAATTTAACCTCCTCTTTCCTGTTTCTCAGATCACTCCAAACACTTGTTGCTTTGCAGAGGAGTTGTTTTTCTCTGTAGCTAAATGATTCCTTTATGCTTGGCTACCATTAATATTCTTGCTCAGTTTATTAGGTTGCATGGAACCTGGCATTTGAAAGTATCTGAAAAAACCATCTAAGACTAAGGTCATTTCCAAACTACACTGTTATAGTGCTATTATTCCACTTTCAACGTCCTGTGGAATTCTGATGTTTGTAGTTTCCTGAGGCCAAAGAGCTCTCTGCCTGAGAATTCTAAAGGCCCCTCCCTAAACTGTAAACCCCAGGATTCCATAGGATGTTGAAAGTGGAATAATAGTACTGTAACAATGTAGTGCAGAAATGGTCTATGACAGAGAGAATAGAAGAGCAGTTTGGAAGAATCAAGCCTGAGAATATATATGTAAAGAAGCAACAGGAAAGACTAAGCAGAGAGGAACACACCACTTTCCTCTACTTGTATTGCATATTTCTCCAACCTCCAACAGTTCATTGCAATCCATTCAAACGTCTCCTGAGTATATAAGAGCAAGTTCCTCAGAAGCACTTTTGGGTTGTTGTTGTTGTTGTTGTTGTTGTTGTTGTTGTTGTTGTATGCCTTCAAGCCCTTTGTGACTTATGGCAACACTAAGGTGAACAATTGCCTTTTCATGCACTGAGAAAGAGTAATTTCCTCAAGATCACCCAGTGTATTTTCCAAGGCTGTGTGGGTATTTCAACCCAAGTCTTCCAAAGTCATAGTCCAACACACAAATATCTACACCTTGCTGGTTCTCATGTTTGGGATAGCACTTGAACTGTGTGATATTCCTCCTCCACTAACTAGCAATCATCAAGCACACACTCCAGAACTATAAAAGAAAACAAAAAGTTACAGTGCTATTGAAAAGAAGTGAAGCCATCCTTTGTTAAGTTTACTGTTTTAATATAATATAGTTTTTTTGTTGTTGTTGTTGTTGTTGTTGTATGCCTTCAAGTTGTTTCAGACTTATGGTGACCCTAAGGTGACCCTATCACAGGGTTTTCTGGAGCTGAGAATGTGTGACATGCCCTGGGTCACTCAGTGAGTTTCCATGACCAAGCAGGGAATTGAACTCTATACCTTTATTATTGGAAGAAAAGTCATTTACAAATTTCTTGTTATTTTTAATAATTTTGTTTCATGCTTCATTCTTATAGCAAACTGCTCATGTATTGTGTTCATAAAATTCTGGAGGAAAAGCTCAACTGAGGCTCTCAATCCACCTGTACTATTTCAGAAACAAGATCAGGTAGGGTGGGGTTCTGATAGAAATAAAAAAGTCTTTACCTTCCTGTGGAAAGACAGCAAGGAGGTACCAGTTTAACTAATCTAGGATGGAAGTGCCAGACCCCTGGAGGAGCTACCAAGAAGGCCTTCCTCTGTATTACCACTACATATACTGTGCGGGTGGTGGAACAGAGAGAAAGGACTGAGCACACACTTATAACCAGTGCATTGAATTGTGCTTGGAAAAGGATCAGCAGTCAGTTCAGTTCTTGTGATAAGGGAGTTGTTTGCTCCCTGTAGTGAGTTCCAGGCCATTTCCACACTGGACTATTATAGTGCTATTATTCCACTTTCAACATCCCATGGAATCCTGAGCTTTGCAGTTCCCACATACTGATGGCACCAAGCCCCAAAACTTTGGTTGAACTATCCCAGCAATTTCATATGTATGTACTTCCGTCTACAACTCTAGACTATTGTGGGGCTTTGCTGTGTGAACTGACTGAGATGGGTTGCACATATAGAAAGGGTGGGAATAGATGGCCCTATTTAATTGATACCATTAGTATATGACAGGAAATATACTCAGCAATCAATATTTTCTTCTTCAAGATAATATGAATAGTTTCCTGTTGTTGCTGTGTGCCTTCAAGACATTTCTGACTTATGGTGACCCTATGGTGAACCTATTTCCTTTTCTTGGTAGAATTTGTTCAGATGGGGTTTGCCATTGTCATTCTTTGAGGCTGAGAGAGTATGACTTGCCCAAGATCACTCAGTGGGTTTCTATGGCTGAGTCAACATTTGAACCCTAAACTCCAGAGCCCTAGTCCAATACTCAAACCACTAGACCACACTGGTTTAACTGCTAATAAAGGATGAGGTTACAGGGAATAAATGACATAAGGTGAAGAAGAGGAGAATCTCTTAGTCCTTCAACAAGAAGTCACATCATGGTAACATAATGGATTCTCATACTCTATGTGATAGGGCTGGGCCATAAGCAGTAGTCTGAGGTGAGCAAGAGCAGCGAACCAGGTCTCTAGGTTGCTGAATAGTCTAGATCAAGGGATGATGAGGAGAAAGTGCAGGAGAGGAAACCAGGAGTCAGGATCAAATAAACAATGTTAATCTGGAACTGGAAGCCTTTTATGCTCCTATCTGCCTAGAAAGATCCAATGGTCAATGTGACTGGTTAGAGTCAATCTGGAAGGGGATTAAATTTTCACGAATGCTGATGTACTTTGAACCTGCTATGTTGGGGTTTGGATCAGCTCTAGTGAATAGATCAATAAGAAACCTTGGCCCACTGTGTGGATGTTATGGAAACAAAACAAATTCTACCTTGGGGATCACTAGGTCAAAGAGACTGAAATTAAAGCTGCTACTTTAAAGCGTCATTATTCAACTCCCATGACTTCTCTTGTGTTGAAGGACCCAACCTTTCCTTCATGGTGATGTGCAATTTTACTAATCTTCATCTTTTAATTTTCTGCTGATTACATTTCTTTAAAAAACATTTGTCAATGACTTCACAGTGTGCTTTTGCACCAACATCATGTTAATTTTTGAAACGTTTGTAAAATTTCCTGGAGGTTTTACAGGAGCCCACAAAGAAAAGACCAGTGATAATAAGTTTCCCTAAGGATGGTCAGAACATGTCTCATGGAGAACAATCTAAACAGGGTTAACTCTAGGTTTCTGGGAGAGGCCACACACAAGGTACTCTCAATGCAGGCACTTAATATAAGATGGGCAGTTTGACTTCTCGTTGAAAGCTACTACCTGTTCATCGTCCTCCAGCCCTGATTTTGACAGCCACATTGCTGTCTCTAGTGCTGCTTCTTTTTGGGTCTCATCCATTCCCCTCATCCTCCCAAGTGTTAAGGACTGGCACCAGTGAGCATGCAGGCCAATTGCTGCTCAGATGGCAAATGATGGCAGTTGGGTGACTAGTCCTTATCTTCATCACTGCCTGGTTTCAGTTGTTGATTCTTAAGGAATCATTAAATGATGGCACCCTAATTGGCAAAAACAGCCCTGTAGATGCCTAAACTTTCTGACTACTGATTTTAAATGTTCCCCTGCTTTGGATGTGACATCTTCTCTTTTACAAATAGGTAAATAACAGGGTATGATTTCTTATTTAGTCATGGAAACCTGCTGGGTGTGACTATGGACATGTCATACACTCTTAGCCCCAGAAAGCCCTGTGGTAGGCTCACCTTAGGGTTGCCATAAGTCAGATATGACTTGAATACACAAAACAACAACAACAACAACAACAACAAATACTCATGGCTCATCAACCATGTTGCTACCAAAAAAAAGGCAGAGTAAAAAATAAACATTTTGGACCACTGAGTTTAATTTTAACTGCTGCCCAGAACTGAGGCACTGAACAAAACTTAGAAGTGCTGATTTAATTGTATTCTAATTAATGATCTGTGTAGGTGCCTGTGTTTTGTATATGGGCAGAAGTTTTTTGTTCATTATAATACTTATTGCTTAATACCTCATTGAATTATCACCTTTAATTTAAATTCAGGGTATTTCCCAATTTGGATGCAAGTAAATTAGACAGAAAACATGGATGTAAAATGCAGTAATTAAATGTAAAAACGTAAGTGCTGCAAATCACAAAAATTATAAAATTAAGGCTGTGAAGTGAAAGACCCATCAAAGTAAAAGGAACTGCGACTAAAGACTATGAAAATAAAAAGGGATTAACATATGTGCTAATGGGGTAATTAAATCCTTAGCGTTTTCACTGTAATGATTTTATAGCATCTTCTTACGCTTGCCAGTTTGGAGAATGCCAGTAAATATTTTCTTAATTGCAAAAAGAGACAATATGTGTCCCACTGTTTCATTCATAACATTTGATTAACTTGAGGAGGCTGCATTCTTACATTAGAGAACAAAGAGCTTGAAGTGGACATGTTATGGGGCTAGAAAACAGATCCCTGGAACAAATGATTAACCAGAAATTTTACGGCAAGGAAGAATAAATGAAGGAGAGAAAGCGAGAGAAAGAGAAGGAAAGAAAAAATCTTCTTGTCTTGACAGAACAGCCCGGTCCTATAATAAACCTTCCCAAAGTCAACAGTTCATAAAGTCTTTTGTTCTAGTAAGAGGGTCTTTAATTTTTAACATAAACTCACACTTCGGTATGTGCGAGCTTAAGTAAAATTAGAAGACATGTATATAATAGGATTTAATGGATTATCATCTGCATTTTCCAAAGATGTCAGGTTCTCTCAGCTCTGATGGAGTAGCACTTAATGTAAATTTAATTTGAAGTGATGTATGGAAGGCTTGAGGTGATACTCCGTGATTCCCTAACTGCCTAGAGAGCCTCTGTGGGTAGCATCTGGATTTGGCTGCTCCACATGCCCAGCAGCATCTACTAACTAGGATTAATGAGGTGGCCTGTTCACCAGTGATCCAAAGGAGGTATGCTACATTTACTCTCAACAATATGAAGAGGAGGGCGAGTTTCCTTTGGGGGCACACTGTTTGATGAAACTTAATGATGGTCGTGTGAGAAGGTATAATAAATACACAATGTTGAAAGCTCTTCTGCTCTGTCCAATTTAAATGCTGTTTTGCCAATAAAATGGTGTTTGGGATAAGCCAGTCATTTTTGAGATCTGAATTAACGTTCACAGGCTTGCTGTTTGCTACTGATGTTCACATAGTTATGAAAATACAGTCATTTTTTAAAATATAAAAAATATGCCCTAATTAGTTTTTGGGTAATTGCCATTATTTTCCCAGATGGTTATGATGGGATGTTGAAAAAATTCACAGGCTGTCTGTTTTGCAAAGTTAAGGGATTCCTGGGCAGTGGAGGGGGAAGGGAAAAAAAAGAAAAGAAAGTCAACAGTCTCCACACGATTAAGTGTATGTGTCTCTCTATCTTCTCTAAATGATTGGCTATTAAGTTAGACAAAACTTCTCCATGTGGTCTCAGCTTCATTTAGGGATCGGGATTGTATTTTGCCTTTGTGTCTAACCGAACCCTGAATGAAGCTTCAGCTAATTTCAAATTCCCTTTGTCATCATGGTTTTTCAGCCAAAAGTCTATAATAAATGGTCAGAAGATGAGCTGAGACTGAATGAATAGTGAATGGTATTCATCAGCCAAACATAGAGTCCAGATCCAATTATATGTATTCATTAAGTGATAATGATATCATGGTCTTTAACTAGGAAGAAAAGAGTGTAATTGAATAATAACAGTTGTACAATCCCAACGGAACACAGTTTCCATCCCAGCCTAGTGACCCTTGGGGATGATGCAGGATTGATGGAATTCTATTACTCTTTGATAGATTTATTATGAAAGGCAGAGTGGAGTTGCTGCCCCACTTTGTCACTCACACTAATCAGTATCGTAAGGCCCCGAGCGTACAGGCTTTTGTATCCCTTTGACAAAGACAAGGTTAGGGGAGGATGACAGACACCCAGACCTTTACAAAACCATACCGCAAGATGAAATGGGCCAGCTGAGCTCTGTGCTGGGACAGAATTTTAATTTGTTTATCAATGGCTCACATGGGCAACACCATAAGGATATTTGTCAGAGGAGTAACACTGAGGCTAAACTCTTTTGTTTGACAAGTGGAGCTTGGGAAAATATTTATTGAACTGTAAAAATCAGGGGGAAATGAAAGAAGTGTTGTTTTTTTTAAAGTCTAAGCTGAGTGGGAAATAGCTCACATTACTGGGCATGTAATATAAATATGCTGGTCTTTCTTTCTTTCTTTCTTTCTTTCTTAGTATTTATTTGTTACAGAGGGCAACTTTATCATATTATCTCGGTTTTGTTTAAATTCAAGACACTGCATATGTAGATCTTATTCAGGACTGTAAAAACATGGATGGAAAAGTGAGTGAATGGCCATAATGTTGGGTTGCTTCTAAACCATCTTTACACAACTTATGTGTCTTTTTAATTTACACAATTTATTTAAAAAAAAACATTATTTAAAAATATCAGTAAAATGCTGTTGTTTTGTCAAGGTGATATGGAATATATGCATGGAGGACCTTAAAAAATTTCTTCTGTGTACACATAACATGGTCCCTTTTTGCTCTCCTGTTTTGAAATTCAAATGCAAGCAATGGTCTCTGTCACTTTGGCCTCCATCTATCCTCAGCCCATATGAATCAGAAGAAGAGACAATTTGTTGTGCTTATGATCAGCACTGGATCTGGAGCCATGATTGGCATAAACAAGGCCTTACGTACACTCCAGCTGCCAGGGTTTGCTTTTCATTTGTGTTCCTGAGTGATATATATTTGAAGCCTCCTTTTCACATTGGATCATTTCCCAGCATGGTAACATTTGCAGTCTAAGTGGAGGCTGTCAGGTTTGTCTCTGGCCACCAGTGGCTCAGTCTCTCTAGGCAGGAAAACCTGGCCCGCTTAAGTAAAAGGTTTATATTACCCAACTATGCAAATGGATGCTTCTAGCCTTTTGACAAACAAATAGTCCAAAGTGAATCTAAGATGTAACAGAAAAAATCTTGAGAAGAGGTTCTGTGTGTGGTGCTAGAGCAGCATAGTTGCAGGTCTGGGCTGAGTCCTGGTTCTGAGGAACAAGGCGGAATACAAATAACAGTGAATATTAACACTAATACTAAATGTAGCACAGTACTGATGAGTCTGAATGCATGAGGTCCCCATCTGAAATGCTACTTCTTCTAGGAACACCATAGGCATCTTGGGGCAAATGATTATATCTAAACCATAGTTTTTGTCTGAAAAATAGGGATAAATTGGTTGCTCTTCAAGGTTGTTGAAAGAAGTAAGAAAAAAGAAAAAAACACAAGCGTGTATGGACTTGGATTGCTCTTGAATGCTGTATAGACACTAATACTGCAGTCCTCCATGCTTTTATCTGTGAGAAGGGTCCATTGAACATAGTGACACTTCATTTGCTTTAAACATGCTTAGAACTGTGATGTATCTTGAAGTAAGTCTTCTTGAAATCATTAGATATACCAATACTTCTGTAGAGTAGGAATTAGTATTGCTCCCCTGTTGTTTGTCCTATGCCATTTCAGCCTAAAATTTGAAAAAGCCTATGTTCTTTTCATCTGCTATTCTGTTCATCTGCTAATTTAATCCCATTAATTTAAGGGTGCTTGTTATGCTATGGACAGTGCTCATAACTGCATCACTTTAATTCATTCACTTTTTCAGGCACTATGGCTGGCATTCTGTTAGTGACACTTGCAGGTCTAAGTTGTGCTACGCATGTGAAACGATTTTTTTGGTACGCTAGGGTTGCATCCAGTTGATGGCAACATAAACAGAGTTGCACATATGGGGCATTATCCATGTGGTAGCGTATTAAAGTACACAAAGTAGCATGGGAGTGTGCATTGTCTCAATGCATTGTTTTGTGCATTGTGATTATATGAAGGGTTGCCAGCCAGGTACACTGACCATTGATCCATATAAATTGCACTACACTGGTATTGCATAATATAACTCTACCATAATGCAACTCCACCAGGAAGTATTTAAATCTCTTGGCCTATAAGTGTATCTGCATTACACAGTTCTATCTGTTTGGTCAGACTTCACCTACCTCTGTCCTACAAAATCACCAGATTTGTGGTTTGGTGAAATACTGAGAACTCTCTGCTAGAAGGCTTTAGTGATGTTGTTCAGAGAAGTGGAATATAGATCTCTAGCTGACAAACCTAAGCACCTCACTGGGCTCTAAGCTGTAGGATTCAAAATGGAAAAATGACAATTAAAGTGATATCGAACTGCAATAACTGTGTAGTGTAGGTACAAATGAAGCTTCCTAGGCAGGAGGACAAGCCAGGAGCCAGGAACACCTACAACACCTACAAGGCAAAGACATTTCTTTTTAAGCAGGCATTTAATGGGTGAGCTGGAGACCTTTTTACTTATTTGTTGTGTTTTTTTCAAAATCTGTTGTTTTATAATTTTATATACCTTTTAATGTTCTAATTGTTTTTATGTTTTAATGCTTTTTTAACCTTTTTGAAGCTGCCTTGGGTCCCATCTTGGGAGAAAGGTGACATAGAAATTCAATAAATAAACAAATATAAATAAATTAACTACATACATACATGACATACATACATACAATGCTGCTCCTGCTTCTGCAAATGCTCAGTTAAGAATCTGAGCAGTGCTATTGTAAAATGAACACAAAACAAAGCATGACATAAAAAAAAGATACAAACTCTTCCTCTTTTTTGCTCAAGGCCACAACATGTCTTCCAGAATAATTTAAAAAAATAAAAATACAGGAAGCCCATGCCTTTTGATGCCTCATCATCTGATGACTCACTCATTTGATGCTTCCAAATTAAGGACAATTTCATGGGGATTCCTCTCTTTCATCAGTTCATCTTGCCTTTGGCGGCTCTCTTGGGACTGGTCAGATGCACATGGTTCTTGAAAGGGAGTTGGGAAGGGAGAAAAAGGAGCCAAGCCAGCATGTGCTTGGTCCCAAGTGAACTTCCGTAAGTCCTTCATGCTCCCTACAGTACAGTATATGGGTTCTGCTTTTCAACCATTTGCATTTCCTGACAGTGCTCCGGTATCTATCCTGTCAGATAAATGAGGGAAGCGTGTACAGATTACTCTATCAGCTCTGTTGAAGGCTGTGGCAAACTTGCAGAGGAAGGATGTTGCGTATTGCAGGTTCAATGGTGATTGAGCCTCCACTTAACAATAGTAACACAGATGGCATTTGTTGGGATAAAAGAGACCTCAACTGCTTATTGGTTACAGTTCTAGTGGCTTGGTTCCAGCATGGGTCCAGATCCAAGTATCCATTGACTTCCCTGCCAACTGCTGGAAACCAATCATCCAGCCTGCCTGCTGGGTATACTTTTGGAATGACAGGCTGTGAATTCCACAGGGGTGTAAGCCACTGCATGGTTCCCCTGTCACCTGAGCATGGGAGAGACCCCCTGCCCCTGTCCCAGGCATGACTTTGGTAGCCCATATCTCCACGATCCTCTTACACAATCCTCAAGATCTGGATCCCATGCTAAAAATTGCCCAAAGTCATGACAAAATTAAATGTGCTATATAAAGTCACATATGTTACACCCCTCAAAAAACATCCCACCTCCTACGAATAGGAATAGAGAAGAAAAGAGACTGGGGGCAAAGCACTGTGCTGAATGTTGAGGGCAGAACAGAAGACTGTCTCCTAGCCAGTTGCAGATTTAAGCCTCTGCTTCAGTTCCACCAGTTCCAGAGTCTGCTTTAGACTCTGATGGGCAAGTTTTTCATTTCTCCCTAGAGACTGAGAAACTGTTTTCTTAATGGAGAAAGCAGCCTTAGTCTTACTTTATCTCCCTGGTAAGTCAGGAAGCCCTTGATGTGGCAGATGCACCCAAGGTCACCCAGTGGGTTTCCATGGCTGAGCAGGAATTTTACCCTCGTCTCCAGCTGGCCCCTCCCGGACTGGCAAACTCCAGGATTCCATAGGATGTTGAAAGTGGAATCATAGCGCTATTAACAGTCTAGTGCGGAAATGACCATAGTCTAATGTTCAAACCACTCTACCTCCTTTTCCGCACCTTACCTAGTTCCGGTGCTGGGGTGCAGGGATCGTGCGAGCAGCCTCTGCCTAAAGGCTCTCCCTTCCCTGCTGCTTCAGTTCTGCACAAGCTGCCTGCTTGCGTGAGAGTCCTGCCTCTTCCTTCTGCAGTGCAGCCTGGGACCACTGAGGCAGGAAGCACGATCGGCCCAGCTCCAGAGGCTCTGCATGCCAGGTAAGTGCATGCAGGGCCTGGGAGCAATGCGTGGTCACGCACCATTTTTGGCTTCAAGCTGAAAATGAAAAGGTGCACGATCGGCCCCTGCCAGCCCCTGAAGCGTCGCGCGTTTGTGAGTGCGTCGTGCAGATCACTCCTTGCAATCACACAACGCTCCAGGCCCTCTTTTGCATGGCAAATGCCATGCGAAAAGGGCCTACCACACTGGCTCTGATTGAAGAGTAGAGGGTGGATCTTGCCTTTCCTTGAAGGCTCTGGCAAAAGCAAACTGCTCCAACCTTTCCTTGCTCATGTGTTCTTCCTCATTAATAATTTTTGCCACTTTGACCACACATTGATATAGCCTGGTCACATATGTCTCAGTTTGAATCTGTGAAATGTTGAAGAGTATACATTGTTTTCCTATAAGCTTATAGGAAACCCACAACAGGATATGAGTGTGTTATCTCACTGGAAAACCCTGTCCTGGGGTCTGCAATTTTTATATTAAAATGTGATTCAATGTGCCTGAGAGGTCACCCGGATTGGTATGCAAGCAGCAATGGTCAAAGATTGAAAACCAGGTCAAGCCAGTAAAATCCCCAGTCACATAGCCCCAGGAGACCTCAAGCTGTGCAAACCCACAATAGACAAAGGGTCCTCAGCCCCGAGATGCCGACTTAAGGGGATTAGAGTGTTTGCCCCAAGTTGAGCAAATATTCCATCAGGCGAGGACCATTAACATGAAGTCACACCACAAACGAACACAGCCGAAGATCCTGAGACTTTGGCAACACCTTGCAATCCCATCACACAAAGGAAATTACCATGGTGGAGCTTTGTTATTGCTCCAACATGCATTGTTCTCCCTCGGAAAGGATTAGTCCTCCAGGTACTTTTCCCCCTAGTCCCAGTTTTTGAGTGGTTCTTCGAATCACTCTCGGTCACCCCAGCAGACCATTGCTCCATCCGTTGAGTGATCCCCTCAACCCTCTCTGTGCTGAGCCTCACTTCTCTGCTGCCTTCCCGGACCCAGAACTTCAGGAAAAGGTGCAGTATTACCCCAGTTGTACCCCTCCAATACTCCCCTATCCAATTTCCTCTCTTTTATTTCTTAATAGCTCTTGGGTGCGTGTGTGCGTGATTGCCTTAGTGCGTGAGACTTGCGTTCAATAAAACCATTTATTGGACATTCTTGTTCGGTTTTTGGCTTGGCTTGATCCCATAAAAACCGGGTAAAAAGACCCCGCTAGGTTACCCTGCCTCTTGCATTGCTATAGTTTGTGCTCTGGCTAGTTTCCATTCCCCATCACGTGGCGCACACTGAGGTATCCCCCAAGGAACCCCAGAAATCTTGGTAACAAGTGCAATAGCAGGCAGCTACTTATTCCCCAACTAGTGTTCACAGGCATACTGTCCCTGACAGTAGGAGTCATTATGAGTAGTAGCCATGGATATCCTTCTCTTCCATAAATTTGTTCTGCCCAAGAGTGGGGAAGGTATGGCCTGCATGTGGACCCAACCCCTTTTGTATGGCCTAAAGTCTCTCTCAAGCTCCCAGACCCTCCAAGTTTGTTTAAACTGGAGATGAAGAAGAAAAATTACCCTGGAACCACCTATCTGCCTCCAAATGCAGCAGTTTACTATTTTCTCTACCCCATTACTACCATTCCCCAAAACTTTTTTAAAAAGCAGATGAAAAATGCCTCCAAATCCAGAAAGTTAAAAACAGAAATTACAAACAAACAAACGAACAAAAAAACAACAACCCAGAAATTAAAATCTTATCTGTGACCAATTTTCAGCTAAAAATGTGGCATTGCAGCCTACTTTGGTGTGGGGTGAATATTGTTCTCCACCTAGCCACAGTTGCTCAGACCTTGACCCTTTTCTCACCTTACCTTTTCGCGGTGCTAGGGTGCAGGGCTCGCGCAAGCAGCCTCTGGAGAGAGGTTCTTGCGTCCGGGGTCCTTCGGCTCCGCACAAACTTCCTGCTCACGCGAGAGCTCCGCCTCTTCCTTTCGCAGTGCAGCCTGGGACCTTCCCAGCCTGCACTGGACAGGAAGCATGACTGGCCCAGCTCCTGAGGCTCCGCACACCAGGTAAGTGCATGCGAGGCCCCGGAGTGATGCGCGACCATGCAGAATTTTTGGCTTCAAGATGAAAATGAAAAAATGCGTGTGCAGTCTGTGTCAGGCCCTTAAGCGTTGCGCAAATGTGAGTGTGCCATGTGGACCGCTCCTCACATGTGCGCAATGCTCAAGGGGCCGTTTCGCATTGGAAATGCCGTGCAGAAAGGGACCTTGTCTTGTCCTTCTTAAAGTTGATGGCCGTTAATATATTTTGTGTAAGTAAACTCCCACAGTTTGACTATGCATAGTGTGACAAAAGCAACCCCTTTTGACAGTCCTGAGTCACCCACCTTCTGTCATACTCTGTCTTACTCGGCTTTTTTGTTCTAAGCTAAGAAGCCCCAAATGTTGTGACCTTTCTTATTGGGGAGTTGTTCTAGTTTCTTGATCACTGGCTGTCATTTTTGTCACCTTTTTGGTATCTACAATATGCTTTTCCAGGTGCAATGACCAATGACAGTATTTCAAGTGTGGTAGTGTCATAATTCATATAAAGGCAATATGATATTAAGTTCCATAAAGATTGTCATATACTGCCAGCCACAAATGTCTGTCCTTTTCTGCTTTATTCCATTCCATAGGACATGACTTACCATCAGTAGCACAGAGAATCTTTTCTTACAGAGCAGATGTCATTTGCAATGATACAGAGACTGCCCATGTAAACCCTGTCTAGTCTGGCCAGTGAATTAACCAGCTTGTAGGAACTGTGCCTTATAAACAGATGGGCCTGAATAAAGTCAGGCCAAAGGACCACACATGAACATGAGGTGACATTGTGGCCAGGAACATCAATGTATCTTTCTGCTCTAGGCTTTCCTTGCAAAGCCAAAGGTACTTTGGAAGCTCATCCAGCTCCGAGCTTGAAAAACAAAAAGGCAAGTACCAGCTTGTGATAGATGTGACATCAAGAAGAGATGCCGGCTGTAATCCAAAGATTACTTATTTGGAAGAAAATCCTACTGAATTCAATAGGATGCAATTCCAAGTAAATATAGCTAAGATTGGGTTAAAAGTGGAGATATATTTATTTTGAATGTTCCCATCCTTGTTTAGCCAGTCAGGATTAAAACTGGAGGGAGAAACCAGAACAACAGTTTTTCAGGTTGGCTGAGTTTAGGATGTTTTGGCCAGTGCTAAAACCTGTCCTATGCAGTTACTCAGTTGGTATGGCCATAGGCAGGTTTACTGACAGGGACTGTAGTCTCTGAGCCATTGACCACAGTTTGGAGAGTTCTGAAAATTGCAGTCAGTATTTGATAAGTAGGAGACTGATTATCTTTCTGAAAATTCCTGAATCTTCTGTTGCTTCAAATATGATATGATTTCTTCCTTTTTAGGAGCTGGATTTTCTCCAGTGCTACACACGATTTTTGTAAAAAAGAAAAATTGAAACCATATTTATTCTGGAAAAAAACACAACTACCTTACAGTCTTTTTTAGTAAGTGGATTAAGAAGTTGATCACATTCATGAACACCAGTAAACAGATATATTGGGATGCTGGTGATTTTTTTTTCAACTAAAAATGCAAATAGCATTTTGCTTTAAATAAATGCAGAAGGCTTTATTTGAAAAATGTCAGCAAGCTTTCCACCTAAATAGTCAGCGAGAACAGCTGAAAGGCTGCCTCATCTTTCTAATGACTTTTGGTCACAGTAAGGAAATCACTGGATGGATGGAGCCAAGTGCATATTTTACTCCTGGTCCATAGAACATGGGCCATTTTAACATCAGGATGAAAATAGCCTTTGAGCCTCAGTCAAAGAATTTTTTTGTATTCAACATGTGCATGCTGTTACAAAGAGCAGAGAGTGGAAGCAGTGTTGAGTCCGGATTTTGCAGGGCCAGATGCTCACAGCAGACTTCTGTTCTTGATTGGGACCCATTTCCTTCCCATGGTGACAACTGTTTGTTTGATTTCTCCTCCCCATAGGCCCAATCTGCACTGCTACCCAGGAGCAGTGGGAATGAAAGTCAAGTCCACTCTTTCCTTTCCTTCCTCTTGCCACTTCCAGAATGCATGGTGGGAACAAGACCAAATATACTCTGGGGAATTAGCCGGAGCTGCTCTTGCTGGGTTGTGGCTCTTAACTATTATGCTATGATGTCCACTGCTGAGGCTGACCCTGAGCTAGCATTGCCAGGTGAAATAAATGACAGGGCTCCTGTCCCTTTAATGGTTGTGTAGAAGAACATCTGCTGAAAATATCTTTTCTATGCAAATTTTCTATCCAAATAAGGGCAGTTAACTTGTCCCTTATTTTATCCTAAACAGAAGAGACCTGATTTGGTACTGGACATACATTTACAACAGAGTAGGTTTTACATTCCCTGTTTGTAATGTGAGAAACAGATTAGCAAAGTGATGACCACAAGATATTTTTAGCGCTATGTAGAAATCGAGATATAGTGATACTTGTGCTCTGCCTGTTGCAAAAAATTCTCCTAGTTTTGTATTGGAAAAACTCACTTTGGCCATTTCTGCACTAGAGGCCATTAACGCAATATATCGTTATAATTGTGGCATTGCCATTTGTGCGATGCTGTCAGGTTAGGAACACTGTTTTCTGCACCCTTCCACCATCAGCAGATGAGTAGCTGTATTGCCATGGGTATTCCTTCTGCACCACAGTGGCTCAGCCACTCCCTGTCTCCACTTTCACCTCATCCCATCACCCCTGATTGGTTGCAGGTTTTTTGTTTTTGTTTTACTTTGGTAGTTGTACTAAACATGGCAGTACACTATTCCATTTTCACTCTATAATGCCTAGAAATGTTTTTTAAAAAAATAAAAAGTGTTAACTCAAGGGAGAACTTTCTAATAAACACAGAGAGGTGATAGCTTTTGACACACCAGGGGAGTCACTGAGGGAGGGACAAGCTGGGCATGCCCACAGCCCACTCACTGCTGGATCCTCCATAACTGGAAGCGCTATCAAGCACTATAACAGTTCCGCATTGAGCCAGTTGATGGGATTGAAGTGCTAATAGAGGGTCTTAATGGATTTTTTCTGGAAATAGAATAGGGCTTTTTGATGAAGCTTGGGGATGGGATAGCAGCTGGATAGTGACTACATTGAGTGGGAGCATGGCTCCTAGACTGTTAACAACCTGCTGCTATGGCAGTATAGTGACAGTGCAGAAATGGCCTTAGTCTAGTTAAGAATGAGTTGACATGCTGCACTGTGGATTTTATTGAGATGGCATTCAGTTTTGACACTGCTCCATTGCTGAGTTGTTTGTCCAAAATTGTGTCTATGTGGTAAGGGGTTTAACTTTTTCCTAAAATTTACCAGACATGAATAAAACCCATCAGAATTGCATGGAATCTAGAATAAATGCATCAGCCGTCACCATAGCTTGCATTCTTGATAGCAAATGGGATGTCAGCATAATGGTTAAATTGGACCCGTGACATGAAGTAGCAGCTGGAACATGCAGTAGACTTGTCCAATGCAAATACTGTGTCAACAGTGCCATCTGATTTAAGCACATGCCAGTCCAAAGTATGCAGGTAAGATGGATGCACCATCTCTCTTGGTACAAGTGATTAAATGCAGAACAAGATCCCAAAGGAATTGCCACATTAGTTAGATGGATTACATAAATCTAGCCTGCCTGATCAAAGTTCATCAAAAAGATGTAAGTCACCAAGTCAAATAATAAAAACATGGAACCAGTAGTGACCCATTTCCCCATTATGTTCAAAGGAGTAAAGCTTATTACCAGTATCATGACTTGAAGACATAATTCTAAGGCATCAGCTATTCCTAAACTGCCACTAGACAAACATCTTAGGGTCCCAAGGTTTTTTAAAACACTGTGTTTTTCCATATTGAAAGTAACTCTCTTAAATGCTTTTTATGTTGTTTCTTCTTAAAATCTCTGGTACAGATTTGTCCCAATTTCCTTGGGCATCTTGCTCCATTGTTCTTTTGCCAAATCAGTCAGTTTGGATGTTTCTTCTAATATTCCCTGAGGAAATATGACACTCAAACTTCTATGAAGCTAAAACTAAAGTGCACTATAACACTAGACTGCACTGCAACAGAAATCCTTTCCCACACAAATGGAACAGAAAGAAACCGTATTTGTTTGATTGGTTCCTTCTGGCACAGATATTCAACCAATTTCTTCCATGCATAAATTTGGTGTGTAAGTGGAGAATGAAGCCATGCCCAATAGTTCAATGTGTGAGAAAAGTGATAAGTTGATATATAAAAAAGTGACCTATGACAAGATGAACTTGGATAAAGCAACTGTTGATTAAAAATGAGTGTAACTTACCCAAGACAACCTACTGGGTTTCCACAACGGAGTGCAGATTTGATTCCAGGTCTCCAGAATCATAGTCCAATGCTCAAACCACTACATCTTACTGGTTCTCAAGAAGTGAATTAGCTCCTGTTTAAGGTTTTATTAAGTTTTTGACCCTATTGAAGTATCCCATGGATTTCCCCTAGTATCTTGGTCCGTCTCTGAGCGGGTTCTGTGAACATGGACAAAGAAGTAAGTCCAGATCTATTTCTTTGTGTATCTTTGGGGATTTACTTCCCATAAGGCAGCAGAATGTACACTAGCTGACTTATCTCTGAACCATGGCAACAGTTTGAAAAGGTAAAGCAGAGAGTACACCGAAGAGCCATTTGTCAAGTGCAATTGCAAGCAGTCCAAAAGTGCAGGCAGAGTATATGAATCATGATGTAAAAATGGTGAAGGGCAGGCACTTAGACCAGTTGTGGTAATACTGGGACACAGCCTAGCTGTGGCATGATTTACTAAAGCTGTGTGCAGAGGGACAAGTGCAATGGAGAAAGAATTAAAGTTTGCCTTTGTATCTCATGAGGCATGGGAAATTTAATTTGACATCACACACAATTCACAACTTTGGAGCAGAAGGAAATGGTGGCACCGCAAAAGCAAAAACCCTTCTTATTTCCTGGTATTCCTCCTCCCACTCCATTTTGACTTGCAAAAATGAAAAAAAAGTGTGTAAATAAAACCAGCAACCCAGACAAGTGAACGGGGTAATAACAAGAGGTCCAAAATAGAAGCAGGGAAAGGATTTTTTTTCTTTTCTCTGGAGATAGTTTCAGGCCTCTCACTCTTACCCCAAATATACTCAAACATACTGACATTTTCCACATTGCTTGCATATAGTCTCGTAGTCACAGCTCCTTTCTCCCTCCCTCTGTAATGGGAGTGTAATAATGTTAGTCTGTTTCATGAGTGTTTGCAAGGATTAACTAAAAACAATCCATTTGGAGCCCTTTGAGCACTTAGGGCACTAAGGCAATTTGGATGATTTTGGGGTAGAAAATTGCTCAAAAATCATTCTTAAGAAAAAATTGGGGTTAACAGAATTACGAGCATTAGACTACAACCTGGAGACCAGGGTTCAATTCACCACTCAGCCACGGAAACCCAATGGGTGACCTTGAATGTGTCATATACTCTCAACCCCAGAAAACTCCATGACAGGTTTGCCTTAGGATCACCATAAGTTAGAAAATGAGTTGAAGAAACACAAGAACAACAACAACAACAAAAACAGGAACAGACTACAGGGGGTTTTAAGGATGACAAAAGGGTTTAGAGGCTGCATCTGGCCTCTAGATTATTCTTTTCCCACTCCTAAATTAGGCAAAAGATAACTATCTTGACTTAGGCCCTTTTCGCATGCCAGTCCTGTTGCAAAATGGCCTCAGGCGCATCGCACGATTGCGAGGACCATTCCACATGATGTCCTCGTAATTGCACAACGCTCCCGAGGCCATTAGGTGGCGATCATGCATTATATCATTTTTGACTCATTGCCGAAAATGATGCCCGATTGTGTGTCCCTCCCATGCCCTACCTGCACTTACCTTGTGTGCAGAGGCTCCGGACATGTGGCCATCACACTTCCTCTCCCAGCGCAGCCTGGAAAAGTACCCGGCTGCACTGTGGAAGGAAGGTGCAGAGCGCTCACACTTCCTTTAAGCCAGCACGGAGCTGGTGAGGAGGGGAAGTGGAGGGGATGCGAGCGCCTCTTGCAAGAGGCTTCTCGCATGATCCCCTCGTGATGACACCTGAACAAGGTAAGGTGCAAAAAGGGCCTTAGTTTACTGTTTCTACTGGTGGTACCACAGATTCCGACTCTTGTGCAAAAAGCAAACATGGGCCATTTCTGCACTACACTGTTCTACCACTATTATTCCACTTTCAATGTCCTGTGGAATTCCGGGGCTTGTAGTTCTCTGAGGCCAAAGAGCTCTCTGGTTGAGAAGTTTAAGGGACCTTTGCTAAACTGCAAACCCCAGGATTCCACAAGATGCTGAAAGTGGAATAATAGCACTATAATAGTGTAGTGCAGAAATGGCCATGGTCTTCAACATCACTGAGAAACCAAAGGGATATGAGCAGAAGAGGCAGGCCTATAAAGTGAGACTGTTGCGAAACTTACAAGACTCTTTAGACCTCTTACCCACCTGCAAGATCCCCCAAGGATCTTGTTTTGTTAGATGGAATGGACTGAATAGCAGACAAAAGAATCAAGGAGCAACTCCCTTATCAGAAAGGTTATGACCTTAGAGGCTTTTTAGTTTTGAAAGCAAGCAAGTATGGAGGGACATTTAGAAAGCTGTGGAGAGAGAGAGAGAGGTACATGAATTAGGCATTGTACAGTCCTCTCTCCACATTCTCTGATTTGACCTTCGCAAATTTGATTATTTGTGAGCATGCATACCTTTCCCCAGATACTTCTCTTTCCACTCTCATGCATTTTGTCCTGGCATAGATAATTTGTGTTGAGGCAAAACGGAAGGGAATTGGGGGTGGGGAAAGGATTCCTCCTCAGGAGCCCCCACTTCTCGTTCCCATACAAAATGGATGGGAATGGGGGGGAGTGGATGGAAGCTTGTGTGAGCCTTCCTTTCTTGATCCAGAGCACCCCCTTTCCCTTTCCCAAGCAAAACAGAAGGGAATGGGGCATGGAGGAAGGCTCACAGAAGTTCTCCACCCCAGGGCAAAATGCATAGGAATGGGAGGGCAAGCTCTGGAGGGGGAAAGGAAGGCTTATGTGAGCCTTCCCCTACCCTCATCCCATTCCTTTTTCCATGGGAGGGGAGCAGGGGGAGTTATTAGCAGTTTTTTTTTTCATTTTTGCAAGGGTTCTGCACCCTTCTAGTGCACAATGCATGGGAACATCTCCGCAGAGGTCATAAAAAAACCCTACTCCCTATTTTATATAGGCAACATCAACGTGTGTGTGTGTGTTATGTGTAGGCATATCTAGATGAGTAATTTACTCCCCACTGCTGAACCCGTTACCTCTGGAATGCTTACAACTAGGCATGTTTCCCATACTTTGCTTGTTCAGGGTCCTCATCCATACTCCTGCTCTGTGCTTCCACTTCTCCTCTTCTCCATCTGCACTTGGGTACATGGCTTTTATGGCTTGGGCCCAGTCTTTCTGAAAGACTGCATTTCCCCATATAATACAGACTGATTTTTGAGATCTTTGAGGGAAGGCTTTCTCTCTGTTCCGTCACACTCATAGGCATACTTGGTGAAGTCACAAGTGAAGGGCTTTCTAGTGGCTGCTCCCAGGCTGTTGAACCCTATTCCATGCAAGACTGGTCTGGTCCTCTCACTCTGCTCCCCTTTCACTGGAAGTCAAAAATCAGTTTTCTGTAGACAGATTTTGGACCGTTAGCTGGCTGATGCAGAAAGATATTTTATTGGTATGTCCGTATATGCTATACTTTCTCTCTCACTTGTTATGTCCTAAATGGTTTTAAATTCACTCAATTCAGTGTTTGGTTCAAATACAATAGCCTATTAGTTTAGTGTTATGATTAATCCGTTTTAATCATATCTTGTTCTAATTTATGTGGCCAACCACTTGCTCTGGGAAGGCAAGAAAATAAAATGCAAAGAAGTTAAAACTCAACTCCATTCAGTTCAGTTCCAAGAAATAAGGGGTACCGGCTTTCAACCCTGCTTGGACTTGTGGGGAATGTATCTTCTGAAAAGAAGAGAATCTTGCATGTTAAGGACTTCATCTCCATTTTGCACCTTCCATGCAAACTGTTAAGTGTAACCTAGAGTATTTGCTGAGGAAAGATGGATGGATGTTAAGAATGTTTCATTTTAAGGGGTTGACATCCATGTGGGATTCATTAGATTTAGCAGTGTTTTGTTCAGCTGCAGTATGAGAAGTTGATGGAAAGTTTATACTGCTGCCAGGTAAAGACTGATCGGTTATAGACATCTCCCTGCATGTAAAGACAGCCATGTGGTGTAAGTCTGTGTCATTCTATCTAGTGGTCCTGAGAATTTTACCATACTATCACTCCTTATCAGAAATCACTGAGAATAGGAAAATGGTCAGTATTAACTCCAGAGTGGGGACTCTGGACACAGCACTCTCAATTGGCACTCTTAACATGGAAGAGTTAGAATCTACAGACTTCAGAATTCTCTTAGGCTTTCTCTGAACTCCTTCAGCTCCTTGCAAAGTGAGAACGGTGATATGGTTGGGCAGCAGGGTCTGGCTCTGACAAATATACAACCTTATTACCTTAATATTAAATATTAAATCATATTAAATAATAATCACTTATTGGGGAGGAGGAAGTCCTGTTCTTTAGACTCAATCCCAGAACCCTTAGCCAGATTCCCAGCACCCACCAGTCAACATGACTAGAGTCATTGTCCAAAAGCCAGCTTTTTAAAGTGCTGGCTACATTCTCCTTGGTGGTTTGGCTCGCTTGGCAGACCGAGGGCTCTTTCAGATTATACATTTCTAGCACTATGGCTCCACTTTCCTAACTGTCCCTGTTCCATCCTATGGAATCCTGGGGCCCTTTTACACTATACAATTAAAGCACTATGGTGCAAGTCTAATTGCCATGGCAACACCCCATGGAATCCTAGATCTGCAATTTAAGGAGGGCTAGTTAGAATTCCCAGCCAAAGAGCTCTATGCTTCACTGAACTGCAAACCCAAGGATTCTATAGAATATTGCCATGACAGAGTGGAATTCTTGTGCTATAATGATGCAGTCTGAAAGGGCCCTAACTCTGCAGTTTTTATGATCCTAATATCTTTTCTACAACTGACAATAGTTTGCCCATCAGTCACAGCAAGATTCATCTTTCTGTAGTATACTCTATTCTGCCAGAATATTCAAATACTTAGTAATGGATCCAGAGATAAAAATAACTAAGTGTGTATCTGATACTCTTGAGTTAAGAAAACTCCCATCAGGCTCCATTAGAAAGGACAGCAGCAGTGTAAGAATATGGATGTACTGTTCCTATTAGACTCTCAGAAGGGAACTTGTGGTGGATTGTGCCCATTACCATTTCAGTTAAATGCACAGTAAACAGTTGTTAGTCAGAATGATTTGTTTACCCTACCATTGAAACAGTGTCTCTTTTGTCGCAGTCAGTTTAAATTAAGTGACTCCGGTACAGATTTAATTTTCAATTAATAAGAGTTATTATAGGATAATTAGGGGCCAATTGATTAGTAAAAATGTTGCTGCAATATAACAACGTCAGTTATTACATTTTAACAAACATATTTTTGTAATCAATTGGCATTTAATCTTGTTACATGTAAATCAAGCCCATTTAAGCATAATTTAATGCAAACAAATATTCTCTTTTACACCATAAAACCATAATTTGTTTTGCCTAATAACCATTCAACTAAATAAATAGAATGGAGCTGGATTTTCTGGGACTATTGCTGCAATGCATTTACTCATACAGTGGAGTCCTAGTCATGTCTATGGAAGACTAAATCTCAGTATTTTTTGCAAAGGAGGGGGGAGACTTATTTCTAAGTGAGGCCTTTTCCACACTGAGTGAGGGAATCACCCTGCGCCGCTACTCACCGGAACTTTCGGCTTCCCAGTCCGGTCCACGGCGCTCCGGAGCAGTGTGTGCTCGTCAATATGCACAGCTCCGGTGTCCCAAATGGCAGCTTCCAGTCGGTCGAGGGTCTCAACCAACCGCTGAAGCTCTCCATCCTAAAGCCCGCCCCCGGGCAGATCGCAGGCTCGCATTGGTGTGAGCCTGCGAATCTGTATAAAGGAGCAGGCTCGCAGTGGTGCGCTGCATGCTTTTGAAAGACCGGAAAAATCAGGTCTTTCAATAGCATGCTGGAGGACTACTTGGGGTTGTTCTGGACCAGACTGAGGTGTGGATCTACCTTAAATAGGTCTGACTCAGTCCGGTCAGAGATGTAGACCTCCTCCTTGGAGGACCGTTTCAAAAACCCCGTGTGGAAAAGGCCTGAGTTAGTAGAGCCTAGGCTTCTATTTAGTGCCTACTTCACTTTAGGGGGCCAAAGTGAGACCATCCAGATGATGTTAGACTACAACTCCCAGCGGTCTCAGACAACACAGCCAATAGTGAGGAATAAAAGACCTTGCAACATCTGGAGGGCCATCCTTGAGAAATATGAAACAGATAGAAAGTCAGCAAAGGACCAAAAGTACATCTCCATGTATACCTATTTCCCTAAAACTGCTGAATCTCTAATTACTGTAAAAGCATTGACCCTTTATTGAGGAAAATGTTTGGTTTTATCTTCTCCAAATGATACCAGCTTTGTGGTCACTTTTTGTATGTTTTTAGTGGTATTGTTCCTTTTTAAATTGTATGTCACCTTTAGTCTCAATTTTGGAAAAGAGGCTGGCTGCTCCTACTCCTACTACCACCATCATTACAACCACCACCAAGAATTTTAATAAGGTAGGAATCTTCTCAGGGTAATTTCTGCTCCATAGTTAGTGGGTAGAGGATGGGATGGGAGGGTTACATAGAAAATGAGTCTCTGTGTTTTGCCTCAGAACTCTGCAGAAGACACTGAAAAGTCTGACAAGGTAGCTTCTTCCTTGACAGCACTGATGTAGACTCAAGTCAATAGACTCGGACCATTTCCGCACAAGACTGTTACAGTGCTATGATTCCACTTTTAACCTCCTATGGAATTCTGGGGTTTGCAGTTTTGGGAGGGGCTGTCTGGTTACCGTCTGGCCCCTCCCGAAACTGCAAACCCCAGGATTCCATAAGAGGTTGAAAGTGGAATCATAGTGCTGTAACAGTCTCGTGTGGAAATGACCTCAGACTCGAGTTGGACTTAAGTTGCTTCAGTGACTCAACTCAGGCTCGACTCAGCAATAAATGATGCACTGACTCGACTTGACTCAAAACTTGAATATTTTTAATGACTGACTTGCTGCCCTCAGTTCAGTAACATAAAACATTCATCCAGAAACCTTTTGACTTTGAACAACAACTCCATCTCTGTTTGCCTACTGGTCACATGGCAATCTGTCTCAAGCCCAAAGTGTGGGGCTCATTTCTCAGAGGGGAACAGCAAATGGGCTAGGCAATGGGCTTGAGGCAGACTCAGCAGTCTATTCTTGCTGCATATTCAAGGAGCCTTCTAAAACTTTTCCTAAGAGCAGAAGAAGACAAGACTCACCCCCAAAGTGCAGGGTGCATTTCTCAGAAGGGAACAGCAACTGTGTTAGACAACAGGCTTAAGGAGGAAGGATCTTTCTTCTAAAGCATGTGAAGCTTCAGTGATGGGGAGTGAGAAGGATCCTATTCTCCACTTCTCAAAAGTCATCCAGCTTCAGAAATGGAAAGTAAAAGGCTCCTGTTCCCCACATCTAAAACTGCAGATGGCAAAATCACAAATGTGGAGGGCTGACTCTGCTTAAATTTTTAAAACTGACTTTATTTGGCTCTGTCCAATAATTCTAGAATTTTGGTAGGGGTATAAAGTTGACTTCCAGACTTGAGACTTGACCTGAGACTTGACTTGAAAGTATCTTCAAGGACTTGAGACTTGGAGTAAAAGTCTTAAATACATCACTGCTTGTCAATGTTGTGTCAATGAGGAAAAATTACTACCAATGAGTTCTTCCTCATCTCAAACTCTCATAAGGGCAGAGATTGAGCCCTTTCAGAACACAATACTATAGAATCACACAAACAAGCCTCAGTAACACTTGAGTTTGTATTCTCTCCCTTTCTCTCTCTCATTATCCATGTGTTCCTGCGCATACTGGAACCATTTGCTTCTGTTTTTATTTACTCCATCTTTTCTCCCATGAAGTCAAAGTGGCATACTTGGCTCTCCTTCTGCCACTTTATCCTGAAAACTAACTCAAAAGGCTGACAGATAGAATGAGAGACAGGTATGGCTCACAGTTAACCAGTGAGTTTCATAGCTCAATGGAGACTAGAATCTGGATCTTCCATATCCCAGTCCAAAATTCTAAGTGGCATAGTGGAGTTAGAGATCAGTGGCGCCTCCTCTTTCATGAGAGTTTGAATGAATACCTCCCCCCGCCGCAATCCCGTCCCATTCCCTCTCATGTGAGTTCCCTCACATTTTGCATGCCAGGGCCAGATGCAAGGGAATGGGAGTGGGGAGTTCCAGACGGGAGAAGGTAGGCTTGTGCGAGCCTTTCCCCCATTCCCTTCCCTTTTGCCTGAGCGCGAGTCCTCAGCGTTGGTGCCAGAGGCCAAGGAATGGGAGATGGGAGCACGGGGGGGGGAGGAGAAGGAAGCCTGTGTGAGCCTCCCCCCCATTTCCCTATTACCATAGCGCAAGTTCTCAGTGCCAAACACAGAAGCAAGAGAATGGGAGAGGAACTCCAGAGGGGAGAAGGAAACTACACGTGTGCCTTGCTCTCTCATTTCCTTGCCTTTTGTCGGGACACTTGCTTTCCTCCTCTGTGCTTGGCAAAGCACAAGGGAATGGGAGGAGGAAAATGGGGGAGGTACGCATGCATCTCACAAATAATCAAATTTACTTTTTTTATATTTCAATATATTTTATTGATATTACAATAAAATAAAAATAACACACACAAAAAATAGTTTGCGTACAGTCTAATATCATATCCAGTATTATTACATTTTCCTTCCGCGGTATATCATTTTTCCCCCACCAATATAAACATCTTATATTAATATGAACTTAATATGAACTTCTTATCCTATGTAAACCTCTTTCCATTCCCTTTTCCAGATTTGGGTCACTAAGGACCATTCTTTTTCGAGTTTGTCCCTATCAATCTTTTCATCCATTAAAACGGTCAACAAATCCATTTGAAACATCTCGCATAATTTCTGTATCCATTGATCTTGAGAAAGTATCTCTTGACTCACAAATAATCAAATTTACAAAGGTCAAATCCATGAATGTGCAGGGAGGACTGTATACTAATTGTACACTTTATTATGCAGAAGCATCTGGTTGCCTCTATGTCAGTGGGGTAGTGAATCCATGCCTCATTTTAAGCCATTTCAGCATTACACTGTTATAGTGCTATTATTCCACTTTCAACGTCCTGTGGATTTCTGGGGTTTGTAGTTTACTGAGGCCAAAGAGCTCTCTGGCTGAGAATTCTAAATGCCCCTCCCTAAACTGCAAACTCCAGGATTCCATAGGACGTTGAAAGTGGAATAATACCACTATAACATTGTAGTGCGGAATGGCCTTAGCCTGAATTTTAAAGGTGCTATCTATGATGTTGAACCTAAGTTGCAGGCACAGTTCAGCCTCCGGATAGTTCCTTTAAAGAGTGGACTACATTTAAAGTGTGGACTATAGTGCATTCACTGCCACACTGGTTTGGAAGCTACCACTACTGTTATGGCTAGACTTTGGCTATCACTGTTTAGTACAAACTATTGGTTGGCAACTGTTTGATGCTCCAGAAACCTAGTAAAACACAACCTCTGACTTTCCCAACAGCAGCTAGAACTAGAGGTGCATTGCTTCCTTTTATGTCCCACTTCTCATTCAGATAATGCACACCAATTGAGCAGGAAAAGATCATCTTTTTCCTTGCCCTGTTCCCACATTCCTGAGGTAACTCCAGGTTCTGGTAATCTTTTTTTTCCCCTTTGGCACCTTCTGCCTATGTAAAACTCCCTATTGGCTCTGTGTGTATATATACATACATACGTATGTACGTACGTACGTGTGTGTGTGTGTGCATACGCGCATCCATCAAACTTATCTGAGACCTCTGAAAGTGCAGTTTCCAGCTCATGCAAAGTATAGCTTCCCTATTCCTAAAAGGGTGGTGACATGCATGCAGATGCATTAAAGCATTTGTGTGCACATTGTTACCATTAAATATAGTGAGCATCAATGAATTCTGGAACATAACCATCACATATACGGATGGCAGGCTGTACTTAGCATTTTTTAGAGTTAACCAGCATTGTCTAAGTACAAAGTGGAAAGTTGAGAGCCAGTGTGGTGTAGTGGTTTGAGTATGGGTCTATGATCATGGAGACCAGGGTTTGTTTCTCCACTTGACCATGGAAACCCGCTGGATGACCTTGGGTGTATCACACACTGTCTGCTTCTAGAAAAACCTGCGATAGGTTTGCCTTAGGGTCACCATAAGTCAGAAATGACTTGAAGGCACACAACAGCAGCAACAATAAAGTGGAAGTAAATCCTTCCAAGCTTAATGTGGCCACAAAGGAAGTGGAGAAGGGAGGAAGTGTGTGAAATTAAGGAGCTGAGCCACAGCATTCTATACTGATTGAAGCTTCTAGGCACTCCCGATGCAAACTGTATCATACTAATAGATCCTAAAGTTTACAAAGGCCAGGGTGATATTTGTTGCTGGAATCTAGGACTCTAACTTGCACAGTCCTTGCATTATACATTAGAATGCACACATGGATCAGCATCCTTCTACAGACATACATGTGTATAAGTGCTATGTATGAATGTACTTCTTCCTTTTTGGACAGGGCGTAAAGGGCCATTTTCTTGCCTCTGTGCTCAATGCAAAACCTCCCACACATGGCAACTCTGAAGCCCTTCTTACAGAGAGAGGAAGGAGTGAGAAGGATAATAGAATCATAATGCCAGAAGGGGCCTCATGGGCCATCAAGTCCAACCCCCTGCTCCATGCAGGATCTCCAGCTAAAGCATCCCCAGCAGGTAGCTGTCCAGCCTCTTTTTGAAGACATCCAGAGAAGGAGACCCCACCAGCTTCCTGGGCAATTGGTTCCATTGCTGAACTACTCTAACCATCAAAAAGTTCTTTCTCATGTTCAATCAAAATCTCCTCACTCATAACTTAAAACAATTAGACCTGGTCCTACTCTATGGCACAGCAGAGAATAGGCCTACCCTCTTCTCTTTGTGACAACCCATGAGTGCAATCATGTAACTTCTCAGTCCAAGCTGAACACGCATGGCTCCTTCAACCTTTCCTCATATGTTTTGTTTTCTGTACCTCTTATCCTTGTTGCCCTTCTTTGAACCTGCTTTATCTTGTCTATACGCATATTAGAATGAATATTGTTATTCAGGGATGTGTAGGTTCCTCTGATTTACTCTTCAAAATTAGCAAATGGTCAATGGAAGTGGATTTTTCCTGCCCTTTCGACTTCAAAAAAAGATTATTTACCAGAAAAATAATCTGATAAATTGAGATAAATTGCTTTCATCAATGCAAGCTAAAATAGTATTTGCCTTCTTTGCTACAGCACACTGTTAGCTCATGTTCAATTTACAATCAACAATCTCAGTGTCCTTTCGGCAAGTAGTACTGTTGACCCATGTATCCTCCATCCTCCGTCCTATAAGTGTGCATTTAGTTTCTCTGGCCCAAATGATTCATACCATGAAAACCTGGCTACTCTGAACTCCTGAGCTCCTAAAAAGTTAGTTGCACTCATTTGAGAGAACATTTGTATTCTGTCCCCTGACTCCAAACATGCTGGGACCTGCTGCTTCTCTATGGTCTGGATCAGCTCCCTCACAGTCCCTCTCCACTGGCAAGTGCTGGCAACATCTCTTCCCCCTGGCTTGATAGCTGCCAGGTGGTAGGAGAACATGAAACTGTGCATGCAAAGCTATATGCACAGGCACCATCTAGACCATTATGAATTTTTTTGTTGATGCTGCTGCAGCATTCTCTTTTGGGGGGAGATTTGTAAGTAGCGTGTACCCCCAAAGAATAGCTATTTCAGCACTGTGAGTTTGGGTAGAAAAATCCCTTCACACATTCTCGTGAGAATCTTTCCCTCCTTGAAATTTCATGGAGCTTAAATGGCAGTTCTCTATAGTTTCCAAGGTCTATAACACTTTCCCCTTCCATTTTATTTGAACAACTACAGTAAATCACAATTTGCTATGACTAGAGCTGGAGGAGTTTGTAAGTACCATAAAATTCTTTTTTCCCCCTGCCTGGCAGACAAAAGATCAGGGAGCTATCCAACATATGTATCACAATCTTTTTCTTTTCTTTCTTTCTTTCTTTCTTTCTTTCTTTCTTTCTTTCTTTCTTTCTTTCTTTCTTTCTTTCTTTCTTGATAACATCAGCTGACAGTTGAAGAAGTTCACTAACCATGGCCTAAATACATTTGTTAGTCTCAACTAGAGTAGACCTACTGAGTCAATGGAACTTATAGGCCCTTTTTGCACGGGCTTTCTGTCGCGTGACAGCCCTGTGAGCCTCGCGGGAGTGGGAGCGTCGCTCTGCACGATGCACTCCCACTTCCGCCGCGTTCACGGGGCTGCAGCGGCGCGATCGCGGGTTTTTTTATTTTTGCCTCAAAGCGAAAATCACCCGCGCTCACGCAACGCTCCCGGTGCCCACGCGCACTTACCTTCTGTGTGGAGCGCCGGGGAGGCGGCCGGGTCGCGCTTCCTTCCCTCCGCCCCTGCGGAAGGAAGGGGCGGGGCAGGGCGCTAGCATGACGGACGCGACAGCCTCCTGCTTCGTACGAGCGGGGGGCGGACGTGACAGCCTCTTGCTTCGCGCGAGTGGGGGGGGACGGATGCGACAGCCTCCTGCTTTGTCCGGGGGGAGGGCGGCTCGCGCAAGGCTGCCGCTTACCGCCTCATTCCTTCACCTGCGGAAGGAACGAGGGGGAAACGGCAGCCTCCTGGACGAGCCTTCTTGCACGAGCCGCCCTCCCCGCTCGTGCGAGAAGCCTCAATGCGAAAAGGGCCATAGAAATGTTGGCTTATCTAGTCTTGTTCATTCAGTGGGATTACTCTATCAAGAACTACAAACTGGACTTAGGTTGAGGTGTCACTGGAGAGAATCTCTTTCAAAAATGAACCTGAACCTTGTGGGCCAGAGGAACTGTACAGCCAGGCATTTCAGAAGGAAAGATATTTCTCTCAGGTGAAAGAGCCAAGGGATCCTCAGCCACTAGAGAAGCGGACCTCTGCCTCTAGTTCAGAAAATGTGGCAACTCTTATCACCTATCTGAATGTCTCTGAACTTACGTGAAGGATCTCTTCACATTGTGGTCTGCAGTTTTTCATAAATTAAAATAAAATAAAGAATATCACTATAGTGTTTGATGAACTTCTAGAGTGCATCACAACTCTTGATGCATTTGTCTTGATGCATTTGTCTTTTTTGAGAGTGGCTTTCGAGTGTCCAGGCAGAGGTGCACAATCCAGTCTGCTATCTGCTGGAGCAAAATCTGTTTCTACAATCAACAGATCTGGAATGTCTAGCCAAGTTTCTAGTTGCTGCAAAAGGAGTAGTTAGGAGCTGGTTTCAGGGAATGAATGGCTCAGTAAATGCAAGCATTAGTGTGAGGGAAAAGAGATGAAGATGAGAACAGTTTAAAAAGTATGGTAATACCCATGGTGGTTCTCTAATATCCACTCTCCTAGAATACAAGAGAGTAATTGCTGACTTGGGATTTTCTGTTGCAGTTGACATTTTATTGAAGGAAGACTTATAAATGACAGTGCTAACATCATGGAAACTTTTGTACAAATCATTACCTGTTCTCTTACAAAGTTCTATTGTTATTTTCATTGCAAACTACTTATATTAACACAAGGATGAGTAAAGTGAAGCCTGAAGCCCACATGAGGCCCCATGGCTATTTTTTCCTTCAACCTGAAAGGTTGAAAAAGGCTATCCCCCACATTGTGTACATCTGTGTGTGTGTGTGTGTGTGTGTGTGTGGAGAGAGAGAGAGAGAGAGAGCAAGGGCCTTATTACACTAAACTGTTATAGTGCTATTATTCTACTTTAATTATTCTACTAATTATTCTACCATGGCAATATCACATGGAATAATAGGATTTGCAGTTTAAGAAGAGGCATTTAGAATTCACAGTCAGAGAGCTCTAGTGTCTCCCCAAACTATGAACCCCAGGATTTCTCAGGGTGCAGCCAGGTCAGTTAACGTAGAATAATAGCACTGTAACATGTAGTGTGATAAGGCCCAGAGTACGAAAGGGTGAGGAGAGGGAAACATAAACACTATCTCCCAAAGCCTCCATGGGGTACTATTGGCCATGTTGCTTCAGTTGGGGCTTTCACCCTTTCTCAACTTGTGCATGCCTTTTTTCAAAACAGGAAGTGACCGGATGCTTAAAAAAATATTCTCCTAAATGTCCCCAGTTATATCAAAATGATCATCAGCAGCCTTTGGAGGTTTTAGAGCCACTATTGGCTATTTGGGGGGATTTTTTGGCCCCCCTCAAATTTCAGGAGTGGGACTGCAGGAGGAATGATGATGTGATAGTCTAGGTTCTTGTGGGAAGGGGTGAGAGCAGCCCTGTGTTAGTGTATTGTTTGATATCTTCCATGAAGAGATGCTAAATTTGTTTTTACAAGCTCAAACTAGACCAAATTAGGTCCCTGTAATGAACCTATCTTCCTCTCCCAAGAGGATTTCTTCAGAGATATATACCTTTGCAAGTTTGAAAATTAACTCCTTATTTACTTTCCATTGACCAGTGACAAATCAAAGCACAGTATATGGAAGACGAGTAGGTGAGAAAAATCATGCACCATGACAGATATTTATCATCACTTGGATCATCACTTCTAAGAACATGTGAATTGTACTTGCTAGTTTACCCACAGTCAGAGCCAGAGCAGGAGGAGTGATTGCCTTTGCAAGTATGCATAGCACTTATGCAAATCCTTTCCACTGCTTGACAGTTTTCAGGGCTCCTTTACATGAGTGTTTGCTAAATGATTTGACCATCAACGTAAGCAGACGGTCCTTGTGGAGCAAAATTGTTGCTGCTCATCTGTTCCAAACTAAACTATGTAAAAACTAGAGATGGAAAAGAAATGTATGTTAACTGAAGTTTTTTTTAAAAAACAACAACCCCAAATTTATTCAATATTTTGTCTGTGAAATTATTAAGAAAGGCTCACATGTAACATTCAGGTTCCTGTCATTGGGAGGAAACAGTCAACATCAGATTTTTTTTTAAATTTGTATGTAAGTAAATGTAAGTATTTGCATTGAAATGTGCAGAACTAAAAATATGTATACATGAGAACTGTCCAGAAAATTATAACACACTTTTGTGTCTGAAGGGGAAAATGCATTTGAAAAAGCAAACATTGAGAAAAACTGTGTTAAAAATTTGCTTATTAGGAACAGTGCATATCATGAATTGTCATGGAGGAAGGGGAGAAAATTCTCACAACCTGTGGAAAAAAATTGAACAAGATGAGAATGCTGGGAGGATTCTGAGAAAAGCAAGAAAACCAAAACTGGCAGATGTTCATACCCTAACCTCTTCAGTTGCACCACCACCATCACTTGCACTTTGTAAAGCAACCAGCAGTGGGGGATATTTCACACAAGGATGTAGCTGTCATTGTCAACCAAGAATTCACAAGCTCTGTTTTGTGCAGTTTGTTTGCAATATGCAGAATGAGGTGTCAAAATTATGGGTTGTACGACCTCATTCTGTAGAATATTGCATGTCTGAATAATCTCCTGGGTAAAAAATTCTCAGTGTATATGGTTTGTACTGAAACAAAACCAAAATAAATTATTGAATTTTAGTAAAAACAATTCCCTTTGTTCCGTAAAGTAACCATAGAAGGGTTGAACAAAGTCCTGTCAGAGGTTTGACATCATATCTGTAATGTGATATATTTACATGGAGGATTGTGAAAAAAGATGCAACACTGCAGAGAAACAACTCAACTGGAGCAATGTTCCAAAATGTGACCAAACCCTGAAGTGATACAGGCCTGAATTATATACCATGTTATCAAAAAATAAGTTGGTGCTGTACCCAAAACCTGGTTCTCTTGGGTTTTTATAATACTATTTTTTGATCGATGTCAGTCCATCAGTGTTGGGAAATTATATGGTTTAGACCACAAAACTCAAAACTATTTACTCAAGAATAGTTCCAGTGAGAATGAATAAGATTATATTATTTTTTAAATTAGCAATCATGGTAACTAAAGTTCCCCACCCCATCCTATTCTTAAAATAATAAAGAATCCATATTATTTAAACTAGATGTTTTGTCACATCTATGAAATTTGAAGAACTTTAGGAAGTTGTAGACTCTTGAAATGTATGTGGAGTAAAGACCAATGAAAGATACTACAAACCACTTGAGAATATAATTTCAGCCAACTGTCTCTTCCACTTTATAAAACACTTTTACTGAAATACCCTGAATCACTAACATTCAGTTCTACAAATACAAGAATTCTTCAGGTTTTACCAGGGTTGAGGTAAATGTTCAATGAAATGTGTTTATATTGTATTAAAAGTCTGTTTAATTTTGTTATCTGATCAAATTTAGAATGAAAAGGGAGGAATCATCATAAACCTCATTATTAAACTGTAAGAGAGACAGCTGTGAATCTGATTTTGAAATTTGCTTACCTGATGTAAATGTACCTTTAGAATGTTGGACTGGAATTTAGGGGATCCAAATTTGAGTCTCCACAGAACCATAAAATTCACTGACAATCTTAGGTTACTCACTACTGCCCAGGTTGTTGTACTTCACAGGGTTGTTGTAAGCCTGCAGTGGAATGGAGGACAGCCACAAAGAACACTTTGAGCTCATTGAAAAAAAGGTAGGATATAATAACAAATAAAAGACTAAGTAAATAAGGGCTTTTTTCCTTTCAGGAACAGTTTTTCAACTTACGGAGTACTTCAGTGCATTAATAATTAATATAGCCTATAATAAATGGAGATTAAAAACAATGGCGATCCAGGCAAAAATCATACATGCCTGTTGTGCCTCATTATTAATTTGACCAGCAGACATTTTAATAAATGCAAATAGCTATAAGAATCTTTGCTACTTTCAGTTCATGATGAGAATATGACCACTAGTTCTAAATTCTTTGAGCCTTGGAACGAACAAGTAGTAGGGGCAGCTTCTCTTCTTTTGCCTGAATTCTATTGCCTGAATTGGCAAAATCACCTCTTAGTATTGCCTGCCTTAGAAAACCGTAAGCAATTAATGGCATCACCATAAGTCGACAGGTGGCTTGAAGGTACACAAATCTTTCTCAGGAGATTAAATTTTTCAGTACTCAAGTCTGGAACTTTTTCTGGGACCCACATGGCTTTCACCAAGCTAAAAAAAAAAAGTACACATAATGGTACATAGTTATTAAGGAAAGGAGACAGAAAAAGTAAGATAAAATTTTTGGTTGGGTAGTAAGAAATGAGGTTTCCAAAAATTCATGCATACTAATATACTTCACTAACAAGGTTCTGGCCCAGGCCTCAGAATTAGGACTGATAAGGACATCAAAATGATATTGAAATAAACTCCTGTTATGATATCTCATGTGCTATGAACGGTGGGAATTGTTTTAAAAAGGTAAGAGATCCTGACATTCAGTCCTCTTCATTCTCAAGCCTCCTGTTCACTTTTGGGACCTACACAAGCACTGTGATTTTGATAATATATAAGAAACTGTCTAGTAGAAGTTTTAGGTTCATTTAATGGAGACCCCAGATCTAAGTTTAGCTGTCATTCTGGGCTTACTTGCGATAACTGCTCATACATGTAGCCTACTTGTAATGTCAAAGTTGCTGTTTGCAGAACAACACAAAATAAGTTCAAAAAATAAAACAAAACAGAGTGTTCTACAAGTGGTGTTCTTTGCTACAACTTTCTCTGTGCAACTCACTTATGGAGAAGAAATGGCTGCAACACTCTGATGTTGATATAGTTGTGTGAGTAGACAAGATATGTGCAGATATTGATTTTGTTCAGCCATGAAAAATAGCATTGGCCTGGCTTTTAAACATTAGCTATTGTTGGTACTGTTATGGCATAATCTTAGGTGAAAGGTCCAACAAAATGGCTGCATTATGGAGGAAGTTACCATGTACACCTGTTTTAACTGACTGCAATAATCTGTCTGTTTTGGGGACATGGCTTCTGACTACTTTTCCTGCTTCAGCAAATAGACTTGTGAACTGTGCTGGATAGGCAGACTGTCCTTGAATGGTTACAAAAATGGTCCTGATATAGTTAATGCACTAATAGTTAACACTAAAACATCCTTGTATACCAGTTACCCAATTAAACAAATAGATCACGGCCACAAATCAACTCACCCACTGTAACAATTCTAAATTGTACCTGGAATAAGAAAACAGTCTAGATAAAAGTCGTAAAAAATCTGAACACTGTTTGATTAGATCCAACTCAGTGGTATCAACTGGCTTTGCTCATTTAACCTGTCTTCTGATCACAGTACAGCCATCATATCGCTGCAGGGTAGATGTGTTCATACTGAACTATTAATCTGTTTCAAAATGCCATAACATTTCCATGAAGAACTTCCTAATTTTTTTCAGAAATTAAATGTCTGTTTAAAGTTCATTCCCTACTGCTGCAACTAATTGAAATGAGATTTGGTTTATCTTTATGACATGAAAATGGGATTGAGTTTCATAATAATAACAATAATGATAACTCTATAGATTTTAGGACTAGTAGTTAATAATTATAGTAGATGTGAAGATTAGACAAGAGTAATGCAGCATAAACACACCATTATTATTTGTTGGGAGGTGTGACTGGGTGTCTCTTTGTTAACACCTGCTTCTTCATTTTCTGCCCTTTCTAGTTCTCACTGATTTTTACAGGAATCCTTTAATTAATAGAGAACTAGAAAAAGTAGTCTGGGACTCTGCATTTCAGACTATAAATAGCTTCCCTTTTGAAAGGAAATACACTATCCAGTGCCAGTGCTCAGACAGAAAAAGTCCAAACCGCTAGATAGGCCCATGAGAAAAGCTGCCTACATCATTGTGACTAGTAAGCAGGAGTTTATTTTACAGACAGAAAGCCAGAAATTTCTCAATTGATTATAACAGTTGATTTATTACTTGTTCCTCCACCCCAGAGGTTCTTTCCACCTCTTTGATTCTATTGTTCCTGTTTGTTGACATCAGTTATTTGGAAATATAGCACCAGATGTTTATTTATACATTCAAGTGCCTAAAATAGCAGGATAATATCATGCTTATTAAAATGTTGGTGATACGTTCACCAGTTTGCCTTAGAAAGGAGACTTCTAAGATCACATGGAGGCTAATTGGTGAACATATCAGGTCTCTCTAGCACCTAAAATATCCCACAGGACAACAAGTTGTCCCCATGCTAGAAGGTGCGAAGAACATTTTGAGTGAAAAAGATTCCTCCTCCTCAAATTGGAGGAGCTCAAAAATGGGTACGAAATTACATATACAGCCCATGGAAACCTCCACTCTCTCCACCTTTGTCCTATGCTATGAAAAGGGAAACAGGCCACTTCCACACTGGATTGTTATACTGCTGTTATTCCACTTTCAACATCCTGTGGAATCCTGGGGTTTGCAGTTTAGGGAGGGGCCTCAAAGCAAACCTCAGAATTCCATAGGATGTTGAAAGTTGAATAATACCTCTATAACAGTCTAGTGTGGAAATAGTCTTAGACCCTTCAGATGTTTTGGATTTGAGCATAGCAAAAGATTATGGGCATTTTACTGCAAAACATTGGGGGGCTAAGGATGGATGGAAAAAAGCAAAGGATTGGTAAATGAGTTCTGTGGGGCAACAGATGCTTGTCCCTTTTCTCCAGATCTCAATCCAAACCACCCAACATTTCCATGGATTTAATAATGCAGTACCTCTGATTTCTTTCCCCCTTGATCGCAAGCAGATGTATACAAAACAAATTGGCTAGTACGCAGTCGGAAACAATGGGCTTTCAAAAGATGTTCAGAGCTACAAGCCACTCTCTTTCCAAGAGCCCAGCTTCATGTTGATTTAAATTCATCTTTAGATCCAGGGTGTTTGCATGCTCTGTCATTAAGCTGGAGAATCCCCTCTCTCTTTTGTCCTGGAGGGCATAATAATGTGAAGGTAAAAGGCCTGATGGAAAGGTTGGGGTCGGGGGAGGAGGAAACTAACTGTAGAATGAAAATGAAAAGAAGGTCTCCAAGAGAGATGAAGGAGGGCTTCTCAGGAGGGAGGGGAAGAGGAGAAATTAGTTGACACAGGACACAATAGACAGTAATGGCTCTTTCAGATGGTTGCTGTTTTATTGTGTAAATATATGCCTATGGTCTCTTTAAATTGCAGATTAGACACCTAGGTACTGTATTGAGGTGGAAAGAATCTCAAGGACTCCATGGACCATCATTTTTTTTTCTAAAGAGTTTATTGTCTATCTGATAAGATATATTAGGGGGGTAATGTTGAAAATGTGGATTGCTTCTACGCTCCTCCTGGGACGATTCAGACTAAAAAACCCTGCACTGGAATAACAGATAAGCATCCTTATGAGAAGAACTGTAATTCTTCTTACTGTTACCTTTGCCACAGAGCATTCTTATTTCCCCATGTTTTCTGTTTGCATGTTAGCTAGTTAGCAAGTAGTTAACAAGTTAATGCTCCTCAATTAAAGAGGAAGCCAGAGTACCATTCAGGCTGAGACTGCCTCTCCTTCACTGCCTCTCCTTTGAATTGTACAGAAGCTGTGCTGATTTTGTCTGTCTGAGGATGCTTTATTTTGAAAAATGAAGACAGTTACTCCAAGATATACAAATTACAGTCTGATGTTATTCTGTTGGACTAACCACAGTGATGTTTTAATTTAGTTTTAAATGCTTTCATCATGTTGCTTCTTTAAATGTCTGCAAATGTAGAACATACATAACTCAGACTAATGTCACTTAATACAAAGAAAGTCAGGGACACAAAGGTGCACTTCCAATTAATCTCATTGCTTCTGCTAGAATTAGCAACCCCCCTTTTCTCCTATAGTGCCCCCTCTTATATCTTACAAACATGCTTGAGCTTGCTTTTGGTGTCCATAGAATGTTGCAGCAGAAAGGCAAGAAAGTTCCAATTCTGCCAGGGTTGAACACTGAAGGACACTCTTGAATCTTGGTCAAGGAGAATATGCAAAATCTCATTTCCTCCAATTCATTTGCAGCAAGTCCATTTGCCCTGTAGAATGCAATGCATTTTGGAACCATAGAGGCAAATTTATGTTTAAAAATACTGTTTGGGTATGGGATACTTAAAAATCCAGTAAAAATTATGACACCCCTACCACCAATAACAATAATAGCAGCAATAACAATGATTTTAAATACTCTGGAATTCTAAATATTCTATTGGGATGGCTTGATGGAGAGACAGAGTTGGATATTAATGCCTTTGTACACGTATGTCAAGTCTATTATGACAAGTCAACATCTGTTAATGAACTAAGATGTATTATTTGTGTCTGTTTGTTGATGTTGGTACTGCAGGAAAACTTAAGGAGCAACTATTAGCAAGTTGTCTTATACAGAGTTATTCTTCTGGTCTATATAGCCAGAGCTTAGACATGGTAATTTTGGGACTTCAACTCAATTCTCTAGCCAAAATAGCTACCACAGTCATGATAGCTGAGGGATTCTGGCATTGTCGTTCAGAAAGGTGACACTAACAAGCTCTCCATCTAGTCCAGTCTAAATAGCATTCCACAGATGAAAACCAGAACACATTGGCCAAGCAACATCAGAGTGTGATCAAGATGGCAAAATTATTAATAAGGAAAAGTACACAAGCTTGGATTGGCTACAACAGTTTGCTTTTGCCTGAGCCTACTGGGAAGGGCAAAATCCCTCCCCCCGCCACTGATATAGCACAAAGTACTTTTGCTCTTTGAATTCAATTTATTTTGGTATCTTTATTGAAATTTTTCATAATTATAAAAATTAAAAAGACTCCACATGACTCCACATACACAAAGAAATCATAAAATACACATATTTTACTCCTCGAAGTTTACATTTCTAAGTTTTCTTTCCTATATACAAATATCCAATTATCCAATCCCAGGTAAGAATTCTGTAACCGATAACTTAATCAAAACTAATGGTCACAATTCTATATTTCAATCAAAATCAATAGTAAACAATTTCCCCTCTTTCTCTTTGTTACATAATCTATGAAAGACTGCCATATTGCCTTGTAAGATTCCAGGGTTTTACCCTTTAACAAAAATGTTAGCTTATTCAATTCAGATAATTCCATTAATTTTCCTATCCAGTCCTCTACAGTGGGGCTTTTTTTTTTTGGCATTGGGGGCTTTGCTTTGCTTTTCCACATTTTGGCATAGATCAGCTTGTGTACCAGCTGTGCCCATTCCTTGAAATGTCAGATCTGGCCCTTTGGACCAGATGAAGATTCCAAACATTCCTCAAATGTAGCCCTATTTAGAGTGTGGTACAGTAATCCAGCAAGGATGTATCTAAGGTATGTCTCACCATGGCCAGATCTGACATTTCAAGGAATGGGCACAGCTAGTACATAAGCTTTAACTGTGCAAAGTCACTCCTAGTCACTGTTGAAACCTGAGCTTCCAAGCTCAGAGCTGAATCCAGGAGCACACCCTATGTCTTCAGGGGGAGTGTAACCTCATTTAGCACAGACTAAATCCCTATTCCCTGATCTCCCTTTCAACTGAGCAGGAGCACTTCCATTTGTCTGGATTGAGTTTCAATTTGTTTGTCCTCATCGAGTCCATTACCCATGACAAGCACCAATTTAGGACCAAAACAGTTTCCTTGGCTCGTGGTGGAGAAGAGTAATCGAGCTGGGTATCATCAGCATACTAATGATACCTGACTCCAAAACTCAGGGCAACCTCTCCCAGCAATTGCTTGTAGATGTTAAATTGCATAGGGGACAAGACTGAACCCTGAGGGATTCCACAGGCCAGTAGCCAAATGGTTGAGCAGAAGTCTCCCAGTACCACCCTCTGAAAATACCATTCCAAGAAAGAATGGAGCCACTGTGGAACAGTAATTCCAAGCTCTATCCTGGAAAGGTGACTCAGAAGGATACTATGGTTGATAGTATCAAAAGCCACTGAAGGGTCCAGCAGAACCAAAAGTGACACACTCCCTTGTCCAGCTCCCAGAATAGGTTGTCCACCAAGATGACCAAAGGCCATTTCTGCACTAGCCTGTTATAGTGCTATTATTCCACTTTCAACATCCTATGGAATCCTGGGGTTTGCAGTTTAGGGAGAGGCCGGCGGGCCCCTCCTTAAACTGCAAACCCCAGGATTCCATAGAATGTTGAAAGTGGAATAATAGCTCTATAACAAGCTAGTGCAGAAATGGCCAAAACTGTCTCTGTCCCATAATGAAGCCTGCGAACAGATTGAAATTGATCTAGATAATCTGCCATGCCTAGAAACCCCTGGAGCTGGAAGGTCACTACATGTTCCAGAACCTTGTTTAAAAATGGAATGTTAGAAACTGACCAATAATTATCCAGACTAGTGAGATCTGCGGGGGGGGGGGCTTTTAAATAATGGTTTCATAATGACCTCCTTCAGGCAAGCTGGAATTCTAGCTTGTATTAGTAAGGGATCAACCACTCCCTCTACCCACTCAGCCAGTCCCCTTCTAGCTTTTTTTTTTAAATCCAGGAAGGGCAAAGATATAACACACATGTGATGGCTTTCACCTCTCCGAGAATCCTGTCCACATCATTGGTTTGCACAAATTGAAAAATATCCATTGTCACTGGACAAGCAGGGGCCAAAGTTATCCCCTCTGGATCTGTATCGGTTATATCATTCAAGAAGTCAGAGTGATCTGAGCAATTTTTTCTGCAAAATCTAGGCAGGTTGTTCACAGTGGCTGTTGAGTCATCTGGATGTTCATCTCTTGGACTTGTGTGTAAAAGTTCCAGACCGCTCAAAGCTGCTCCACTGGCTGGCTCCTTGTAGACACAATAGAGGCAGAGAAGAAATTTGCCTGTGCTGCCTGGATTCCCCCAGAGTAGACTCCCATCTAGTCTATGCTGATTGGACCTGCTCTGAGTTTTCAGTCAATGTCATTCTAGTTACCTTCTCACTAGTTTCATTACCACCAGCTCTCTGGAAATCCAGAGGCCAGTTCAGCCCCATTGTGGGAGAGGGGACACTGAGAAGTGTTCATGTCCACCACTCTGGCCATTTCTCCATTCCAGAAGTCAGCCAGGACTTTGACAGGATCACCTAACAAAGCAGGTGGAAACTCCCCAAGAGTAATCAGGAATGCACCTGGATCCATAAGCCTTCTGGGGTGGACCATTTTAATGGTTCTCCCCACCCTGATAGAGGTTCTGCATCCCAACAAGTCTAAACCCCACTAGGTGGTGATTTGTCCATGACAACAGATGTATAGAAATTTTTCCATTCCCAGATCACATTTGCCCTACCCACTGCAGAAAACAAGGTCCAAAGTGTACCCAGCTGCATGGTAGAGCAAGATCCATGGACAGCCTCATGGTCGTTGTGGCTGACAAGAAGTCTTTAATTGTTCCCAACAGGTTAATCTCAGCATGAATATTGAAATCCTCCAGCACTCTGAGATGGGGGACTCTGACACCAACCTTGAAATCAGCCCAACTAGCTCAGGAAAAGAGACTCTTCAGCAGCAGAGGTGGGCAGTCCACCAACAGAATCCCTAATCTGTCCCAGCCACCCAGCTTCAGGTAAATGCAGTCCAACCCAGAAAACTGCAGGATAGGGCACCTGCTCAGAGGGATGGAATTTTGACAGACTGCTGCAACTCCACCTCCCCACACCTCAGGTCTCCTCTGTTGCCAAATAGAGCACCCTGGTGGACAAAGCTGAGAGAAATTAGCCCATCTCCTAACAGGCTTATCCAACCAGGTCTCTGAAATGCATCCCAAGTTGGCGTGCTCATCCATGACCAGTTCTTGAATGGCAACTATTTTCCCATTCACTGACCTGACACTCACCAGCAGCAGTTTCAACCCAGGGGTTTTGTTGCCAAGGTTATCCAGGTAGTCTGAGTTAGAAGACAGTTTAGCACTCTGTTCCTGTTCTTGTAGTGAAAGAGTAACTGCCTCTTTCCATATTCATATATCCTTTCCATATCTTCCTCTGACCTGTACAGCTGTAATGGTCTCCCCCTCAGATCCTGTACCTCCCCATCTCTTTTTACAACACATCTTTCCTCTAATAGTCACACTCTCTCAGCCTCAGGCAGGTTTCTCAGAAAAATGAAGTTTACAACAAGTTCCAAAACCAATACAAAACCAATTTCTTTCCATAAGCAAATGTCAGCCTATGGATTCCCTCCATTCCTCCCCACATCCATACAGAAGCAGAACAGCAACTTTCTACAGGGTGGTCAGAGAATTATACAGGACATTGTTCATTGTTCTTGAGACTCATGACTGTTCCACTGAATAGTCATTTATTTAGGGTTTTGTATCCATTGTCTCAGTGACTGTGCTCTTGCAGGATTTTTACCCACCACTCATAGTTGTGTCTAAGTCATGGCCAGTTTTATGACACATGACAACAGTTGTTCCTTGGTAACGCTGTGGTGCAGCTGCATGACTGGACAAAAAAAAAAGTATGACGAATCCCAGTTACTTGATTTATTCTCCCACACCATTTTGACAGCAGAATTGTGCCATTCTTAGGGATTGTGTCATTTGAATCATGTAACAAAATCAACTGAGAATCCTCCCTGTGCTAATTGGGCTCAGCTTTGTGATTTGCGGAAATACGGTACCTTATCTTGCTATTCGTGAAAGAGATAACATGTTTATTATTATTATTTCAGGTTATTATTATTTTTACCATTCCTACCTTTCCGCCCCACCCTTATCTGATTAGTTCCTCTTCTCTTTACTGTATAGTGTTGTGCCTCTGAACTTCAGAGAATTCTAGGTATCTTATCAAGCTACAAACCCTAGGATTCTGTAGGATGGAGCCATGGCAATTAAAGTGATATCAAAGTGTTGTATCTGTCTAATGAGGACATAAACTACTCAATTACTTTCAGGAAACAAAAAATAGAGAAAAATATGGGACATGCTATGGCGACCTGTGACCACCTTGTGTTCCATCATGAAATAGAGGTGGGATGTAAGTGTAATTACTAACACCAAAAGGGCACCTAGTAAGATTATTCTCTCTGCATTTACAAGTGGTTTGTTCCCAAACAAATCATTGATGTGAAAACTGTAAAACCAGGGGGGAATAAAAATAAAATCACAGGCAGTCATTTCATACAGTCAATTTTGGATGCCATGAAAGGGCACCAAATGGTTAGTTATTGCATATATTATCACTGAATTTTCTACCATATTATTTATTTATGAAAAAGTAACTACGTAGCTTCATAGAGAGATGTAGGCCATGCTTTGGGATGAAGACTGTTTCAGCACACCCTGCTTGTCATTGGAATTTGGAGGAGGTAGAAATGTAGCCAAATTTTCATCACAGTGGTATATCTGCTATAATATGATCTATATGAACTCCCCTACATCTGTTTGGTCATTGTGATAAGGTATTGAATAGTCATTCCATAGAGCGGTATTTTATGCCTATGACGAGATAAGTTATCGCTTGGTAAATAGTAATCTATGGCCTGAGTATATTATGACACATTATTGTGAGGACAATAATATAAGATCTCTAGCACAGTTTATAACTGCTCTTTGGTTAGGAAAAGGTAAGACTCTTTGATTAAAGCATTACATAGGCAGTAGACAGCCAAAAACAAGTGTGATTTTATTTTAGATTCATAAGCACCAATCCTATATCAATTTATCTGGAAGCATGACAGATTCGAAATATGATGCACTTCTGAGGTATAGTTTGACACTGCAGGGTGTATTGCAATCTCAGTTACATAAAATTAATTTCTGTTGATTTATTTAGAAATGTATCTTTCTTTAACAGCAATTCATGATTAAACACATATATTGCCAATGAGTGGGACTTATTTCTCTAAAAGTTAATGAATTCAGAATTGGACAAAAAGAATATTTTGCTGTGATCATTGACAACTCATAAGCCTTGTGTTTGACACTACACATATAATTTATTCTTTCATCATATAATTTACTCTTGATGATCACCGAGATGTTTAGCATTAAAAGGTGTTGGAAAATTAAGAAAAAGTAAGTTCAGTGCCCTCAAGGTTAAGACATGCAAATTTGCTATTTATTTGCTATTTATGCAAATCATTTTATTTGTATATTACTTTATTTACCATTTTATTTCTTGTATTTTTGGCACTTCAGATTTGATTTTTCTCACTTTTACAAGTCCTGTTATGTCTAGAAACACTGGCGCCTTGTTTACATGGTGTCTTTTACACTACATATTTATAACAGTTTGATGGTATTTTAGCTCCCATGGACTTTCGCCTATGGAATTCTGGAATTTATAAAGAGCTAGAGTTCTCTGGCAGGGAAATAAAAATGCCTCACAAAACTATAAATTCCAGGATTCCATAAGTTTGAGCCATGGCAGTTAAAGTGCTATCAAACTTCTATAAATGTCTTGACTATGTGTTTAGATCACTATTATTTTACATCTCACTTTCTCTTTTTTTCTCACGACCCTATTAATACATAAAAACTGGTAATGATTGCTGGTAACGATTCCATGTGTAAATGTGTATTAACTGAAGAGAAATGTACATTTGTCCACAAGCACACTCTGTGTATTAGTCCATGCAACCCATAAAACTTGTTGAGCAAATCTTTCAGATGGTAATACAGAAAGCCAAAAAATGTTAAACTTCATTATCTCAGAAGTCTTACTTGTTCTTGTGGTCTAGTAGCTATTATCACAACACTGATAGATATAGACGTTTTAAAGCTGTAAATGCTTAAACAAAGGAAAAAGAAATATCTTTAGTGCTTTTGTAATGTTGTATCTTGTAAACTGCTGCATTTAGCCCATGTTTAATATGCCTGTAAGCAGAATTCCCTGCATTCACTCAAGATTTCCTAAAGGACAGATTCTCTGTAAATTATTAACTTTTATTGCCGTCTTCTCCAGATTCATTTAGATTAACATTTAGCATCATTACTCTTGAACTGACAAGCCACTGAATTTTTTTTTTTTTTTTAAAAGGAAGATACACTATATATGTTGGTGACCTTTTGCTTAACTTGTGCTTAAGACAATAAAGTAGCATAATAGCAACATGGAGCCTGAGGCCATTTCCGCACTACACTCTTATAACGCGGTTATTCCACTTTCAACATCCTATGGAATCCTGGGGTTTGCAGTTTCGGGAGGGGCCACCTGGCCCCTCCTGAAACTGCAAACCCCAGGATTCCATAGGATGTTGCAAGTGGAATAATCGTGCTATAAGAGTGTAGTGCGGAAATGACCTGAGTTCTACCCTGGGTTTTCATGAGCAACCTCATGCCTTTGATGGAGTAGTATATTGTTAATGTGAGCTCATGCTGCAATAATTCAGTGAGTGTATCTCTGCATAGAACAATTTAAAGAATCACATATTCTGCTCTGTAATTATACATCATATCCCTCCACAATACAGGTGTCTTGACCTTTTTTGAACCCTTGACTGTCTGCTTGGTTGTATGTACAGAGAAGGATGATCCAAATTATGTTGACATTAGAATTCATCCGTATCATTTTTGAGGATGAAATTACTTGCGCTGTTCTTTCAGCACTAAACCACAATATTAGGAATGGGAGAAATGCTATACAGATGTTCATAGTAGCATGGATGATTTGAAAACCACACTCAGTCCAGGGATAATATTGCCATTAATGGTATAGCTACTGGTCATGTTGGTTATATGCTACCACCAGGATCAAAGGCGATGAGCCCTTGAATACCACTTTCTGTAGGACAATATTAGGAAAGAGTTATTGCCTTCGTATCTTACTTAAGAACTTCTTGGATACGTCTAATTGACACTTTGGGAAACAGAATGTGGTACTAATTAGGCTTTTGGGTTAATGCAAAAGAGTTTTTGCTGTCTGGTATCCTAGTCTTTTGGCCTAAATACGCTAAAGCACGAGATCCTGTCTGATCTTGGAAGCTAAGTAGGGTCAGTCTTGGTTAGTACTTGGATTGGAGACTGCCAAAGAATATCATTTCAAAGGAAGGAACCGGAAAAACCAACTCTGAGTATTCATTGCCTAAGAAAACCCTAAGAAATTCATAGTGTCACTATAAGTTGTTAGATGACTTGACAGTACACACACGCACATACACACGCATGCACACACACACACACACACCTTTAATGCTCCATCTAGTGTGCTTGAAAGAAAGGATGGTTTGGCCATTACAAAAAAAAAAAAAATCAAGTCAACATGTGAATGCCTCTCACTTGTGCTTTTTGCATTTCTACAACGATGTTGGAAGAGGAGATATGCAACTGTATATATACTTGAAGATAATGCAGTTGCCTGTACCTCTCTCATGTTCTCATTCCATTTTAGATTTTACAAAGAGAGCACAAATTATAGAATGCATTCACTTGTTGACACTTGTAATGGTCAAAGTGCCTTGCTTGTTTACTTTTCTTGACCTTACATTCTGAGGAGAGCAATGTTATTATAATTATCAGATTGTATGAAGAAAGAGTTCTTCTCCTACATCTTATATTTTAATTGCAGTGTGCTAGACAACCAATTTAATCTACAAGTAGGGATCTTCTCAGACCAAAGAGCACATGAATGCAACATTTATCTTGGGCCCATAAACCACATCGAGGGACTGCCTTCGAGGATCACTAGCTGACTGACAAGGCAGATCTTTTGATGTGCTGAATAAAGGTAGCCTTGTGGGCCTTATTGTCTCACTAGCACCACAACACTCTTTTCCACAGTATGTGGTAGCATCGAGAGGAGTCACAGCCTCTATGCCGAATCCTTCGCTATGGCACCAGCCACTTCAAACGTAGCTTCATGAATAGGAACACATTTGACCCTTGACCACAACCAGCCTCTAAACTGGCAGACAGAGAATCGGAGTAATTTGTATCATTTCAATTAGTTACTAGCTGCATAACAGGGAGGTCATGGCTTTTTGAGGATGATCATTGCCCATGGCAACCAAACTTCAATGTACGACCCATTTCCAAATACTTTCACTTAATAAATGTAAGTTCATAAACAAGGCTCAATTGTTGTGAGGAAACAACAAAGCTAATTATCCTGCGCTGCTGCTGAATGAGCGGAAGATGACATAATCTCATTGGCAAAATGCTTTTTATTAACAACCCCCAAAAAAGGAGTGAGGAGGGGATGGCAAATAAATAGCTTTAATAATGGCAAATGAATGAGGCATATTGATCCCCGCATATGGAAAAATGGTGAGGAGAGGCAAGTTTATATAAGAGCACTGTTGTTGTGCTACTGAGAGCAGGCGGTTTTTGTTCAGCAGTTTGTTCTGTGCACCAAAATTCTGAAATTCTAAAATCAATGTTGCCATTGTTGGGCCAAAACAGCACACCCGTACTCCAGACAATGCAAAGAATTTCAAAATATAGATAGCTTCCTGATACATACAGATTGGACTGCAAGAAACGTTGAGTTGTTCTCTCCTGCCCATTTCTCAGAGAAAGAGCTGCTTGTTCCAGACTGTACACAATGGCGTGTCTACATTGCCTGCAAAACTTCTTGAAGCCCATGCAATAATTCAAGCCTTTGATTTGAAAAATGTTTTCTGTGCCTTCCTCCACATCTGCAAATACCTCCATTTTCCCTTGATGCTAGCCAAGATTTGTTCACATTTGAATGTTTGCCACTTGGGAAAGGGAGAAGAAGGAAAAGAAAGCTCTGTGTGTGTGTTTGTGTGTGTCTGAGTAGGAAGACAAGAAAGAGAAGTTAAGCAGGTACATAAGTTTTGCTATTTGGCTTTTGTTTTTTGATTTAAAATAAAGGTTTCCTTCTCTCGTGTCACAATCTATTAGCCACGGGGAAACCTGGTATCACAGTTCTTTCCCCTTCACCCCTGCGTGTGTAGCAGATTTGACGGGGTGTGGAAACCAACACAGGCGCTGCACTGTGACTGCGTCGCATGCAATCAGGCCATGCGGCTGCTAAGATTAATCATGACAGTAGGCAATATTTCCAACATTATTAGAAGAGAAACCTAATATTTTGGGACATCAGGGATCTCTGAGCTGTTGTCCATCAAAGTGAGGACCTTCATTTTCTGTTCCTTGGATGGGTAACTTTACATATTAACCATTTAATGGGTGAGAGGAGCTTCACGTACAACCCCTCCCCATTCATTGCATGCATTGTACACGTGAATGATAATATACCAGGTGCCTAAAGTTAATTTTGGATGCTTTTTTTGCGATTCATGCCAAATGGCTTTTTACATTACTGCATTTTGGGACACATCAGCTGCTTCTTGAATCTGCCTTCCCAGCATGTTTAAGTGTGTCCCAGTTCAGACCCTCACCTCCTCATCCATTTGCTAATTTGTTTATAAATCTGTGAACATTTGCAAGACATAAAGCCCAATATTAGTGTTTGGTTAACATCTGTCCCCTCTCCCGTCTATGGCACAAAAGGGAATTTCCCTGCTTCGCCAATGATATCTCAAGTGCAAATTTAATGAGTTACACTGAAGGTGAGTTTAAATATGGAAATGTTATATTATGCAGGAGGGCAAGAAGAGTGTCAGATTAAATGAAATGGTGATTTGGCTGTTTGGGCAACTCTAAGCACACAATAGATAGAGAGGAAAGATACTGAAACATTCACCTGCTGTCTGGAGAACCATTGATTTGTATCAAGAGTGGTGGCTCCTTGTTTTTATTTCATAGGTAAAATTCATTGATTTATTACTCTACATTGAAATCAAGGGGGTTAAATGGAGAAGGGTGGAAAGGCTGCATGTTTTGTGCAGTTGAAGAATGTGCCCTTTCCTTTTTACAAATGTTGCACTGTCTATAACATGACTTTTTCACAAACCAATCCAGTTTTGTCACTACTATTTTGTCTGAGAGTGACCTGCTGCTGCTTTGGGAAAACTAAGAACACACACAGGAGGGGTACACTACAGACTGCACCTACATGACCAGTAACAAATGGAGCTGGTCGTGAACATTGAGGCTGGAGTCCTGCATTGGGAAGTGTATGTGTAATTACTTGCCTATAGCTACATCTCATGATTCCATTCCCCTTGAGAATCTACCCTTCAAGTATAATAATAATAATAATAATAATAATAATAATAATAATTTAAAATTTGTATCCCACCTCTCCACATGGATCGAGGCGGCGAACAACATGAAATACATTATACATTACAAATAGCATGCATTACAATGTGGGTTTTTTTTTAGCTAATTGCCCCCAACAAGCTGGGTACTCATTTTACCGACCTGTGGAAGGATGGAAGGCTGAGTCAACCTGGAGCCCAGCAGGATCGAACTCACAACCTTGTGGTTGCAGTACTGGCATTTAAACACTGCACTAGAGCAGGAGGAACCATGGAGACACCTCCAGACATTTTTCTGTAGCTGAACATCAGGCATCTGTAAGGATCAGGCATCTGTAAAGATCTCCAGGGGTCTCTGGGAAGTCCTTGCCAATGAAATCCTTAAAGGCCGTCTAGCTACAGGAAAATAGCTGGATGCATCTTTGCTGATCTCCCTTTGCTCTCCAGTGACATGGAAATGGCCATGTTGTGGAGGCTGAGTTGCTTGAAAAGTAGGTTTGGGTGGGAATTTTTTTTTGTTTTTACCAGAATAGAAAATAATTCTGACTCTGCAATGACCACCCTGCCAAAAAAAAGAGAGTTGTGAATGCATACGTTTGACTCATGCTGTTGTAGTTTACTAGTAGGATTCACCCCAAGATCTAAGGCTGCAACACACCTATCAGGGTCACAGGGGGACTTACCATTTTAGGAAACGTGCTGGATTCTATGGAAGCAAAAATGCTTTGAAAATACTACATATGTTCATGGAGACTACATCTCCCAATATCCACTATCTTTAATAAGAATAGGACCAGAGAGAATGGACAAGAGGGGATGGCGGCCCACCTTTAAGGTTTTCAAGGGCCACAAATCAACTTCTCCAATGGAGACAGTTTGCTTTTAGTACCACCGATATGTTTTTCAAGGGCAGTGTTACAGAGCTTCATCCCAGAGGAGAACTACCAAACTTGCTTTGATTTTCAGAAGATAAATGATTAAGCAAAAGCCAGTATGGTGTAGTGGTTTGAGCACTGGATTGCAACCCTGGAGACCAGGGTTTAACTCCATGCTTGGCCATGGAAACTTTCTGGTGACCTTGGGCATATCACACACTGTCAGCCCCAAGAAACCCCATGATAGGATCGCCTTAGGGTCAGAAATGGAGTAAAACAACAAGTGAAGATGCAAACTTACTTCTTTCATCAGGGCATTATTACCCATTTGAACTGTACAGTTTCAGGTGGCATTGTTGTCAAAGAAGACTCATTCTGCTATTGTATTGCAATTTCTTTCTCACTGCTTTCTCTGAGACAACCAGGGTTAAACTGCAATTTTGTTTACTTTTCCAATAATGCTGTTTTTTGGGGTGTGGGAATGAACCTCTGATTTGTCACTTTTGCTTCTCCAGGTGCCTTATCTTGACTATGCTTGATATGTGCTGTGCTATTACCTATGCCATGCTCTTGTTTATATCAGGAAATATGCTAGTTTCTGTGCTGGTTTTACTAGGCAAATAGTAGCTGAGCCTCCAATGGATTAAAATCCAAGTTGCAGAAGGATGTGGTTCTCCTAGCACTTAAGCTGTCTTTCCAACACTCCTTTCTGCTCTGGAAAGGGGCCATGCCATGAATAAAGAACAATTGTTGCAGATAGATATAGATGCAAGTGGATTCTGAGTGAGTTGATTCATAGTCCTCCTTTAAAAATGGCTGATAATAGAACTAAAGAAAAACAAGTGTTTAAAACATGTATTAAACTTGTATTGAGGTCCAATTAAATTAAATGCACAATTTTGAATGCATTCATAAAAAGTAAAGAGATTTTTTTAAAAAAATAGCACCTAGTTAATAATGATCTCTTCCTCAGCAGCTGGTCACTTGCTGAAATCCACCTGCATAAACAGGTCTTTGCCTGCAGCAAAAGGACAATATGGAGTAGGTTAGGTATGGAAGTTGCTACCAATAAGCCTTCCTTTCCACCAAACATGCCTCTTAGGGCTGCAGGACCAAGTAAAGTGATCCCTCTCAAGATCTCAAGACTGGGCAGGGTCTTATGGAAGAATATGATTTTCAAAATAAGTTTAATTTAATTATGTCTTCATTTTTGTTTTTGATGGTGAGTCATTGATGGTGGGTCAAACAACAGGAAAGGCTGTCACCTTCATTCAGATTATATTCACTTGTTTCATACAGTTTGCTGTATATAGCATCACTGTTATCCACATGCCTAATGCAGTTGTTCATACTAGATGATACTTCAGGAATCCAGGACTAAGTACTGAAAATCAGAAGGAAATAAGACAATTGGGCATCCTTCAGACAGATTTGTTTAGTAGCTGCACTTACAATGGGATGACTTTGGACTCTATGCCTGGAACAATTTCTTTTAAAATGAAATAATGCTCCCATTATTAGAGGACTACTTGGAGGTCTGCTGCTTAGACCTTTAGTTGTACTCTTAAAAACAAAATCTCAATATGCAGAAAAAAATACATTAAAAAAGAAAAGGAATTTCTGTATATTCGTTCTTAAAGCTTTTCAGCACTGCTGGCTACTAATCTGACTGGCTCTATCCATCATCATTGATGGTTTGAGAACTAATTCATTTATCACATTGCTCTAACTTTGTCACCTAGAGCTTTGGATACATAGACCCAATTTCTTGGATTTGGTCTTTCATGTGGCCTCTTCCCTGCTGGCATCTACTCAATCATTCCTTTCACCATCTGAACTTCTTCTAAGCTATCCATATGTCATACACTGCCCAACCACCTGGTGGTTGTGTCTGCAGTACCAACTTTTCACTCTACTTCCTTGCTCCTTTGTTTTCTCTGCTGTAGGCTTGGCATAGTTAGGAGCTCTGGATTTCAGTGACTGAAAAGATTTCTCACTGGAATATAGTTTTTTCTTAATTAAGAATTTCTTAAAGAGTTCTTACTATGTGAATTAAGTAATGTGTACAAAGACACCTTTTTTTTCCTTTTGATCTATGGCAACTACTAGGCAGATGCTCAGTTTCTGACATTCTATTCACAGAAGTATCCTGCTTTCTCCTTCAAACCTAACTTACATATGATTGAGAAATGTCCTCTGTCATTCCCTCTGCATCTCACTGAGAACTGGGATTTTTCCAGGGGGTTTCAGTGTACAGTGATCCAGGTAAATGTTGGACCAGCTTTCTGTACTAATAGTGGAAGTATTACTAGATAATGTTAGTACTTTAAAAAAAATATTTCAGGGATGTTTATAGTAATCAGATTTTGAATTAACTCTATTTGATAAAATTAACCTAATTTTCAGCAGGCAGTGCATAATTTTGGATTATTATTGACTTCCTTATAATATTTATTCCCTTGAATTAGCTTCTATACATGCAACTAGGCACTTTTCTCCATGCCAAGAGAAATCTTTCCTTACAGAGCTTTATGCTATGAGTAAAAATATCTTAGTCCATGTGATGAACTGCTGTACACAGTGAGCTGTGTGAGTATGGAAGCTATGGAAGTGTGCATGCAGATTAGGGACGGGAGGTAGCCAAGTGACTTCTACATTGTGGGCCTTTTGTCTGTACCTCTGGCCCTTTGTCTGGAAGGTATCTGCTTTCCAATATTCCTTTATCTTCACCTGTTCCCTGTTCTGCTAGAGATGACTCCATTACCATTAATATTTCTTGCTGCAAGGTAGAATCATCTCCTGCAGATTCCAGTTAACTGCCTTTTGCTCTCTGACCATTACACCCATATAACTCTTGATATGTTAAGTAGTACCAGCTAGCATTAACCTTATTATCAGTGATGTTTTGAGCAACCCTGTAGTCCTGAGGTATCATGGAGATAGCTCACTAATGGAGAAGCCACTTTCCATTTGAGATTAATTTTCCTACTTCTGACTTTTAAGCTAGAAATCACATTTTTTAAAATTTGACATTAAAATTGTTTTACCTTTTGTTTTTTCTCTTTTTATTCACCTGTATGTGTGTTCTTCACAACATTTTCATGTTGATTTACCATATTGATAAAAGATATCATTGGGCTCATGCATATACATTCCACATATACCAGATGAGTATTATGGCTATGAAGGAAGCCAACAAAGTTAATTATGAGTTGGCTTTGGACTGACAAGTCTATGAACTGAAGATTTCCTTCCATTTACAGCATGCACTGGGGTCCAACAGAGGCTCTCCACTAGAGAAGGAGGGGGCAAGAGGGCAATTTTCAATTATGCCATCTTCCATTGTTAGCAGGTGGCTTTCATGTCAGTGAAGTGTTGAATCTGCTTCAGATTTTAGACTGAACTGTAAAGGAGCCATCCAGGGTGCTGACGTCCAGTCTGAAAATTGTTTCACAACCTTGGATAGCTGCTGCACAGGAACAAATTTACTACCTCATTGACAAGGAAATCACTAGCCACAATTGCCCTTTTCCTCCTCAGCCCTCTATCTCTCCTTTCATGATTTTCTATGGGGTCTCCCAGTCCTCCAGAGTGACTTTTCTGAAGGCACAAAGGTTTGGTGGAGGATAGAGGAACAACAATTCCCTACCTGTTTCCTTCCTCAAGAATAAGTGAAACTCTGGCCCTTTCCACATGAGGCTGGTGAATCAGTTCGTGTCATTTCTTACTGGATTTTCTGGGCTTCAAACAAGGTGGACTTTCCCTCATTTCCTTCCACCCAGCTACTGCGTATGTTTCATTCTGATTCAGAGGAGTGCAAGTTCATGAATCCACATTGCCTCCACCGTGGCCACTCCCGCTACTCCCCTCACCCCGCCCTGTCGGCTGTGATTGCCCCCCCTTTTTTGCATGGTTTAGTACATCATTGCGTACGTGTGTACGTGCGAAAGTCCATACTACCCCCTGGCCCCTCCCATGAACCCTCCCCTGACCACCAATTCTCATTGGTGCGAATGTATGTGTCTGCACCACTGTGAAATTATGAATCAGATCGATCTGGAAAACTGGAAAACCGATTTCTTCTGGTTTTCAAATACTGCGCTTTACCACCACATGGGGGTGCATTTAGTTGGAATTACGTGCAGAACGAAGGTAAATAAACTGAACCTAGTCCGCTCCGTGGCAAGACGCATTGGCCCACCTTAATAACTGCATGCGGAAAGGGCCTCTGTCTCCAACCAAACTATTTTTAAATATCTTGGGCACTCAAAATTAATGATGTGGTTATTGGTTACATGATATGGAGCCACTGTACAGGGTAAACTCTCTTTTCAAGTTTGAGCATAATTCTGATTAAGCTGCCTTAGGCTGAGCCCTAGCATTGGTCCATCAAGTAAAGGAATGTTAACATTGATTGGTAGAGGGTTTCTAGAATTCCAGAGAAGGCCTTTTCCAACAAAACCTGAAGGTGTGCAGGACTGAACCTGGAATCTTTTGTGTGCAGAACATGTCTACAACCATTGAGCTAAGTCCTTTCCCCAAGGTATATTGCTGACTGATAGTTCCCTCTTGCCAGTCCATGTACAGAAGATGATTAAATTAATAGTTAGCTTGATAGTAGTGTTCTTCACCACTGAGGTTGCAGGTTACTTTTGGTGACCCAGGACAAACTGTGTGGCAGGCATAGCTCTATCCTCCAACAGAGGGAAACATTTAGGAAGTTTGGAAGGAATAAGCAGGAGGCTACTAGTGTTATGTTCCAGCAATGATCACAGTAATGCAAACTGTGCCTTTCGTCAAAATTCTTTAGCAAATGTTGAGTCATTTCTGAATCAGCAGATGTGGCAAAAGTGTAATACGTAATCTCACCGAGACCTCAATCATCAGAATTCCAAGCATCTAAGGAGGCATAACCCAAAAAGGTTTTCTGTATATTGTGGTCAACACTGGATTGACTTGATCAACAATGTTGGATAATTAATAAAAAGAACCATGGATCCAATGGTATTGTTTTATAAAGGTCAATGTTTTCTAATAAAACAGATAACAGTATAAAATTCAGCAACAATGCTGTCCTCAGCCATTGTGGTTGCTGTGTTGGCTTTCTCAGGCCTTTCTTCCTACTACTTTTGTCTATTCTTTCTTCACTAGAAAGGCGATACATTTCCCCTGAGATAAGACGGAACATAAATATTTTTCAAATAATAAATAATAGGCAATGCTTGTCAAATTAAAATATCCAACTGCATAGTAGAAGTAACAATAAATAAACCTCTGTGGTTAAAAATAAGATATAGGCCCTCTAATACAAATTCAAGTGGGAAAGACAATTTCTCAGAGATCATATCAATGTAAACCTCTGTTCTTAGGGATTTTACATTAGGTTCTACATATACTAGGCCATTGTTGACCTATTCTTACTAAAATCATTCTCTTTCGTAGTTCCTTCTTTCTCTGTGGTAATTGCTTTGCAACACGACTTGAGTTAATTCATTAATTTTCATGGGATTCTTCCTGTCCTGGGGCTGTTTTTCTTACACTAGCTTCATTTGTTCTCAGTAGAGCAGCTGTTTGTTTCCTTATACAGTGCTTTTGCAATCTAGAGAGTATGTTTTACTATACCTTTTCTTCATTTTGTTTTGATGTTGAAACACGTAATAGGATTCTCTCCTCATTTTGCTCTCCTATTTCATCCAGTCCTTCTTCTGTGATTGTAGAAAACTTACACACACTGTTTTTTTTATCGTAAGTGCAGTGGCTTAATGATAAACAAAACTGCCAGGTATTTTATGTACCTTGTATAATCCCAGAACACTAATTTCTCCAGCATTGCTTCATTTGGAGTTGGATGTGTTCATTCATGTTCCTCTTTTTTTTTTTTTTAAAGGATAAAATTAACACTGAAATCCTAGGTATACTTAGCTGGTAGGCAGGCTGCATTGATTTCAGTACCACTTACTTTTGAATAGGCTTCTATAGAACTGGACTGCAACATCAGTCCTTATCAAATGGTCAATTCAGTTCAGAATTAAAAGTCTGGCTGAAAAATGGAAAAGTAAACTTTAGAAGTCTTTTACAGGACCTTTCTTTGCAGGACTTTGAATGTATGTTTAACATATGGGAAAAAAGAGGGAAAATAATTTCATTCTTTATTCTCAATGAGCTTACTTCTTATTCTCTTGTTGCTTTTCTTTTTTTCTTTTCCTTTTCATAGTTGTATTTATATATTAGATTACTAAGATATCTATATCATCTATATCTATATATAGTGGTGAAGATACCTATATAGATTTATATAACAGATTTATATTGGCTAGTTTAAATACAAGCCCTTTCCGCACAGCATTTTCCATGTGAAAGGGCATCTGGAGTGTTGCGTGATTGTGAGGAACAATCTGCATGATGCACTCACAATCACGTGACGCTCCAGGAGCCAGCAGGCATCAATTTGGCTAGAAGCTGAAAATGGTGCACCATTGAGCATTGCTCCCGGGCCCCGCGCGCACTTACCTGGCGTGCAGAACCTCTGGAGTCACAGTGCTCACGCTTCCTGGAAACTCTCAGGCTACGCTGCAGAAGGAAGGAAGAGGTGGGGCTCTTTCATGAGCAGGCAGCTCGTGCAGAGCTGAAGCAGCAGGGACGCGAGAGCCTCTCACCGGAGGCTGCTCGCGCGATCCCCGCACCCCAGTGCCGGAAGAAAGTAAGGTGCAGAAAGGGCCACAGTAACAATAAGCATATATTTATTTAACATTTTATTCTACCTCTCTTCAAACAAAATTATTATTGCTAGATTCTTTGTATATTTCTATTGGGTTAGCTTATAATGGTTATATCTAGGTTGCTTATACTACTTGTTTTATGTTTGTTGAATTTTTTTCCAGTAAAATGATATTTTTAAAAATGAAGGCCCTTTTCGCACGGGCTTTCCCGAGCGAAATAGCCCCGTGAGCCGTGCGGGAGTGGGAGCGCCGCTCCACACGACGCACTCCCACTTCTGGCGCTCTCACGGGGCTGCAGCGGCGCGAGCGCGGGGTTTTTGATTTTCGCTTCCAAGCGAAAATCACCCCGCGCTCGCGCAACGCTCCCGGCGCCCACCCGCACTTACCTGTTGTGCGGTGCGTCGGAGAGGCGGCCGGGTAGGGCTTCCTTCCCTCCGCTCCTGCGGAAGGAAGGGGTGGGGCGGGGCGCTTGCGTGACGGATGCGATGGCATCCTGCTTTGCGCGGGTGGGGGGCTGCTCGCGACAGCCTCCCGCTTCAGCGCGCGCGCGGGGGGTGGGTGGGCGCGACTGTCGCTCGCTCCTGGCGTGCGCGGGGGGACGGGCGCGACTGTCGCTCGCTTCCCGCGTGCGCGGGGGGCGGCGCGAGAGGCTCCTGCTTCTTGCACAAGCGGGGGAGGATGGACACGCGAGCCGCCTCCGCCTCCGGGATGCTGCCGCTTCCCCGCTTGTTCCTTCGCCTGCGGAAGGAACGAGCGGGGAACCAGCAGGCTCTCGGAAGAGGCTTTTCGTGCAAGCCGCCCACCCCGGCTCACGCAAAAAGCCTCAGTGCGAAAAGGGCCGAAGTCTTTTACAGGTTAATTACCCTGAGAAATTATCTGAGAATACCAGATGACTGTGAATATGAGAGCCAGCATGATGTTGTAGTTTGAGTGTTAGATTAAGCCACTGGGAGACCAGGGTTTAAGAGGCTTTTCGCATGTTACCTGTTTGCACGACTGGGGAGGGTGTCTCGTGTGAAAAGCCTCATCCAAAATGCTGCCGCTTCCCCACTCCTTTGTCCCGCAGCTCGCTTCCTGGTAGTGCGACTGTCGTGTGAGCACCCGCCCCTTCCTTCCGTAGCACGGTCTGGGAGCTGTAGGCTGTGCTGGGGGAGGAAGCACGACTGGCCCAGTTCGTCCGATGCACTGCACACAGGTAAGTGCGCAAGGACCCCACGAGCATTGCGTGACTGCGCAGTATTTTCAGCTTAGAGCTGAAAATAAGAAAATGTGCATGTGTCCCGCTTTAGGCTCGTGAGCGTTGCGTGAATGGGAGTGCGTCGTACAGACCGACGCTCCCATTTACGCGACACTCAAGGGGCCCTCACGCTACAGAAACTGCGTGCGAAAAGGGCCCAAGTCCCCGCTTGGTCATGGAAACCCACTGGGTGACCTTGGGAAAGTCACACTCTCTCAGCCTCAGAGGAAGGCATGGGAAAGCAAATTCTGCCAAGAAAACCCCATTATAGGTTCACTTTAGAGTCACCATAAGTCAGAAATGACTTGAATGCACACAATAACAACAGCAACATCTTATATGACTATTATAGGACGTTTTAAAAGTATGCTTTAGTGTATATCTTAATTTATTTTTATCTTAGCCACTTTGTGAAATATTCCATTGGAAAGACAGGACATGTATGCAAAACAAACCACCAAAGAAACCAACCAGAGAAACCAGTATACTAGAATAATAGGATATTCCTTTGATGATATATATCCTACTTTAATATGCTCTCTGGCTTTCCTGTGTTTCTTAAACTATGATCACAAGCCTAGACTTGATTCACCATTTGTTCACCCTCCTTATTATTCCTAATAAAGCCACCCTGATAATCTCTTTTTTCTCTCCCAGAATATTTAGGCATTCTCACTTTGGCTTTGCTTAATCACTCTTGCCATCTTCATCCTGCAACTACATGGTGACAGTCAGATCCAATTTTTCCTTAAGATTCAGATTTTGTACTGCGAATCTCACTGCTATTGTCCCACAATTAGGCCTTTTACCTGAAGTCTAAGTGAGCTTCTGCCATGGTCTCTGGCATTGGCATTGTAATTTGTACAGAGGCTGGGCAGATATTTTGACTTAACTTAACTTGAAAGATGGGCACACCTTGTTAATGGTGTAATATAAGTAACTGATAATGATAACTTCTTAGGAATATTATACAGTTTTTGCCTTACAAGATTCATGTGCTTTGTACATAAATCCAGGCCGCTTATGGCTATTTGTATCTTCACCTTTCCTTTGCTTGAATTTTGAGAATGAGCTTCTACAAAGTGTATGGCCATGTGCTTTTGCAGCTTTGCAAATATTCACAAGTGGCTATTTCTCTCTTTCAGAGTAAGCAAATATAACTTCAGATGTTCTCTGAGACCTTAAAAGAACTCCATTATTCTCACTTCCTCCTCTTATCTTGGCATCATGAAGACAACAGAGAAACAGCACTATTTTTTCCTAATAATTATTTGTGACTCCTTCTTAACAACATAGGCTTGGATTTATAGTCACAGTTAACAAATGCATAATCTAGAGCTACACATTCAGAACTGAATCATATTCATGACCCATATGTTTTCAATAGTGTAGGGAATATGTAGTGATTGTAATAGTGTATCAATCCTGACTTACTGGACAGCAGCCATTACAAGTGATTGGGATCTGTTCTCTGGGTAACTTTGGGTGCATGACATACTCTCAGCCCCAGAAAACCCCATGGTAGGTTCACCTTAGAGTTGCCATAAGTCAGAAACAACTTGGAGGAACACAACAACAACAAATATGTGTGTGTGCATGTGTGCACACATCTATCACTTCCTCTTTCTTTCTTAGCAATACCTTTTTCAAGAATTCTTTTTAGCATTTCCTGTAATAATGAAGTTTTTCTTTAACAAAATTAATGAATGCACATGAAATTTAGAAGTTTTAAGACAATAGAATTATTTCACAATTTTTCTGGCACTGAAATCCCAGCACGCAGGAAATAATGGACTTAAAGCTCCAAAAAGGAGGATATACTTTTTAAAAAGAACTCACTAAATATAAAACATGTTGAGACGTTATTTGCTTATATTCCCTTAGCTGACATAATAATTAAAACATAAAACTGTACTTAAAATCTGATCATGTCCCCAGCCATAGAAAACAATGAACAGCAATCTGTACTTGAAGGCAAGAGAAAAGCTGGGGGCTATGATTGTCATTGTCAAAGACTGAAATGCATTTAAAAAGATACAAGAGGAAAAGTATTCTGGAGAGTAGGGACCTCCAGACATGAGTCAGGCAATAAACATGCCTCAACACATTTAAAAAGCTCTTTGTCACAGTCCAAAAAAACAACATTTTTAGTGTTTTCCCTTTTGCTTTACATCCCGCTATTACAAGGATAGAGCCAATTATGATCTGAATGATATCTATTATTCCTCTCTCCTTCTAGACCAAGCCGGATATGTTCCAAATATGGCCCCAACCATGTTATAGTGTGCAGTGAAATCAAAAGAATAAGATAATTATGTTTAAAGGGTTACTGGTATTCACTCCCACTCAGTTTGACTCACTGGACAAAAGCTCTACTGTTGCCCTATTGAAGGCAGCTGTGCTGAATAATAAAGATTTGGAGTCCTTTGTAGGCAGGGGATAAAAAGTAAGTCTTTGTCAACTTTTACTTGGGATATTCCACCAAACACCCATGCACAACAGTAAAGACATTTGAAGTTGCAACAAGTTAAGGAAAGTTTGCACAGATAAACAGAGTTATTCAAAATTTTATGCCTACTAAGGACTGACTCACAAAGTCCCAGTGAATTCCATTTTAAAGCATATGTACAAATCATTACTCTGTTAAGTAGGCCCTTTTGTTTTGAGGCTTTATTTAGTCATATGAAAATGCTAGTGTTGAATCAGAAGGATTTTCTCATCACCGTCCTCTGCAGTTTGAACTGCAAAATGTCAGCCATTTTCCTTTCAAGCACTATTGCTCCTCACATGTTCCCTCAGAGGTAAATCATAGGCTCATAGAATCTTTAAGCTGAAATCTCTTTTCTTGTTGTCTGAATCCCATTGGATTGAATTGAGCTTTTTTTACTTTCAAGTGGCTGCAACATACAAAACCAACTTAGGCTATTTCCGCACTAGACTGTTATAGTGCTATTATTCCACTTTCAACATCCTATGGAATCTTGGGGTTTGCCTTGAGGCCCCTCCTTAAACTGCAAACCTCAGGATTCCATAGGATGTTGAAAGTGGAATAACAGCATTATAACAGACTCCTGTGGAAATGGCCTTAGACCAGGCCAGACTACAGATAAATCCAATTGATTCCATGGGTATTCTCTAGTTGGGACTAACAATAGGTTTTAGGACACTATTTTCTATCATGCAGTGTATCATATTAAACAAATAATATGCTTTATAGTGATCATTGCTAGAGTTAAGATGGCCGCTTCATTGTACTGTACTGGCTATGAACTTTAGCAAGAGGGAAAATGTTTTTCAAAGTGGCAAGGCTAACATCATCTGAAAACACCAGACTAGAACAAGCTCTTGGCCAAAACACAAACCAGTACAAAATGAAGCATTTAATGTGTTATCTCTCAGGCCATTTCTGCCCTACACTGTTATAGTGCTATTATTCCACTTCCAATATCCTGTGGAATTCTGGGGTTTCTAGTTTCCTGAGGCCAAAGAGGTCTCTGGTTGATAATTCTAAATGCCCCTCCCTAAACTGCAAACGCCAGGATTCTATAGGATGTTGGAAGTGGAATAACAGCATTATAACAGAGTAGTGCAGAAATGGCCTCAGTGGCTTTAAGGACATCTCATGGTGTATCAGTGAAAAGTACTTCTTTATACAACACATAAATCAATATTGGCTTTAAAAGGAGATTAGCGAAATCCAGCAATTCTAAATCCTACTGCTAGTTTCAGCTAGAGAAACCAATGGAAGTAAGGGCTAAATGTTAAATCTTAGGCCATTTCTGCACCAAACCTCATTGCCACGATGATCTGTGGCAATCCCAGCATTGCCAGTGCCAGGATGAGAGCAGTTTTACATTGCTTCTTCCTGTATACATCCTTTGGTGATAGAGGAGTAGCTGTATTAACATCGCTGCACTTTCCGCATTACAGCATCCATAGTGATGCCTTCCCTCTGCCCTTTCCCTGCTCTGTGGCACCTGATTGGTCACTTTTTCTGGGGTCTTTTTTCCAGCTGGGCAACATTGGACCCACTTCCAGATTGGCAATGGGAGCTGGTGCAATAGGAAACCGCACACCGTCAAGTAACAGTCTGGTAGCATGAGCAGGGGTCACTATTGGACTTTTTCTGATATTGACATAGTGCATGATATAGGCAGTTAGAGGTGGTTGGCAGTAGGATAGCAACGGGTTGCCCACAATGTTGTGCAGTAGCCTGGCTCCTGGAAACACGATCATCCATCATAGTGATGGATTGACATCGCCGTGCAGAAATGGCCTTAGAATCATAAAGTTGGAAGGGATCACACAGGCCATCTTGTCCAACACAGACAGCCAAAGCACTCCTGGGAGATGACCATCCAAGTTCTGTTTAAAGAGTTCCAGAGACGGAAAGTCCACCATATTTCGAGGTAGCCCATCCCACTGTTGAACAGCTTAGGATCCGTAAGTTAGGTGGAATCTCTTTTTTTGCAATATGAATCCATCAATTCTCACGTCCACTAAGGCAGCAGAAAACAAACTTTCTCAATCTTCTACATGCTATCTCTTCAAATACTTAAATATAGCTATATGTTACCTCTCAGTTTTCTTTTCTCCAGGCTAAACAAGCTTCAGGTTAAGCTCACAATGTTTTTCCTCATAGGACTTGGTTTCCAGACCATTTACATTCTTGGTCATTCTCCTCTGAACACATTCTAATTTACTGATACTTAAATAAATCACATGCGTTCCATAGGTTTACTAAATGGAACTACCAGTGGAAATTTAATCCATGGAAGATAAGTCTATTAGTTTTGATGGATATACAAACTTCCAGATTCATAAACATTGTATCACTGAATGTTAATTGGCAGGGAGGAGCATCAGGAATGGTTCGCCCTACCATAAACACACGAAGCAACTACCTGAGGAACCAGTTGCTATGGGGTAGCCCTGCTAGCATCCTGGTTGTTTCTCATAAGCTCATAAGCTCCCCAACTTTTTCCCCCATGGAGAGGACAGACTTGTCCATACTACACAGTTTGTCACAGGGCTCACTAAATAGCTTGCAAATTTAGGTGTGTCAGTATTGCAAATATTAGTGTCAGTACTGTTTGGGACTTCTGTCTCACAAGGTTTATCAGCATAAAAAGGAGGAAAGGAGTCATACCCACTGGCCCTACCACTTCTGTTTCTCTGCCTCCACTATATAAATGCTAGAAAGACATACATGTACAGCTGAGCCTCTGTTCTATGTGTACAGCTGTTATATGTGAAATGAACCCCTGGCTATGCAGGTTTCTGCATCATTGGGGTTTTTATGCGTATGAAGCAGGTTTTCCTTTACACACCTGCACATCCAATGTGTGGAAGAAGTACTGGAAGAGAGTGGAGCCAAGTAGGAATGGGCCTGTGAAAGCAGTGAGCATGTTTTAGTTTTCCCCTTACGTGATTTTTGGGAGAATAGCCAAGTAGGGTTTTACCCATTAGTTTCTTACAAGAACTGATGAATAAACCAGAAATTGCTTCATTTTCTCTCTGCTGCTGCTGCTGCTTGGAGTTAGTGACTATTTTTAAAGGCCAAAGAGTTTATCCGATTATTTATGTATTTAGAATATTTTTAATCCATTTAAAAATGTTCTCCAGGACATGGAGTACCGTATAGAATAGTATACAGTATATTTTAACAACAAAGTACTGCACCACAGTTGTGTCTTGAATTACAAGAGACTTTCCATTACCAAAGCAGCTGTGTGGTTCTTCTCCAGCCAAAAAAAAAGTAAATGTCAGATGTTTCTCTACATTTACTACCATTTCTGTGTGTTCTCAAATTGCAATAGATGTGATAAAGCATTAAAATAAATGGAGATGTTCCTTGTGTGTTACCATGATAGATACATAAAAGTATAAAGGTTTAGTTCAAGAAAAGACCTGACTTAGCATTTTGGTCACACTGTTTAACAAAAATAAACTCCTGTAATTGGAACATTTTAGCTTGTGTAATCAGATACAACTGTTGACCCTGACACTATGATAGTTTGTGCTTGTATTGTAAAGATAAATTTCAAATATGAGATGATCCATAACAAATTAGGCTCCCAATACAAGTCATAAGCATGTAGCCATTGGAAGCTGAAACATTTCTTTATAGACGAATTTCAGAGCCAAGTTTGAAAGACTGCCATTATTGGACTAAACAAAGAATATCGACAAATGAGCTTTCTTGATATAGGAATCCATTTTTCACAGTCAATCCCATTCTGACCTGGAGGGGAGTTTTCTATATCCCTAAAGCTTGACTGTCAATATTCCAGCTTTAGCCCAATAAAAGGTATTACCTGAAACTTGACTCTACATTTTGTCTCACCAATAATAAAGGCAAGTAATTAAAAATATTGAGTTAGCGAACAAGATGCATAGCACATTGTGATGCACTAGTGACTGCGTTCTTTAGAAATCATCTACTGTATCGCTCTCTAAAACATACAATGGATACAAACAAACAGAAAATGTAAACTGGAGACCAGAAGAGGGGGGAAAAAAAGCAATTTCCAAGTGCGGTTGGATAAGCAAATATACAAAGGAGCACAAAGCATGAGATGTGTCCAACAGTCTCTCCATTCCAGGACTTGACATCTGCAGTAATGGAAGAAGACAGTCCCAGAAAGGATTATTATTTGGTGGCGGCAAACCCTGAATACATATAACCAGCTGGAGTGTTGCTTTTGGCTCTGAAAAAATCTCAGTTCCTGTGCCCTGTTTGCAAAGGTAATATGTGCAAACTTCTTTATCCAGAAATTCTTTGAACTAAATGCAATGGGAGTTTCTAGTTCAGCTGAGGTGGGGCAGCAGGAATCTTCATTCTAGAGCAAACTTTTTTCTCTCTCAGAAAGTGTACTTCGACACTGCAGAACTTACCCAGATCTGTGTAAGGATAGAAACATTCATTCTTGTTCTTGCACTGTATTTTCAGGTTGTGGTGTGAGAGAAGTAATTCAGTGGTGTGCCTGGGATGGAATTAGTGGAGTTTCACCCCTGCTTTTGGCCACTGAAAGATTCCATGTTTCACAGACCAGATATGAAACACTTGGATTCTTATATCTAGTATCATATATGGGAGTGCATCACCTGCTGAATAAACTCCTTCATGTATTAAGAAATGAGACCTTGATGCGAATTTTTTCTCACTCTTTGATTCAAATTATCACATAGGGCCTTTTCAGTCATGGCACTTCTATAATGATTTTTTTAAAAAATCTTTTTTAATTGAATCAGAAAAAGAATAATAAAAAGATAGCAAAATAAAACTACACACAATAACAATACCTAAAGCAACATAATACAAAAGAAAACATTTCAGAACCTACATCATAATAAACTAACAAGAAAGAAAGCAGAACTACAAATATCACATTAGACTACACAAAACAACATATAATTAAAAAAGTAGTTCTCTCTCCTGCTCCAAACAGTGAATAGTAATCCAACAGTAAATAATAATAATAATAATAATAATAATAATAATAATAATAATAATAATAATATCCCGCCTCTCCCAATGGATTGTGGCGGCACCACAACAATACATCAATACATTAAAAACAATTAAAACATAACCCATCCTCCCTCATTAAATCATACACTAAATTTAAGGTATATATTTGTTGCTTATTATTTATCTTTGTTATAAATGTAAATTTAAAATATGTGATAATAATTAATAAATCTACATTATTGGTAACAATTCTAACTGAATTATTAAAAATCATATACAAAACTTAACAATTACCTAAAAATTAATCATTGGTAACTTATTCTTATTCTATTCTATATTAAAAATTAGTAGTTCTTGAAATAATAATTTTCTATATAGTAAGTATTTGTTCTTCAAATTGTCACATTGGGCCTGTTCAGTCATGGCACTTTTATAGTGTTGGTTAAACCACTTGTGAGTTTAGAAACTGTGCTATCTGCACCCCCTCCGATTTATACTGTATTAAAGCAAAGAACAGCGGTTGCTGCTGCTGCATCCGCAACAGCAAGTCTCTGGCTACTCCCATTCCTCTCCCTCACCCCGCCCTTCCATCACTGATTGGTCTGGGTTTTTTAAAAAAAACAACACACATTATAAACATATTTATGCATTGCTACATTTGTGCGTAGGTACGTATGTTTGTTGATATGTGGAAAAAAACACGTCTTAGTGGTCCATTACCAGATCTACTCTCTTCCTGCTGTCCCTTTAATACACAAAGACAGTAATGATGGCAGCCTGTCCTTTGATGGGCAGAGAGAGATAGGGATGGAAATGACAGAAGGGATAGCTTGAGAATGCCCATAGCTGGCCACTTCTGTGCTGTGAATCAATGATATGCTTCTGTACGTAGGCAAAAAACAAAGCAGAACCAGTTTGGGAGATTTACATCTGAGTTTTTCTGGTTCTTACATACAGCAGTTTCTTGTTGCAGTGAACCATGCTGGAAGCTGAAAACATGCAGAACTACAAGGAAAACTACAACGCTAAAATGTTACAATGTGCAGATGGGAGGGTAAGAATTTGATGCTACTATGATGTATCAACCTTGTGCAGAAATAGCTTTAGATAGCATTACTTTTTCTCATTTCAGCAGGCTTTTGGAGGCAGGCAGGTAGAAAATTATCTGAAGTGGACCTCATGCTTTGTTCTCATTATCTTGTCCTGAAGGAGTAGAAAGTACAAAGTCACAACCTCACTGACCACTAGGAGGGTTTGAAGCTACACCCCTTTTCCACTACTTCACCCTCCAAGATCTCAAGTTCAAGGTACAGGTCTGGGTTCACCTGATACTACATCATGGCAAACTTTGAAAGCAAACGGAAAAAACCCTCCACCCAATCCAGAAAGTCTACCTTTCCACCACATAAAATGTAAGAATGGAGCTGCCATATGGCATAGTTTAATTCTTATCCCTGCTGAAACCATAATGCCTAGACCAGTTTTTAATTGCAGCTTTCCAGTTACAGCCAAGATCCTACATCAAGGTTGCATAGCATAGATGTCTGCATGTGGAGTTATGCATTTATTGTGCTGTGAAACTGCATACATACCTGAACATACAAATGCATTCACATCCGAATGCATGAATGAATGTGTGCAAACAATGGTGTCTTATGCACAACTCATCTTCTGCAACCTAGGACTGAATGCAGATATTCCATTGTTGTATGCATTTAAGTCAATTCTCGTTTATGACAAACCTATCACAGAATTTTCTTGGTAAGGTCTATTCAGTGGGAGTTTGTCTTTGTCTTTCTCTGAGGCTCAGAGACCATGATTTGCCCAAGGCCACCCAGTGGGTTTCAATGGCTGAACAGGGATTTGAACCCTGGTCTACAGAGTTGTAGTCCAGTGCTCAAACCATTGCACCATACTGGCTCTCATATATAGTCCATATCAGATTAAAAAACCAAGGCTCTTTCTGTACCCCGCCCGCAATCCGCAATGGCCATAGGATCATGATGGGATCGCAACAATGGTACTGCATGACATCACAATCCTGTGTGATCCTGTGGCCACCCATCGGAATTGTGGATTACGCCACTGATGGGCTTCTCCCATCAATGACACATGATTGCGCAATCCTCCCGCATCCAACCCGTACTTACCTGTCATGCAGAACAGCAGGAAGTGCAGTGGTTGCACTTCCTCTCCCAGCACAGCCTGGGAAACTGCTGGACTGTGCTTTGGAAAAGAAAGGCAGAGCCATTGCGCTTCCTCCCATGCAGCAGGCAGCCGGTGTGGAGAGGAGTGCTTCTGTTGCACTCCCCTCCCAGGAGAGGCTTTCCCTGGATCCCCATGCAATGGCTTTGAGAACAAGTAAGATGTGGAAAGGGCATAAGTGCTTTATGGACTAATTTATGCATACATAAGACAGCATATCCTGTCTGATTTTGGAAGCTGAACAGAGTCAGCCTTAGTTACTACTTATATGGGAGACCACCAGTGAATACCAGGTGCTGTAGGCTACAAATCAGAGGAAAGAACTGGCAAAACCTCCTCGAGTATTTCTTCCTTAAGGAAACTCTATGAAATCCATAGGCAATTTGAAGGCACACACACACACACATACACACACACAAAAGACACCAGTGGAGATTTGAACCAAAAAAGCAAAAGAAAAATAAAGTTATATGTTTCAAGTTGGGCAACAAAATGTTGTGGAGTGCTTCTATTCAGGGTACCAACCACTGCAGTGTTTTTCCCTCCTCAAAATGGTTCAGAGTGGATCTAACTTCTACACAAGCACAGCTACATTGAGACCACCAGTTTCTCCATTGATGCAGATAAACAGTTCTCTTTTTGGTCTTGGGACATTTGGTCTTGGGAGAGGAAGGACATGGTTTGCCCAGAAAATCAGACATCTACATTTTTCTGTGAGTCCTCTCCCCTTGCCCAGCCATTTAATGTTATCTCCCTTTCCACCAAGTTGTTGGTTCCCCCCATGTCACTCTGTCAATATTCCATGCCACTGAGTTATCAATGGTTTGGGTTTTTTGTGGGGGATGTTCTACCACTGTAATTTTTAATGTTTTTTCATAGCCTTGCAGAGCTCAGGCTTAAGCCTTGAATCAGCTGACACCTCCTTTTTGTATGCAAGGTTTTGGCTGCACCTCTTTGGTTACACCTCCAGATCCTACACTACAGTAATATATCATTCCTTATAATACCAGTTCAAGATATATTATTGTAGTGTAGGATCTGATTCTTCAGGAAAAAAATCTGAAAACTACATGATACACAGTTCCTCTTAATCTTTTGCTAATGGTAATGTTGTAACCATTAGGGTGAAGCTTGGACTTAGACAATCAATGGAAGTTGTCTCATCCACTTTATTGATATGTTTTGCAGCCCAGGTATAAGAAAAAAACAGTGTTTACTAATATCAGTCATTGGCATGGCATTAAGCAACATTCCACTCATAAAGTAAAACTCTCAGATTTAACATAGCATTCAACACTGGGACCACAGTCCAGTATAAAAGTTAAAATGTATAAATCCCTAAGCTTAATAATGTGAAACATGCTTAGCTCCATGTTGGATCAAGATCCTGACCTATAAGTACATTTTGTGACTTTTAAAAGAAATGTTAACAAGCCTTTTTGTACCACTTCTAAGCAAGTCTATCAACAGATCAATAGATTATATCATCTTAGTTTTACTTTTAACTGTAGTGATAGAACTGACTTACAACTAAAGGATCAGAGAAAAGATGCTTAACTCTAAAGTGAAAAATCTATGATGAGCTTTGAAAGTATTGTGGGGCAAGGAAAACAGAGATGAGTGAATAGAAAACGTTTTGTCTGTGTTGCACAAAACTTCATTTTCAAGCAAAACTCACCCATCAAAATATTAGAATACATACACAAGAAGTCATTGTCTCTAAAACTAATTAGTGTTCTGCTGTCTAATGCAAAAGCCTACAGATGTCTTGACCTTTTTATGCTATTGTGTCTAAGGTTGTACCATAAAACAGAGGGAAGTGCAAAGTGCCTCCAGTGAGCCTCAGAGATTTCATCTTTAAGTAGTTCAGTTGATGGGAACAATGTGGGCTGTGTATGGAACTTCTTTTAAAGGTGCTCTTTATTAGATCATGGCCACAAGGAAAGTAAGGCCATCCAGTGAAGAAAAACAATGATACACCACTAAGTGGTTCTTTTTTGAATGGCTGACTTTTGAAGGGACTCTTTTTTAGTTTAATATTTTGTGTTTTACAGATTTAAAAACTCAAAGAATTAGGGCTGCTCCCCATGTTATACTTTCATGTCCTGAGATCAGCACCCACATATGAACACAAGCATTTCCTTTTTGATAATGAGCGTGCTATTTTTTGTACATTGCTCGAGGACCTATGCTGAAGAGGTAGCATAGAAACTTTTAAAAAGCAGAATTATAAATAAACAAACATGTAAATAAGTGCTCCTAGTTTCTGCCATGCATATTGGCCTTTTAATAAAAGGAAGCATTTGTATTATGCATGTATACAACCATACATAATATAGGTGTACATACATAATATAGGTTTAGGTGTAGCCATTAATAAGGCCTTCACTATCATTCCAGTCAATCTCCTCCATGGCTGAGACCCTCCTTCAGATCATAGGCAGCAACCTGCAAGGGGAATAGACATGTATAAGGCATTTGAGTAGATAAATATAAGGCTGCATAGCTGATGGCAACTTTTACAGTGATGTTCCTGTCTATGGCCCTTTTTGCATGTCATTTCTCATGCGAAATGGCCTCCAGATCATCGCGCAATTGCAAGGACCGTATCACATGACGTCCTCGCAATTGTGCAACGCTCCCAAGGCCGGTAGGCAGCGATCACACAATATATCATTTTTGGCTTTTTGCTTCAAGGTAAGTGGTTCTTGCTGAAAATGGTGCACGATTGCATGTTGCTCCTGGTCTCCCTCCCCCACTTACCTTGCATGCGGAGCCTCCAGAGATGCAGCCATCGTGCTTCCTCCCCCAGTGCAGCCTGGGAAAGTACCCAGCTGTGCTGCAGAAGGAAGAGGTAGAGCCCTCACGCTTCCTTCCCTCCAGCAGTAAGGTGCGAAAAGGGCCTATGCTTGCTTGGAAGTATGTCACAGTGAATTCAAATATACTTGCTGTATACTAAGTAGAGTCCTTTCCATTATACTCTTGGGTCACAGAATCATGGGCCCTTTCCACACCTTACCTGGTGCAGATGTGGGCGTGTGGGGATCATGCGAGCAGCCTCTTGCGAGAGGCACTCGCGTCCCCTCTGCTTCTTCTCCGCAGCAGCTCCCTGCTGGCTGGAAGGAAGTGTGAGGGCTCCCCCTCTTCCTTCCACAGTGCAGCTGGGTACTTTCCTAGGCTGCACTGGGGGAGGAAGCATGAGGGCTGTGTCTCTGGAGGCTCCTCATGCAAGGTAAGTTCATGGGGGCCCGGGAGCGATGTGCGATTGCTGGGGTCTGTGTAGAGCCTACTGGCCCAGGCAGCGTCGCATGATTGCGAGGACGTCATGTGAAATGGTCCTTGCAGTCGTGTGACGCTCTGGAGGCCCTTTCACATGTTAAATGGCATGCAAAAAGGGCCATAGAATCAGAGAGTTGGAAGAGGTCCTATAGGCCATGAGATCCAGCTCCCTGATCAATGCAGGATTTCCAGCTAGAGCATCCTCAGCAGGTAGCTGTCCAGCCTCTTTTTGAAGATATCCAGAGAAAGAGATCCCACCACCTCTCTGGGCAATTGGTTCCATTGCTGACCACTCTCACTGGCAATACATTCCTTTTAATGTTCAGTTAAAACCTACCTTCCTGTAACATAAAACCATTAGGCTAAAGCAGCAAAGAACAAGCCTGCACCCTTTTATTTATGGCAGCCCTTGAAGTATTTAAAGAGAGTAATCATATCACCCCTCAGTCTCTTCAGCAAGCTGAACATGCTCAGCTTGTTCAGCCTCTCCTCATATGTTTTGTTTTCCATACCCCTTATCATTCTCATTGCCTTTCTCTGAATTTGACTCAACTTTTCTATACCTTTTTTAAAAGGAGGCACTCAGACCTGAACACAATACTCTAAAGCAGGCCTGACTAGCTCTGAATATAGTGGGGCTATTACTTCCCTTGACATAAAATAAATGCTTTTATTAATGCCAGATAAGATAGCATTTACTTTCTTTGCTGCAGCATCACATTCTTGGTGTATGATCGACTTACAATCAACAAAGGTCCTTTTTGCATGTGGTACTGCTGAGTCAAGCATCCTACATCCTATATCTGTGAATTTTTTGTAGCCTAAATGTAGAACTTTGCAATTGTTTCTGTTAGATTTCATTTCATTAATTTCAGCCCAATTTTCTAGTTTATCAAGGTCCTTTTTAATTCTGTTCCTATCTTTCAATGTGTTAGCTACCTCTCCCAATTTTGTATCACTTGCAAATTTGATAATTTTGTATCACCCTATAATCTCAATCATTGATAAAAATATTGAAGAGAATTGGTCCCAGGACAGAAACCTGTAACACTCCACTTGAGATCTTCTTCCAGTCTGAAGCACAGTCACTGGTAACACTGGTCTCCTTCACACTACACAACTGTAGCAGTTTGATGTAAGTTTGACTGCCATGGCTGCATCCAATGAAATCCTGGGGTTTGTAGTTTGGTGAAGAAATAGAACTCTCTGACATCATATAAGTACAAATGTCAGGATGCTATAGGATGCCGCTATGGCAGCCAAACAACCAACTTGTAAAACATTAGTATACTATTTACACATGACATAACAAAATAGATGTTATCACATAATATGTCTGTTTAGGAGACTATAATGTAAGAACTTCTAATTGCTCTAAGAAAAAAAAAATTAAAAATTCCTACAAAGAAATTATTTGAGGGTTTATCACTTACTATTTTTGTTTTCTCACAGTCAATGTACAGGCAGCTTTTCAGGTTTTTTTTCTCCTCCAGATTCCCAATTCTGACTATTAAGACCAGGCTCTAAGTGAGATTAATAGGGAGGTATATTTCACAACGGCCTGATTTTGCTGCCATAAATTATTAAGCAATGCTTTGCTACAGGCTAATGCAGTATTATGGCAGGGACAAAGGAAGATCATCACACAAGTCACTGGAAATTACACGTTCCCTTTTCAGCATGTTTAAAACATTCCAAAATGTGATTCTGTTCATCAGATCCCGCAAAATACAGTGGGATCATTCATTATTTTTGTAATGGCTTCAAGTCAAAATTTGGATATTCTAAACTGTTAACATCCCTGAATGGATTGAAATATTATTAAATATTCGTAGTATATGGGTGTTCACCCAAAACATCTAATAACAGAAATAATGAAGTAATCAAGCACCTAAAATAACCACTCTACCATTTAATTAGAGAATTTGAAAAGGACATGGGGTCTTAGAGAGGAGAGAGAAATATTAAAAAGCGAAGATGAGGCTTTAGATCTGAAAGGAAAAAAAAATCAGGTAGGGAAAATTTAATTGTCCTCTGGGAAAAGACCAAGTCTGATGGTCTTCTGACCAGAGCTTGGAGTCAAGTAGACCAGAGCAAAACCAACTGGACTGTAGGCAGCTCTTAGGGATGTGGTCTTTTGTGTGGAATAAGTTTTATACTGCCAACAGTTTTTAAAAACTTTCAAAGATATTCTTGCAGGAATTTGTAAATTGGTTGTTACTTCCTTCAGGAGGAAAAGAAATGAAGGATCACTCACTCTGCGACAGAACACTGAAGAATTCTCTTCTTCTCCTGCTGCTCCTCCAGCTAGACATTTAGGTCCTTTCCACACCTTACCTTGTTCTGTCATCACGAGGGTGTTATCCCGGCAGTGCCTCTGCCACGATGGAGCATATCCCCAATGCTCCCCTCCACGTGCAGCCAGCTGCCTGCAGAAGGAAGCACGAGCGACATGCCCCTTCCTTCCGCACTGCAGCCAGCCTTCTTCCTATGCTGTGCTTCCAGCCCTTCTACCTGGCCGACTGAGACAGAAGACTCACACAATCAGGGGTCATTTATGGAGTTTCTTCATCAGTGATATACCCCACGATTGTACCAGCTGGCAACACAAGATGGGTGGGACCATGATGACATCATGCCGAAGCATCATCATGATCCCGTTGCTCTCGTGTCCCCATGACAGGATGCTGCCATCCTGTGGAAAGGGCCTTAGAGTAGTTTTAAAAACTGCATTTCCCCAGCCAATCTAATAGAGTTAGGGGTGGCATGGTATCCAAACTGGAAGGAAACAGAGCATGCTGTTGGGTTATATCTGGATGCACAATTTGCAATCACATCACGCAGATGTTGACTGCAGAATGGAGCATGGAAATCTGTACAAATCTGTACTTTAGTCAGACTTCTTTCTATTTTGGCTACACCCACCCTTTCACATTTTCTTAATGATGTAGGCTTTCCTGGTTGTAACCAGGCAGAACATGAATTTTAAGATGGCATGACTGAGGTTTACTTTGTTTTGTTTGGGGGAATTTTTGGCCTACTTTACAAAGTGAACCAAGTCAATCATCTGTTAATGCTGTGAGAGAGGGTACTAGCTTGATTACAACAAACAAGGCTATGTGAGAAAAGGGAGAAAATTAAGAAATTAAGCAAATACTTGGAGACATCTTTAACATAACTAAAAATTCCTGAGATGAGTTATTGGAGAGAACAGGAAGTAGAATCATGGAAGTTATCTGCTGCTAGTGGATAGAATACGTATCTTCTTTTGGGCCCAAGCTGAGTCATCCATCTAAATTTGTGGGACTAGGGGGAAGAACAACATAGTACTTGAACAGGTATGACCTGTGGGCAGGTGAATGGTAAGCTGTAGACTATCACCAATCCAAGTCTGAATCTAGCTTGCTTAATTCTGGGCATATTTAATTGCTGGTCTGCTGCTGCAGTTGAGCAGAGAGAATTCACACCTAGGTCATTTAACATCTTGCTTGCAAATGAGTTTTAAGTCTAAAAAAGCTGTGGCTATACCCATGATCCTTGTCTTGTCCCTTGCATTTCTGGTTGTGGATGCAAAAGCAAAAAGAAAGGAACTTTTTGAGACCTATCATAGACGCACTGATAATTACGTTATTTCATAGAAGCTGAGTAATACATAGGTTGAGACTATACAGTTGATGGAAGTGTTTTATGTTTCTCCTACTAATAGCACAATATTTATAACAAATGTTTGTTGCAAGGATTTTTTTCTGGGAAAAGAAAGCATTCAGCTGAATTCAGCTCTTCAACTGTGAAAAGACTTTGGAAATCCTGGGAGAATAAATGTATGATTCCACTGACTGCCCTCTCCTACTTTGTGGAATGATCTCAGACAATGCAGGCCTGGCAGGTTGCAAGACAGTGTGAAGATCCACCATTAAGTAGTCTCCTTTAATTTTTATTTGATGTAAAAATACTGATCTTACACACCAGAGGTGGGCAACTGTCAGAGCCTAGGAGGAGATATTGGAGGGCTACACCTCCCTGAAAAGTAATAATTTTTTAAACACACTCCCCCCTTTTTTTGCCCCCAAATACAATCTATGAGGTGTGGGGCATTTTCACCATGTTTTTGTGTCCCTTTGGGCCATTTTAGGTCCAGAATAGAAAGTCACTTCCTAGCCCTTTTCGCACCTTACCTCGTCACGGCAGTGGGGAGCGGCGCTCATGCAAGCAGCTGCTCGCGCGAGCCGCTCACGACAGCCCTTCATGCCTCCCGCATCGGCTTCCTGGTAGTGTGACCGTCGCACTCGCGCCCCACCCCTTCCTTCCGCAGCGCAGTCTGGGAGCTGTAGGCTGCGCTGGGGGAAGGAAGCGCGACTGCCCCGGCTCGCCGAAGCACCACATGCAGGCAAATGCACGAGGGCGCCGCAAGCATTGCGCGAGCGCGCAGTATTTTTGGCTTACAGCCAAAAATAAAAAAATGCGCGCTCGCCCCGCTTCAGCCTCGTGAGCGTTCACGAGTGAGAGTGCGTCATACGGAGCAACGCTCCCACTCACGCGACACTCAAGGGGCGCTCGTGCAAAAAAAAAAAGCATGCGAAAAGGGATCAAGTTTACTCCTTGTTTTTTTTTTAAAGCCCTTTCTGGATCTGAAGTGGCCTGGAGCACCACACCTCATAGAGGCCTTTGGTGGCATTTGAGGGAATTTTGTTTACTCCTGGGGGTCCCTGAGGACCAGAAAAACATGCCTAGGAGACCACATGTAGCTTGAAAATTGCACTTTGTCCATTGTTGAAATCCATACTTTTCTGAATGCTGTGAGCAAGTTCACCAATGAAAAAATGCACACAAAAAAGCATCCGGTAGATAGGAATGCAGATCAATGCACATATTAATGAACCTTATTACTTACTCTGGTGGCAAATAAATGCATTTGAAAAAATACTTACAAAAATGTTTACATTAGGAGAAATATGTACAAAAAAGTATGCATGCATTTTCCTTTAAGATACTCCTCCCTTTCAAAAGCGGTCTAAAGCCTGCTCACATTATGAAATTTGTTTCCTAAATCTTGGGAACCAATGGCCAACTGTACTATTCAGGCTATAAGCAGTCCCAGGCAGCTGATCTGATCAGATGATCTGATCATGGACAGGCAATAAATGATTTATTTAGGTTTATCTCATTTATAACCTGCCTTTCTCCCAATAAAAGCACCGATTGTGCTCAAGTATTAGTGATTTAATTTTTAGCTGTTATGTGTTTACTCCCAAAGAGAGAGAGAGAGAGAGAGAGGGAGAGAGAGAGAGGGAGAGAGATGTGTAGATTTTCTGTCTTACCGGTAGATGCAAATATAACTTTGCTAGTTTGGATCTTACATGAAAAGGGCATCATTAGCTGTTTCACCGTAGGTGGAAAAACATCATGGGCCAGTCCTACTGGGGATTAGTAGCAATGTATGCCCCAGCTGAGGCTACATTCAATGATTGTAAAGAACAGAGAGGATCATCATAAGGGAGAAAGTGTCATAGAAGATGCCAGATATCCATCTGTTTGGAAACTTCACTGTATATTAGTGACTGTTAAAATACCATCTTCCTGTATGGCTGTCCAATGAGACTATTAACAAGTGCTATACCAGAGATGAAGAGATTGTTGCCTTCCCAATGTTGTGGAACTCCAGATCCCATCAACTCTAGTAGTAAAAGAAAACAATCACTAGAAGATTTTCACCAGGACTTTAAGAGCTTCCACCCTGCTATCAACCTGAGCTCGGACTAGTCCATACAACAAATTTACTTTCTCAACACTATTGTACAACTTCACAATGCACTTCTAAGCTCCATACTCTTATCAAAAACCACTGATCACTACACATGCTTACATTCCTCCAGTTTCCACAACACTTTACGAAATCTATTGTTTACAGCCAAGTCCTCTGATACAACTGCATCTGCTTTGACTCAAAAGACAGAGGGCATTTCCACACTACACTGTTATAGTGCTATTATTCCACTTTCAGCATCCTGTGGATCCTGGGGTTTGCAGTTTAGGGAGGAGCTTTTAGAATTCTCCACCAGGGAGCTCTTTGGCCTCAGTAAACTACAAACCCCAGAATTCCACAGGATGTTGAAAGTGGAACAACAGAACTAGAACAGTGTAGTGTGGAAATGGCCAGAGACTCAAAACTCTTGGATTTATAACAGGCATTTCTCAGACTAAGATATCTACCTCAGGAGGTGAAGAAACAAATCAACTAGGAAATATTAGTTCTCAGGAACAACCTACTACAGCACAGACCAACAACAAAAAATGACAGAACACCCCTAGTTGTCACCTGCAGTCCCCAGATAAGACACTCAAAGTAATAATCAATGAGCTACAACCAGTTCTGGAGAATAATACAGTCCTCTCACAAGCTCTGGGAAGCAGGCCTACAGATAGCTTCCAAATTTTAAAGAGCTACTCACTTACAACAGGATGCATAACACGGGCCCTTTTCACACAGCATTTGCGATGCGAAAGGGCCCCTCGAGTGTTGCGCAAATGTGAGGAGCAGTACACATGGTGCACTCACAATTGCGCAGTGCTCCAGGGTCTGGCAGGTGCCACTCACACACTTTTTCATTTTTGGCTTTGAGCCGAAAATGGTGCACGATTGTGCATCGCTCCGGGGCCCCGTGTGCACTTGCCGTGTGTGTGGAGCTCTGGAGCTGCAGCACTCCTGCTTCCTGCCCCAGCACAGCCTGAGAAACTCCCAGGCTGCACTGCGGAAGGAAGAGGCAGGGCTCTCGCATGAGTGGGCGGCAGCTGCGGAGCTGAAGGAACCGGGACGTGAGAGCCTCTCGCTGGATTCCCACACCCTAGCTCCATGCCATAGATGGTAATAAAGGGACAAGAACCCACCACAAATCTAGATGTCTGTTCTATCCCCATAATTACTCTGGAAGCAATATTATAGAGGCCAATAATATCACCCACAACATCAGAGGTACATTCACTTGTTCTGTGTGATATCTGCCAGCCTGTGCCAGCAATGCCCCACTACACTTTACATTGGACAAACAGGACAGTCTCTATGCAAGAGGATAAATGGTCACAAATCTGACGTTAGAAGTGGCAATACTCCCAAACCAATTGCAGAACATTTCAGCCTTCTGGGAAATACAGTATGGAATTTAAAGGTTGGAGTCCTTGCACAAGGAAATTGCAAAGGAAGACTAGCAAGATTAACTGCTGAATTGAATTATATTTACCAATTCCAATCCATTAGCAGAAATATGAACAAAGACAATGGCTTCATGGTACACTACATGTGCTAATACAAGAGTTCTTGCTACTGCACATGTAACAAAAGAAATCTCAGAGAAGGTTTTGTACCCATGGAAACTGACTTTTGTCCCTTTTTGCATGCTACCTGGTCCTGGAGACATCTGGTGTGGGTCCTGGCATCAGCCCTGCTGGGAACAGAGCGTAACAGGAGCGCTCTTCTCCATATCAGCTGTCTCCAGGATCTAGGAAGCACAATGGCTATGACTCTTCCTGCTGCAGCACAGCCGGGTACTGTCCCAGGCTGTGCTGGGGCAAGAAGCACAGCCATTGCGCTTCCAGGGCTTCTGCAGAGAAGGTAAGTGTGGGCACGTGGTAGGATGGTGGAGTGATCGCTGGTCATTGATGGGAAAAACGCGTCAATTATTTGCGATGCCATCACACCTCCTGGGGACCGGAGAAGGATGGGATCATGACGATATCATGTATAAACACAGTTGTGGTCCTGTCCTTCTCCTGTCCCTATGGCAGGTTGGGAGGGTGGAGCGGAAAGGGTCTTGGTGTAGCAGATTTATTGCTTTCACACGTTAACACTGACTATTGTAAAGACTTGAAATGCCAGCATCACCCTAGGCAGCCCTTTGAAAATTTAGGGCAAGGGTCATGATTTGCATTGTTCCGGGTTATATTACATTCCATCCCACTCGCACTCCCACAACTGCATAAATATGCTTTATATCTTGAGTTCTGGATATCAGTTTGTGCTGCATCTGAATAAGTGAGTTTATATCCACAAGAGCTCATGCTAAAATAAAAACCAATTAGTCTTAAAGGTGTTGCTACATTTTCCCCCTCCCTCTTCCTCTTTTTAAAAACTTCTAGCAAAATGACTAACTGCAGAACTACAACTAAGAGTCTTGCAGTGTCTTAATTTATTAGGATGCTAGTTTACAAAGGCCTATGCCCTAATAAATTTGTCCTTTAAGAAACTGCAAAACTCTTTGTTCTCCACTATGGCCCTTAGGCTTTCATTGTAAGCATGGCTGGACCTCTGGACCTTGCAGCTTCAGCATTTGAGACCACTAAGCCAGCCGGCTTTAGAAATTAAGACCTAGCAATTATTTATTGACTTCCTAATTCAGCCCTCAGTTTTCCCTTAGTCAGAATTAACCTCGCAGGTCAAAAAGATAGAGACTGACCTAAACAAGAAGATAATATCTGCAATTATATAATATAGCAGGGTCAACATTAAATATTTGTTAATTATATAGGGTGTTCAAGTCATGTCAACCTCTCTTTTTTGTTGTCTGGAGAGTTATGCCAATCCTTTTCTGGCAGTTAGTTTTAAGATCATTAAATGATCCTCATTTGCAATATATTTGCAGAAGATTACAGCCCATCTAAATTGACCCTGAAGGAAGACTTATTTCATTAATAGGCTGTCCTGTGCTAATGCATAAAGCTAGAAAAATATATCTATTAAATTCTTAATGTCCAAATGATGTTTCTGGCTTTCTTCTTAATTACAAAGCAAAATGAGTCTGAAGAGCAGTACGTCTACAAAAAAATGATCAATTTAATCTATCTTCAAGGTGGTTCCAAAATTACAGACGTACTTGGGCTACAGCTTTATTGCATTGTTGAAAAATGCAATAAAAATGTGTCGATACAATTTACATTTTTTCTTAGATTAATATTCCACATGGTTAGAATGTCTTTCATGGGCACAGCAATTTCACCACCAAAGTGTCTGCTAATGTTTCCCAATCACTACCCCCAAATTCAGAAGCTTTTTGCTCTAAGGCAAAACATGGATGAAGAGAAGTCTAAAAATGAATGATATCATGGTATTTCTGCCTGATGGGGTCTTGGTGGAATATGAACAGACTGAATAGGGAAATTTACTGTGCATACATATTTCAATGTGCTGTCAGTACAGGACCACCTAATTATGTAGTAACTACCGTAAGAATATGCGTCTATGACCAGACTACTTTCCCTAGCATCATTATCCAAGAAGACAGGTGGTAAATGCCTCTTTTTTTTCCTTAAGGAGACTGTTGTAGTTTTGAAATCAATTGTCTACTGGGTTGGATTCAGGAGTACCGGTAGATTTCCTTGGTTGGAAGGGCTGCACTCATAGAAGCTGCCTTCATTTTAGAGGACTCCTTTCTCTCTGTACCACAGGCTACCCCATTCATCAAGATCCTCCAACCTGTTCTGTAGCATTTTCAGGAAGTTCTGAATTACTTCAGGAGTAGGAAGTCCACTTCCACCAGTCCAATCACACATGCTTAAACCTAGATCCAATCCACTATTAGAAAAGCAGAAGCAGTTAGCCTCTACTGTGCTCATGGGTCATAGCCTGTTCCCTACAATACATTTCTCCATGTCTGTACTATAAAATCCAGGCTCTTATATTATAAAGATATTTGATTTTTATCCTGGCTATCATTTACTACTAGACTGGATGAATGGGTTCAAATATCTCTTAAGCCATCAACAGTGCAACTCTCTATACATGTCTGTTCAGACTTAAGTCTCCTTGAGCTCAATCAGGATTTACACAATGGGGGTATCTCAGCCCCAGAAAACCCCATGACAGATTTGCCTTAGGGTCACCATGAGCTGGAAATGACTTGAAGGCACACAACAACAATGTGGTGGTAGGATTGCTACCAAGTTACTGTTGGTTGCTTTGGATAAATGACTAGATTCCTGATGAAACTTCTTCATAGTGATATGCCATCCTGAGTTTTATGGAGGAAGAGCATGTTACAAATATTATCACTCAATTCACAGTCCCTAAGGTATGTCTGTCTTCACTATCCGGTTTAATCTATATTTTAGTATTTTCATGTCATTTGATTTGGTGCAAATTCCAGGCAAAATGAATGATTGAAATGATATTCCTACATAATTCTCCAACAAGCTTTTGATGTGGCATTTAGTCATTACATTTTGTTCAGAGAAAATGCCTTTCTTTGGTCTTAAGTCGAGACAAAAAGCAAAATCCCTAAAGTGTTAGCTGGTTATATTTAAATAATTCCAACTCAGAAAACAAGTATGTTGTGAATTGTGAAAAATATCCCAAGTGTCTGTTGATGCCTCGGTAGGACGAGTATAGCTGAAACCAAAGACTTCTCCACTTATTTCTGTCAGCGGAAATGAACATTATATGACCTACACTACAAGTACATTTCTAAAGGGACCGGAGGAATTAGAAGACTCTACACAGATGCCTTTGGATTTAAAATACACTTCATTCCCAGGCTTGTCTTATAATTAATTTACCCAATATAGAACAAGGAAGAAAATACTGGGCAAAGGGTAGCATTGCTCAGCAGTTTAAGAACTTCATGGGACATAATGATTTGTTGCTGTTGTGTGCCTTCAAGTTGGTTCTGACTTATAGCAACCCTAAAGTGACCCTATCATGGGGTTTTCTGGGGCTGAGAGTGTGTGATGTGCCCAGCATCACTCAGGGGGTTTTCCTGATTGAGTGGGGATTTGAACCCTGGCTCCCTGGAGTCCTAGGCCATTTCTGCACTAGACAGTTATAGTGCTATTATTCCACTTTCAACGTCCTGTGGAATCCTGGGGTTTCAAGTTTAGGGAGGGGAATTTAGAATTCTCATCCAGGGGCCAAAGAGCTCTTTGGCTAAGAATTCTAAATGCTCCTCCCTAAACTGCAAACCCCAGGATTCCATAGGATGTTGAAAGTAGAATAATAGCACTATAACCATGTAGTGCAGACTTGGCTCTAGTCCAACACTCAGACCACTATACCATGCTGGCTCTTTAACATGACACATAACTGAATTTAACTTCATTTTTTAAAAAATCATCCCATTTCCCAACACTTATTTTCATCGTGGCTGAATGTAGTGGCAAATGTTGAGGATAACATTCTACGGGTTTGTCATTAATCTCCTGCAAGAAAAATATCTCAGCTGCTATAAACAGCAAGTGCGTATATAGGCCACATCAAACAGATATCATTCATTCTTTAGTTTCAATTTGTATTCCCATTAATTTGGACTTCTGGTATGCAACTCTGTAAACAACCTATTAGGCATATGAAGCTTACGACTTGACTCTTTTAGCAACATGTATTTGAAGCAAAAGTTTTAAAATGCCTCCCGTTTAACACAGCTTGTATTTCATTAGAAACTACCAAATCTCAGCTGTTATGTGAGAATTGACAGCTGTATTTTTCTAGCGTTAACTAACGCTATGTAAAAAAAATTGCCAGTGTTTCCAGAGCTTCTGTCACAAGTTCGCTGGAAATATTGCCTCCCCTTGAATGAACTATGCAATATGGATATCACCAACTGTGTGCTACAAGCTGTTTCTTGACTACAGTGGGGGTTTTTTGGGGAAAAAACTCATTGGGAGTGGTATACAGGAGCAATTATAAGACAAATGATTGGCTAAAATGGATTGCAGTCAATGCAGCCTTTCAAAAGAAGCCCTAATTTCCAATGATTCCCACAGTTTAGATCCTGCTGATCACTGTTGCTTTGAGTCCTCCAAAGTGGTGTCACACTTTGCTGGTTTCATAAGCAGTGCCCTAGAAGAATTTGTTCATTCATTCATTCATTCATTCATTCATTCATTTATTTTTACCACAGTGATTCCAAATCTATGGCTCTTCAGATTTTGAGTGATTCCAGCTCCCACGATCTCTAGCCAGCATGGTCAATGCTAAAGGATCATGGGCAAAATCAAAAGACAAAATCAACTGGAGGACCAAAGGCTGAGGTTACTGTTTTGCAGAACGGTGAACTTACATGTTGATTTTTAGTAATCATTACTGCAGATACTTCAGCGTGAATTGTTAGTAGGGATGGACCAACCGAATCTGCAAATCCTCAAATCTTTGGCAAGGATTCGAGATTTGCAAATCCGAATCCTGTGCGAAAGTAGGTGAACCAAATCTTTCAAACCCACCAACCAAAAAAAAATTTTTTTTTAAAAAAAACTTATGTTTAAAAGTTTATTTAAAAAGTTGCCAGTGTTTCCACTTTTTTTAAAAAAGGATTTGAAAGAGTCAAGATTTGTGAGATTTGTGGATTTCCGGAACCTTCCAGGGATTCAGATTCGGAAAAATCTGGATTTGTCCCATCTCTAATTGTTAGTGACTGGCCATCAGGCACAGTATAGAAAGGAGAAAAATGGAAAATAAACTAAGATATGAAAATACTGTTTCGGAGTTCTTCTTGTCTGCAAAAAATGGCAGCTATACAAGGACAGAGAGAGAGGCTAAGATCTGAGAGGTGATAGATAAATGCATTAAATAAATAAAATAAAATAAAAAGAGGCTTGTTGATGTATGCAAGTATGGGGGGCAGTCTCCTTCTACATAACCTCCAACTGTCCCACTTTGGCTGGGATAGTTTGGCTATTAATCCTCTGTCATCCAATTTGTCAGGTGCTTTTAAAGTGTTCCAGTTTCTCTGTTCTCTTTCCACTTTTCCTTTCAGCTTTGGTCTACTTCAGTTGCTGCAAACTGACTTCAAGTGCAAAGGCAGTTTGTACTCAATCAGTTCAACAAGGGGAGAAGAGAAAGGGGTAGGAACCTTATCCTTCCTAGTAGACTCAGGCAAAAATAAACTGCCACAGCCTCACCACTTTGTGTGTTCTTCCTTCTTAATAATTTTTGCCATCTTGAGTACACTCTGATGTTGCTTGGCCACATATGTCCCAGTTTTCATCTGTGAAATGTTGGAGGATATGCTTCTATCTATTATTATTATTATTATTATTATTATTATTATTATTATTATTATTATTATTATTATTATTATTATGCTTCTATATTATTATTATTATTATTATTATTATTATTATTATTATTATTATTATTATTATTATTATATGCTTCTATCTACTTTCCTTCATGGCACTTACTCATTTCAGGTCTAGGGACTGTATCAGAGGACTTTTCAAAGGTACCTGGAGATGCTTCCTGGAGGTAGAAATCTATTTGCATTTGAGAAGCTGAATTCATAGCACTCCATATACATTATTTTAGATGCAGGCCTTGTGAAATGAATACTTTGATCTAACAGAAATTCTGTAGATGTTATATATCTTGATCTCAGCAAGATTTTCAGCAATATTTTTGTGGATGAGCTGGAAAATTTGGACTAGATAACATTGATGTTAGATGGCTTTGTGGGTGGTTAATGGACCAAAACCAAAGAGTGCTCAGTAAGAATGTTCTATATCATCTTAGAGAGAAGTGACAAGGGTTCTGCCTTGGGCCCCATGCTGGTCAATATCTTTATAAATGATTTGGATGAAGGAGAAGAAAAGGTGCTCATCACATCTTCAGAGAACTTCAAACTAGGGTAGGAAGATACCTAATACCTCAGAAGATAGCATCCATCTGTTGAAGATGACCCTAACAGACTGGACAACTGGGGAAAAAATAACCAAAATGAATTTAGTTGTGATAAATAGAGGGCTTTGCATGTAGGCAGGAAATATCAGATACCCAAATATAGGATGGGCGACACCTGGCTTGGCAGTAGTAAGCATAGAAAGGAACTGAGGTCTGTGTAGAGCACAAGCTAAGCATAAGTAAACAGTGTGATATGGCAACAAAAAAGACCTATACAATTCTAGGCTGCATTAATACAATGGTATCAAGATCAAGGGATGTAATAGTACCACCCTATTCTGTTTTTATTAGATCTCACCTGAAGTAATGTATCTGGTTCTAAATACCACAGTTTAAGAAAGATTTTGACAAGCTGGAACTTGTCCAGAGAAGGATGACCAAGATGGTAAAGGGTCCGGAAATCAAACATATTTGAGGGAGCTGTGCATGTTTAGCTTGGAGAAGGGAAAACTCAGAGGTGACATGATAACTATCTTCAAAGATTAGGTAGAAGATAGGGCAAGCTATTTTCTGCTGCTCCAAAGGGTAGGATGGAAAGCAATCAATTTAAATTACGTAGAAGGAGATTTTGAGTAAACATTAGAAAGAATTTCCTGATAGTAAAAGCTCTTCAGCATTTGAGTTCCTTTCCAGCTCAGCAGTTCTATGATTCTATAATATTCAAGATACTGAATGCCTAATATTCAAAAAATGATTTTCAGAATTAGCTTTCTGATTTGTAGGTAAAACTGCATAGACAGACACTATTGTTCTGATTTTTTTTGTTTTGTTCAGAGTGTAAAATATTATTTTGTTTTCAGAATGAAACACTGCAGAAAGCAAGATTCTGAGCCAAAACTAAGAGGAAGAAAGAGGAGAGAGAACATGCTTGGAAAAATTACTTTTTGAGATACAACTTGCCAGCTGGGGATTCTGGGACTTGTAGTCTGAAAGTAAATTTTCCAAGGTCTGTGCTGTGAGTGTATATGTGTATTTAAATTAAACCTGGCATTCTTGGGACTCAATAAATATACCATGAATTAGGCAATTAAACACACCCGGGCAGACTTTGTAATCTTTGATACCACAGTGGTGGCCTTAAATGGACAAAAGAGTCCTATATTTAAATGAAAGGATAACTGCATTTTATTTCCTGCTTGGTAATTCAGGAAAAGTGCTTTGAAGCCTTTCTTCACAGCCACTTGGCCTAAAATATTAATTTAAAGTTAGATCACGAACGTTGGGCTCACAATCATTTACACATGGAGTTTTAATACTAGGTTTCATTTTATGTCAGGCTGTGGAAATATATGAAACAAATGATGAAATGCATGAAAACTATTTAAAAGGCAGTTTTCTCCATGTTTTGTGACCTGTGAGGTCAGATCAAACTGGCTGGGTCTTCTGAACAAGTCAGCAAATGTCAAAAGAATAACCTCTGTTTAATGACAAATCTGAAGTGTTCCTCCTAACACATCTGGCTAGGTTTCATGGAGATCGGTGACTGATGACTTAATAACAGATGAATCTGAGTTGGAACTTTTCTCCTCAGTCTCATACCCCACAGCCCCACTGGAGCAAGTTTCATGCTGCGTTAGATGCAGAGCTCAGACAACTTAATCTGAATTAATTTCACCAAGGTCAAGAGGCATTTCCAGAGTTTATTTGGGGATAACAACATTAAGTCTTGATTCAGGTACTGAATTGTCAATGGATAATCTCCTATTGGACTCAGTGGTTCATTTTAAAAGAGATAGTTAAAAAATCTATTTTAAAATGGATAGCTTGCAATCCTATGCACACTCGCTGGGAAGCAAGCCTCATTGAAAATGGTGGTACTTACTTCTGAGTGAACATGCAAGGAACCTGCATGGTTGCATGCAAATTGCGTACATGTACAGGAGTACATTTTGGTGATTTGATGCTTCCGAACAAGCAGAAACAATGCAGGAATCCCATGTTTGGAGTTTCTGACATCTTTTTGCTTGTCTTTTTGCTTGTTCATACAGAGTTGTGGGAACTTGATTTGAACAAGGATCTTATCTCTTTGCCACTTCCTGCACACAGAATCATAGAATCATAGAGTTGGAAGAGACCACAAGGGTCATCAAGTCCAACTCCCTGCCATGCAGGAATATACCATTAAAGCATTCCCGACAGATGGCCATCCACCTCTGTTTAAAAACCTCGAAAGAAGGAAACTCCACCACACTCTGATGGAATGTATTCCACTTCTGAACAGCTCTTACTGTCAGGAAGTTCTTCCTAATGGTTAGATGGAATCTCTCTTCCTATAGTTTGAAGATATTGCTCTGTGTCCTAGTTTCTGGAGCAACAGAAAACAAGGTTGCAGCATCACTAATATGACATCCCTTCAAATATTTAGACATGGCTATCATGTCATCTCTTAACCTTCTCTTCTCCAGGCTAAACATACACAGCTCCCTAATCCTCTATTCATATGACATGGTTTCCAGGCCTTCTACCATTTTGGTCACCCTCCTTTGGACACATTCCAGCTTGTCAATATCCTTCCTGAACTGTAGTGCCCATAACTGGACACAGTATTCCGGGGGGGGGGTCTGACCAAAGCAGAATACTAATCCTTTCCCCTGCTTGAAGCTGCTACTAGCTGTGGATGATTAGGTTTCCAAAAATTGGTACTAATACATAGATGTTTTCCCAGGAGAATGAAATATGTGGCCCTCTAACCCTGTTGGACACAATTTCTCACTTCATACCATGCCTGGAAGGCACACTTTCCTACTTCATTCCTTACCTATCCATGTTTCACTACCATATCATCTTCTTAACGGATAGTGTGGGCATCTCTTCTCCATATGTAATTTCCATGGCAGGCCCATGGAAGCCCACTTGGAAAGAAAGGGATTTTGCCATATAATTTTCCCATTTGAATATTAACAGGATACATGTAAATTATTAGTATATCTTTGCCAATCTTTCTCATGCTATCTGATGTCAAAGACTAGCAATTTTTCCTATCTCATGTGCCAGGGACTGGTATTATATTTGTGCCCCTTGGTTACAACTGTTTCTTTCCTTCCTGGAAATTGCCTGCAAACTGATGGCCAATGGCTCAATGATGGGCTTCAGTCTGCAGACCACCACTTTGAGTAGCACCGTTCTATACCATTGGGAGTCTAAAGGGAGTCTGTGGTAATGTATATAGTTACTTTCATTTCTGTGAATGTAGTAGAATTTTAACTAACATCTCTCAGGATTAAGTCATGCAATATGAATTGCCAACAGAACAATGACAATTAAATTTGCACCCAGTAGCAATAGTATATAAAAAGTACTTTGTAAACAATTATGTAAGAGTTCAAGAGGAACTACAAAATTAGATTGAATCAAACTGGAGTGTATTTTATAAAAATATACAAAACCTTAGCAAGATAACTAGACTCCAAAGAATACCCAAACACACAGCACTGGTAACTTTATTTCTTTCTAGCAAGTTAATTAGGAAATCATACATATTCTACCTTTAGTTAACTTACATAGGAAACAGTAATATAATTTGATTGCCAGCATTTCCTTAGACAAAATCCCTACCCCTGTGTCTCAGTAGAATAGTATTCTAAATGAATGTTCCTCGTAATCATGGTGAAGACTTTTTTCTGCATTCTGCACCATATTTAGATTTGCAATTGTCTTTTATCTTAAAATACATTTTTAAATCTGGATGACTATGTAAAGGAATTCCCTAAGAATTATAATAAGCACTTTTATCTAGTCAGTACACTCATAATAAATCATATTTTTTTTGCTACAGAGCTCACAAAATTAGCAAATGAAACAACCTCTTTTGTTGAAATGTCTGATACTGTAGTGTTTGTTAAATTCACCAGTAACATGGTCTACTTTGTTTTTATTTTATTTTTTTTGCAATCCCAAGACATTTGGTTTTTTTTTAAAGTCTTGTGTTACTTCTATTTGTCAATGCTTTGATAAATTAGGCATTTTTAGTATTTTATCAATGGCAAAAATCTAATTGCCTTCTTGTATTCTGATTTATTTCTTTCCTTACTTTCTTTGCATCTGCTGCTCAACAAATGAGTCTCCAAAGAGAGATATGTTATGATACAGTGTCAGTGAAATTAATCCTGATCAATTTTAAAGTTCACATTGTTATTTGACGACTTTCTTGGGGATTCACTAAAACTGAGATTACTCAGCCTCTTCTTTTGTTGCTTAAATATTGTTGTTCAATTATAAAAGGAACTCCTACTGGCACTAGGGTGGTTGCATGTATATTAATTAATATGTACACATAAGAAACTGCTAATGATTTGATGAGAGAGTCTACACAGTCTACAGAGTCTACCTTGGAAATGAAGCAGGATGAGGGCCTTTCTGTCCCACACTTTTGTAGTGCTATTATTCCAGTTCCAACATCCTATGGAATCCTGGGGTTTGCAGTTTAGGGAAGGGCATTTAGAATTCTCAGCCAGAGGGCCCTTTGGCCCCAGTAAACTACAAACCCCAGAATTCCACAGGATGTTGAAAGGGGAATAATAGCACTATAACAGTGTAGGGCGGAAATGCCCTAAGAGAGCTGTCTCATTCTAATGGTAGAGTTGGGAACATCCAACAGGGTCATAATTCAGTTTATATGGAAAGTAGTGGTGATCATCCTGCATCAGGGATTTGGGGCATATGTCACTGATAGGATTCTAACCACTGTTTGCGAAAACTATTGTATCCATTTAGGTGCTGATTTTCTATTGTCTTTGAGCTAATTCCACCCACAATAAGATGCTGGTTTGCACAATCGCAGATGTCACCTGCACAGATGCTAGCCAACCCACAAGCCTAATGGCAGAACCACAGGGCAAAGAACTCACAATGTTGATTTAAAGTGAGAGATAAATATACAGTTTAAAAATATCTATACCTTTAATTTTATTGAGCGAAGGGTCCTTTTCATTTCTAAATAGGTACAGACCAAAGCCCTCCAACAAATGAGATTAATGTAACATACGTGATATCATTTCATAATTTTTAGTTCTGACAAGTGGGACTTTCATTGAACCATTATTTTATTTTACTTTAAAAGAAAACATTTAATTATGTGTACTATTATTAGGATATTCATATTAGCATGGCTTTACAAACTTTCATAACACATACTTTCAGCCACTGTACTTGCATCCTTTTCATTACTGTGTTCTCCACAAATTTCCTCTGATATTCCTGGACATTTGAAACTCAGATAGGATCACAATTTTTGGGCATTTTCCTTAGATACAAAAATTTAAACAGCCCGACAATATGATTTTTGGTGTGAAATGGATGCTTGACTAGGAAAAAAAAAGAACATGTTAACAATAACTGGAAGATATAAATAAAGGTGGGAAATACCAATGTTTGGGATTCTTCCCTGAAGAACTTGTAAAATAAATGAATACATTTCTTGCCAACGTACTTATTGAAAAGGGTGGTTTTAACTTGATAGGAAACACACAGAATAGTCACTTTGGTTTTCTTATTGCCTGTAAATAAGAGACGGTGCAAGAGGAAGAACTTATCATTGTTTCCTTTTGGTATTCCTTATACAGGAATAACACTGCAGGGGAAAACATAGAGGGGTTTTGTTAGATCACAATCTTTTGTTGTTAACACAGCTTAAAATCCCCAGGAGGTCAGTGGGATTGGAGCAAGCTCAACATGCACAGGATTGGAGTATAAATACATAACTGGTTTCTGTGTTGAAACCATTTTTTTCCCTTTTATTGATAATGTCAAATAAACATTTATTTCAGGCTCCAAGCCTTGGAATGCGTTAGTGAAAACAGGGGCACCGCTTACTGCCCACTAAGTGGGTGGGAAAAGGGTGCCGTGACCCTTTTACCCTTCCCACCAGTCTCCCTAACAGCTTTGGCCTTTGGGTCAGCTCAATTTCCCCTCCACTGAGTGGCCATTACTAGGGCTGTGCCGTGATAAATGCTCTTTTTTCTCTTTTGGCAAGAGACTGTATTGCCGTCAGCAAGCGCTAGGGAGGTGAGCACCCAGGGCCGGGCTGACAACGCTAAGAGACAGCGAGACTAACATGCCTGTGCACAAAACAGCTGTTACCTAGCAACATGGGGGGGATCACGGGGGGGGATGAACAGGCGTACAAACAAAAATGAAAAGGAGATCAAATAAAGGAGAGAGTAAAAATCTGCGGGGTTCAAAGGTTAATATTCCTCTGTCTAATAACTTAGTTTCAGAAAATTGCATTTTAACCTTTTCAAAGCATTCAGGAGGGAGATTTCTTTGAAATTAAATGAGATCTCATTTGTATCAAATTGGGATGGTGGCAGTTAAACGAGGAATTTAGGTTTCTCCTTACTTTTGCTATTTTTGTTATTGAGTTTCCACATTTCCCCACCACCACGACCGGTCTTCCCAGTTATTATTACTACTGACTTCCCAACATGTAGGAATAAATATACCCGCCCAGGGCTATGATGTAAAAACTGGGATAAAGTCTTTCTCTAATCTGTAAAAGGTTGGACAGAAATTTGTAAATCTAATCCATGTAGATTCAAATGTAAAAATAATAATAATTAAAGTCAGAATTATCCATGCCATGTTAGTTCTGTGCATGGTTGTGAAAGCTAGACAGTGAAGAAAGCTGTCAGGGAGGGAATCAACTCATTTAAAAAGTGGTGCTGGAGTAGATTTCTACCAACACCATGAACTACCAGGACAAATAAATGGGTTCTAGAGCAAATTAAGTCTGAACTTGAAGCTAATAATACTTTGATTGTGTATTTGTGCATGGCAGGGGGTTGGACTGGATGGCCCTTGTGGTCTCTTCCAGCTCTATAATTCTGATTGTATTTTGGTTATACAATGAAACTGTGTGTGTGTGTGTGTGCACGCGTGTGCACACACACACACTCATGCTTTCAAGTTGCCTGCTGACTTATTGAGACCCCATGAATTTCATAAGATTTTGTCAGGGAAAGAATTCACTGGAAAAGACTACAGTGGTTACTAAAGTGGAAGGTGGTAGGAAAAGAGGAAGACCTCATTATGGAAGACTTGATTCAGTAAAGGAAGCCATGGTCCTGGGCTTACAAGACCTGATCAGAGGTGTTAAGAACAGGATGTTTTAGTGATCTCACATTCATAGGATCACCATAAAGCATAGCTGACTTGACAGCAAATAAAAACAAAAATCCATACAGAGATTGTGACAATTAAAGACATGAGCCTAACAAATCTGGATGTGCACTAATTCAGCATGAGAGAGGAGCCCCACCACAAGAAGCCCTTGCGTTGCTTACAGTTCCAAAGGCTCCTCAGGCAGTAGGGATAGAAAGTTGAAGGGTATCTAGAGCATATTTAGAGGCGGAGGAAACTTTGGCTTCCATTCTTCTGCAGTTTCTTCCTTACCCTTTCTGCAGCCAATTTTGTTTAGGAGCTGGGATAGTGAAGGACAAGGAAAAGTAAACGAGAAGAAGCATGGCGAGGGGAGTTCAATGAACAGGGAAGAAGGTAAGTAACATCTCCTCATTCAGTTTGTGGATAATAACTATTCCCTCCAGTTTTCTCTGCTTCCAGGATTCTCAAGTCAGAACTTCCTAACTCTCTATGTGAAAGAGAGCAGCCTCTCAACATATGTTTCATTGGGTCTGAAAGAAATTCAAACTTGACTGCTTCCATCTTTTGTAACACAAGAGACAGATATTCCAGAACAAAAGATGGATGCCATCTTCAAATAGAGGACACCTTTAAAGGAAACACTACCCTCTGGCAGTTCTTCAGATATAGGACTGGAAATAACAGTCCTCTATTTGAAAAGCTATCCAAGGATAATCTCTTTGAAGATGTCCCCTATATGAAGGCACCATCTTTTTGAGGGCTGCTCAGTCAGCTCTAGCTGAGGGGCTGCTCAGTTAAATTTAAAAATTCATATGGAAGTTGAACAGAGCCTTGAAGTTACCTATCAACAGTTAGGACTTGGACAGCAAACAAAGTGGGCACACAGGTCCTCTGTTCACAATATTCTACAGTGTGTTGAGATGCACTGTATTTTTACTTAAATTTATTTAAATTATAATGGTTACATCTAAAATTACACCTGCAGATTTACATTAGCTTATATGTATATGTCATCTTTGACCCCTTTGCCATCTTTTGTTCTTTTTTTGGGCAGCGGCGAGGGTAACGTATAAGTGGCATTCAGATTAGTTGATGGTCATTCAGCTGTTGATGTAATTCATGGAGGCTAGAATTCAGATATAAAAAGGATTTCCCTGTTCCCTCTTCCATGTTCCTTGTGACTGGCTTTCAGAATTCCTAGTCTCTGGATTCTTTCTGCAGGATAGAATGGCTTATTAAGTGTGAGTGCAGGGGAGAGGAAGAGTGGGGAGAGAGGAGGAGAAGGAGAGTGAGAGGTTTGTGAGGACTGCTGATGCCATAGAAAGGTGGGGACAGCAGCTGCTGGAAAACAAGATGATGATGATGATGATGATGAAGTATTTCACTGCCTCATAAAGACTCCATATCCTCCCATTTTGGGAAAGACAAGAAAGTGGTGTAGGGAATGGCTGGATGGTTTCTTAAGAAGCCATCAGGTTCTTGTTAGATATCTGTGATAATGAGAATCTTATGTCTAATCAGATGATTACAAAGTAGGTATTTTTGATTATTTTGTATTTAAGAAGTTAACTAAATAATAATAATCTATCAAGATATTTAAGATATTCCTTAATTGTGTTAATGTAAGGCTTACCTTTTGTGATTTAATGTGCTCACTTTTTATAAATATCATTTTCAAACTTTTCTTCTCGTATTGGTGCTTTGTCAGTGGGGGGAGTTCATTTAAGTGTTATTTTGTTAATTGTCAAGATTGTGGATACATGTTATATATAATATATGTATATTGAATGTAAGTATATGTTGTATATATGTTTTGTTTTGTTATGCCATATTCACTCACAGTGATTGTTGTATTTTGTCTTGTTTTTCCATATTGGTGCATGTATGTATATATATATATATATATATATATGCCATTGGGAACACAGTGGTGATGTGTGAAGCTACTGTCTGTTAGAATAGTACTGAATGTTTGTAATTTGGAATGTAATGTAATGATCCCACAAGTCTGTGGAGGTTGGTTGGCATGACATAACTTGGTCATGTGGCTGATGAGGAAGTTTATTTTTATTTATTTATTTATTGAATTTCTATCCTGCCTTTTTTTCTGAGATGGAATTCAAGGCAGCACTACTATGAGGAAAACCATCCATAGTAGTGGAATGTGGCAGGAAGCGCCTTAGCTCTTACATGTACAGCATCACTTGTTCACAGGGCTGCCCTCAAAACCTGAAGTTAATTCCAGGTTCTCATATTCAGTGAATTCAGTTGCAGTTGTTCAATACAGGATTTTGGCTGTGATCCTACATGTACTTTGATGGCAATGAATTCCACAGAATTCAATGGGACTTACTTCTGCGTAGACATGTATAAGCTTGCATGAAGAAATCTTGAATCAAACCACATTTGGAATTGACTGAAAAGAGAGAAATATTTGATCTATTATAGTTTCCCATGAGAATGTGCTTTAACTAGGTATGTGGCTTACTATGTTTAGTAGTCTTTGGCCCTTTTCGCATGGTATTTGCCATGCGAAAGGGCCCCTTGAGTGCCGTGCAATTGTGAGGAGCGATCTGCATGATGCACTCACAATCGCACGACGCTTCAGGGTAGGGGAGGCGCCACTCGTGCACTTTTTCATTTTCTGCTTTCAGCCAAAAATGGTGCATGATCGCACATTGCTCCAGGGCCCCGCGTGCACTTGCTGTGCGTGTGGAACCTCCAGAGCCGCGGCAGTCATGCTTCCTGCCCCAGCACAGCCTGGGAAATTTCCAGGCTGCACTGCGGAAGGAAGAGGTGGGGCTCTCGCATGACCTGCTCAAAAGCAGGCAGCTCGTGTGGAGCTGAAGCAGCGGGGACGTGAGAGCCTCTCTCTGGAGGCTGCTCACACGATCCTGGCATCCCAGAGCCGAAGAAAGGTAAGGTGTGGAAAGGGCAAGAACCAGAATTGCAAGAACCAGAATTGCAAGAACATTAACACACTTGATTTTTTTCCTGTCTGTGATTCCCCTCTGTAAACTACCACAAACTCCAAAAATGTCATTTCTGGAAGTTTCTGATATCCCATATCTGCTTTTACTTGGCATAGTATTCTGATTCACACTATTGGGAAATGAACTCTTTGCATATGTGCCTGTTATGTCAACCAACAGTAAACTGACGCAAGACTTTTAGCATCCACAGACAGAAAGATATTGGTACATACACAACAGGAGTGGGGAATCTGTGACCATCTGACAGTTGTTGGATTCCAGCTTCTCAATAACCCCAGCAAGCATAATTAAGGATCAGTGAGAGTAGGGGGGAAAGTTTGTGTCTACAAGAACCAATTCATGTGTAAAAATCTGATTCATGGACAAATCCAGCTCTGTAATTCCAAGTGAGTTAGCAACTCCCACATAGTTATCCTGTTTATTTTGTGATTGCTATTTTTTAATTTCAGTTAGAATGTGTTTGAATCAAACTATGATCTTCCAACTAATGAACTGTGTGCTTAACTAATTTTCTGTTATTTCATGTACGATACATTAAGTCAACTGTGTATCTACTGGAAAGATTTTATCAATTTGTTTTCAGAATCACTGGGTATACAATTTTATTAGCCAACGGCTGTTTCCTTAAAGACAAATAAATCATTACTTTAAAAAATTCTAAATGTATCAAAAATAGCATTTCCTAAACATTAAAAAGCATCCAGAATACTCCACTGGTAATGAAAATTATGAGATTACAATTGGAATCCTGCAACAAAATTTGCAAACTTTCAACTGCAACATAATTTGCAGTGCTTTGTTTAAGGAACATTCCATTCCAGGAACATTCCACCTCCCCTCCTAGTTTTCTATCCTCTCCAACAATGAATCAGTAAATGTAAAAATGTGGATGATATTGCTGTTAGAAATGAAAATATGCAAGACCAAGAAAACTGAAAGTAGAATAGATAACCTTTCTCTTTAGTATTAGCATCTTGGTAGCCCTGTCTACTAAGTACACTAATTCATTTGATACTAATTTCTTCTGTTTATATGCATTTATGCACAGGAGAATATGTAGAGGACTGCTGGAAAATGCTTCCCATCCAAGAATTATCTTTAACATCTTTCACCCATTTGCTTTAGAGCAATGAAGTTTTAGACAGCAAGGGTTTCCTGCGTGCCTTTATCTTATACATGCTGTCTTAGAACTCTTCCCATTTGCTTAGTTACTTATTGAGGAGATATATCTAAGCAACTGCACTGTGTGACCAGACCATATCCATGGGTTTGCATCCATGGTTGCATTCAACCAACCATGGCTCAAAGATGTATATATTATATAAAACAAACAAAAAGCAAACTTTGATTTTATTGTACATTGAGCACTACACTGGTATGTAAGCATACCCTGCTGTAACCTCCCACCATTTCACAAATGCTCAGGCTCTCTCCAGTGCTCATCTGAGTTGTTTGCCATTTTATAGAAGGGATATTATTTTACTAAGCCATTGTATATAATGAGAATTGAGCATCCACAGATTCTGGTATCCACAGGGGGTCCTGGAACCAAAACCCAGTGAATATCAAGGGCCCATCATACTTCCAATCGAACAAAGACAACATATAGGCTAAAATCCTATTGAGAGCCCATAGAGCACAACACTCTGCTGATATGGCACAGTGGGATTATGGAGAGAACTAAAGTAGCCAGGCTGTGCTGCGCCCATAGATGATTCTAGGATCTTAGAGGACTCTTGTGCCATCTGGAGGGATGATTGCATAAAGAGGTCTCGGAGACCTTCTTATGCCTGCTTGTAAAATATACAACTATGCAACTGGCCATATACACAAGCATAAAACCCCAACAGGATTCTAGCTTTAACATGTATAAGTATATGCATATGCATAGATATTCTTCTTGTTGTGTGCCTCATTTACAACTTATGGTGACCCTAAGGTGAATCTATAATGGGGTTTTCTTGGACTGAGAGTGTGTGACATGTGCAAGGTCACCCGGTAGGTTTCTATTGTTGAGCAGGAAATTGAGCCTTCCAGGGCTGCATTCCATCTCTCAAACCACTACACCACGCTGGCTCCCATAGATATTCCTACAAGTATATAAATGTGTATGCCTACCTATGGGCCTTTCCGCACTACACTGTTATAGTGCTATCATTCCATTTTCAACATCCTGTGGAATTGGTTCTTGTGGGTTTTTCGGGCTTTGAGACCGTGTTCTGGTTGTATTTTCTCCTGACGTTTCGCCTGCATCTGTGACTGGCATCTTCAGAGGAATGGTGAATTAGAAGTGGAGTGGAGAATATATATGCCAGTCTCCTCCTCCAGAGGGGAGGGAGCAATTAGCATAATAGTCCTATTGTGTGGATTGAATACTTGTTGCTGGAGGGAGACTTCCTAAGCCCTGGTGGGGCTTGTTAGGGCTTGTTAGTATCTTTTATATTTTGATTTTGGTGTTTTTCAATATTGGCAGCCAAATTTTGTTGACTTTCCGAGTCTCTTCTTTCCTGTTAAAATTACCCAAGTGTTTGTGGATTTCGATGGCCTCTCTGTGTAACCTGACCTGGTAGTTGTTAGAATGGTCCAGACTTTCTGTGCTTTCAAATAACATTCTGTGTCCGGGTTGGTTTATAGTGTGTTCTGCTACTGCTGACTTTTCTGGCTGGATCAGCCTGCAGTATCTTTCGTGTTCTTTGATTTGTGTTTGGATGCTGTGGAATTCTGGGGTTTGTAGTTTATTGAGACCTGGGGTTTGCCCCTCCCTAAACTGCAAAACCCAGGATGCCACAGGATGGTGAAAGTGGAATAATAGCTCTATAACAATGTAAGGCAGAAAGACCCTATGTTTATTTGTATAGTATATCTATATCTATCTATTAAATTTCATGAGTGCATGGTAAATAATTGGGGGAGAGCGAGTGAAAGAGAGAGAGAAAGAGATCATTTCTAAGAGACATATTTATATCTTTATTATAGTTACATGCTTTCAAGTTAACTTCAAATTATGGCAACCCTAACTTAAGGCTGTCTTGGCAAGATTGATCCACAAAATATTTGCTTTTGCCTTCTTCTTGGGCTAAGAGAGTTTGACTTGCTCAAGGCCACCCAGTGGATTTCTGTGGCTGAGCACGGGTTTGCACTCTGGCCTCCCAGAGTCCAACACTCAAAACCATGACACCACACTGGTTCATATTTGTATCTACCCAGATCTATATTATATTGTATGAATTCATTTTCATATCTTTACTATAGCTTACTTACTGTAAAAGAGGTGGACAGGGCATCGGGCAATCACCATTTTTATCTCTTTACCACCATTCCACTTCATTCCACCTAAGGCCATTTCTGCACTGGACTGTTATAGCGCGATGATTCCACTTGCAACATCCTATGGAATCCTGGGGTTTGCAGTTTAGGGAGGGACCAGGTGGCCCCTTCCGACACTGCAAATTCCAGGATTCCATAGGATGTTGCAAGTGGAATCATCCCGCTATAACAGTCCAGTGCAGAAATGGCTTAAGATTGGACCAGGCTTTTTTTATATATAAGTTTATCTTTAATTGTGCAGTTGCACAATTTTTTTTCAGGGATAAATATAGACTTATTTTCCCACATTTGCAACACTGTTCAACCAATTTCTCCTGATGGATACACAAATCACATAGATTTTGATATCATGTGCATCTTGATGTTGTTTGAAGCTCAGTGTATGTTAAAATGGCAGTTTTCTGCTAATACAGTTCCTATACTAATTCCATGTGCTCAGCAAAAGTTCATTTTTAAAGCTGCATTAATTTGAAACTAGCAGAGATGGGGCCATCCAAAAGTTCTACTAGATCTTCATATGTACATGGTCTTCTCTTTGGATTGTGTGCATTCTGTAAGAGCAATATTGTATATATGCCACATATTGGTAACCTATTTGAAGCATTCAGCAATATTTAAACCAAAACATAGTTTCGCAAAACTTTGGATTCAACTGAATTATGAAAATTGGACTGTGATGTTGAATTTGACAAGCAGATGACTATTTGCGATTGCTACTGTCAAATGCTCTTGTATCAAAGGCAGAAGTTGGCATATCCACAAATATTCACAGCGCAGAGTTCATCGGAGACTTTGAAAAACCTTCACACCAAAACTCCTGTGTTTGCTGAGCCCACCTTTGGTAACTTTGACTTCCCTTTTTCTTTGGGAGCCTAAACTGTACTTGTAAACGCTCAAATGAAGTTTTAAGTTACTGCAACACTACAAATTTTGAGAGTGGTAGAAAATTTCATTTGAGGGGACTGAATTCGTATTGGGGGGCAATGTCCTCATTTTGCCCTACCCCATAGCTACACCTCTGCACAGTTGTCAGTAAATCTGCATGACCTATACAGTCTTCAGAGATAGCTATGGTCATAGAACTGAAGCTGTCAGCCATGTGGATCATAAGACCTGTTCCAAAGCCCGTATTATGGTTATACCTTTTCAAGGCCAATCCACAAGGTACAAAATTCTTCATGTCAGTTTTTGAAGCTTCACTGGCTTCTTCACTCAGCAAAGATAGTTTTTAAAAAAGCATGCAGGAGAGAAAAGGGAATAGGGACAAAGATGACAGTACTCATGACACGCTCCCACATCTTCCTTAGAGACAATGTTACAGTAAGGGTTTGTGGGGACTATAGCAGTGGTGGAGCTTGGAGTGTGTGGGATGGGTGGGGTGGCTACAGTGCATGGGGGCATTGCCACAGTGCATGGGGGCATGGCCACAGTGCATGGGGGCATGGCCACGGTGCATGGATCATGGCCATGGTGCATGGAGCATGGCCGCGGTGCGTGGGGACATGGCCAGGGCAGGCAGGGGTGTGGCTATGAGCTGGGACGCCCAAAAACTTTGCTGCCCGGGGTGAAGCACCTCCCACCTCCCCATTCCTTTGCGAATGGACTATAGGAGAAGCCCGTTCTCCCTATGGCCCCGAGGGCACTATAAAAGGGAAGCAATACATTTATGTTTCCACCATGCAAAAAGACACAGTTTTATCAGAACTATGATATGGTGATATTAAAAATAAAGAAATTGTTAACTGTTGCATATCCAATTAATTTCATTGTTGGGAAAATCATTCTGATTTTTTCTCCCTCCTAAACTGCACTGTTACCTAAATACAACTCTTAGGTGTCAGTAAAACCTTTGTCTCCCATGTTTGCTAATAGTTGCTAGAACTTCAGGAGTTCAGTCAGAGCTGAAGATGAATGCCGTGATGAAGAACGGATCTTAAATTCTTTACCAATGGTATCTTATAATGTGAGAATGCAAGTGCTACATAAGCTTATATTTTAGCTGTTTCTTTCCTTCTTTCTGTGTGCAATAATCTAGGAGATAATGAATGGGCTTGTGCTAATTAAAAGGCTATAATTCCATCACGGAGTTGTGATGATGATGAGGCAATAAACTGTGAGAACAAAGCTTGAGGGGCTTAATGACTCATCAGCCCCTTGATGGAAATTTAACCTTACAATCACTATCCATTCATTATTATCTGTGATATATTGTTACTGGGAACACATACACAGGAAATGATGCTTCTTTCACTATAACTAAAAGAAACTTCCTTTTTGCTAATAAAGGGGACAGTTTTACTTGGCCTGTTTAATGCTAATCCTATGTTAAATTTTAACACATTCTACAAATGTTAAAACCTAGACAATATCTGGTTCAGCACCTAGTTTCCTGGGACAGCATATGCACAGACACACAAACTTCTTATATAGACAGGAGCAGATACTGAATGGCTCATCAACATTTGTTCAAATGATAAACCAAAAGATTTCCTTTTTATTTTTTGAGTTGATTTTTTTCCAATAAGCCCTTTGTGAAGCTTCTAAGGCCCAGTTTTATATAGCGGGTATAGCTATAAAATGCCATCAAATCTACAGTGAGTGTTTCAGTGGTTTACAGATGAAAACTGAATTATTGTCTTCCATGTACCTTTGAAAAAGAGTATCATATGTGTGAATAAGGCAAAGGATGAGGGAAAGACATTTTGTTCTCTGAGAAGATAGAATTCGCTCCATTCCATGTACAGAAGCCAACTGGACTGACACTCAAATTTACTTCCACACTGTCATTGGGAACAGGTCCTCCAGTGCACCTGAAGATAGGGTACTTAGGAGATATAGGACAGGCTGTGTGATACACGCTGCTCAGATCTCGAAGAGAAGGGAATGCATGTGACTGCTTAATGGTAGGAGTGAGCCTGCTAAAACAAGAGAGGTGGGCAAAGAACCTGTACTCTGAACAGCTGGTTTCTTAGACATTACTAAATTCAAATTCTAAAACGGCATCTAGTCAGGCATTGTGAACACATGTCATGGCAGCTGGTAAAAGTGGCCTTAACAGGGCAAATAATTTTAGGGATGTGGAATAGATGCATGTTCCGGGTGTCTGAGGCCATTACCATTGGGACAAGGATGAGTCACCACAGAAAAGCTTGTAGCATCCTTTTAGGTTCAAGTTCTTTCTGGGTCCAAAGAATAGTTTAAACCTAAATGCCTTGCCCAAGATGTTAACATCTTGATGATGATTCTCCCTCTCTCCCTCCCTCCTCTCTCATTTGCCTACTTAAATTTATATTCCATATTTTTAAACAAAAGCCATCAAGATGACTCACAGCAACTTTTCTTTTATATCACAGTGATATCCTAAGAGTTATCATGGTATGTTTGCTCATTAATTTCATCTGTAAGCTCGATAACAACATCATGATTCCTTAATTTGTCTTGGTGGAGAGTTTGGGATTAGTTCGCCTTGTTGACATATGTAGTTTTGTTCTTCCTGTTCTCTTTAGCTATCCAGAATATAGTGTTACCCCGATTTCTGGGGTCCCGTGAGGGACACCTCAACATGCTCAAACAATGGGGAATAGAAATTAGCAGAGCACAAGCTAAGCAATACAAGAGGCAGGGCAACCTTGCGAGATCTTGAACCCCAATGTCTACGGGGTCAGGCTGAGTCAATGAGCAAACAGAAGTAAATAATAATTGTTTTCTTTATTTTTGATAAACACAGTCAAAATGTATGTATGCAAACACACTCACACAGACCTATTAGAAGAAAGGTAGGAATTGGATAGAGGGCTTTTGAGAGGGATTTTAGCATGAGAAATACTATACCTGTCCTGAAGTCCGGGTAGTCTGAAGAAAAATCCATAGAAGTGGAGATTCTCAGCACGTGGAGCTGAGGGGAAGGCTTGTCGAACAAAGCGACAGCAAGGCGGGATGGAAGCCAGGAGCGATCCGAAGAAGCGCTCAAAATCAGGGGATCTTATAGGGGAAAATGTGCCTGTAGGCTAGTCCATTCCCAGGGATAACAATGGGTTTCGGGCTGGAGACAAAACCTCTGAAAGGTCAGTACTTTGCATGATTGAGTTATGACAGCGTTGTCAATAGGGTAAACAGTATGCAAATACGGAGTGCTCGACAGTTGGATATTCGGCTCATCAAGCTGCCTGCTCGGGGCAGGGAGTCCTATGTAAGCTGTGTGCATAGATAATATGATCTTAAAAGGGGTACTTGCCTGGAGGTCTCTTGAAGCTGCAGTCCGGCAATTACTGGCCTGCCTGGATTTATTTTGAATAGTTCAGCTATTTTCGGCCATGCCCGTGTGCGTCTTTGTCTGGGGGCCTCACAAGCACATGGAGCGGAATGGGTAGCAAAGGCCAAATTCTTGATATCAAATGATATCTAATATACCACAAGTTCGGACTGGAAACTACGGTAACAATAGATGTATTGTTTGTATAATAGCATAGAAAACTGAGGCAGCAGCTATTTCGGATTAAAGTTTTTCTAATGAATCTGAGAGTTTCTTGTGGCATCATTGTAAAAAAGCTTGCAGCTGCAAATGGTGATGGGAAAATCTGTTTCACTTTCTCCATATTTAAAATTTTTAAAATCCCAAAAATTTTTCTTCCCAAATTCAGTATAAAAAGCTACTGGGGAGGACACTGTTGTATCTATATTCTATATAGGAATAAAATATTAATAAAAAGAACATTTGAGAAAAACCCAGTGGCAACCTTAATTCAGCACTAAAATGGTTGAATAGCAGGGATTCAAAGTAAGAGTTTGAAGAGCTGAACACTCTACTTACAGGTAAATTCTCAGCTGACATCCCTGAATGTTGGCTGGGGTTCCCTGTAGTCACAAATGATCACTACCACATATTTTGACCTGTCTGCTTGATTTCAAACCCGTCAAGTGGAAGATGTGAGAGATAGCAGTCATCCACCTACCCCACACACATCTATACATATAATTGTCCAGGCTGATGTTGGTGATTTTTTAAATTTATGATTTAAATGAAGACAATGTTTGAGTTGCATGATCTAAATTATTAAAATTTGTTTCACATCAAGTTCCATACAAAATGGGCCAAAACCCATGGTTTTCCAAGTTGGATGCCAACTTTCTGAGTTAGCAACCTTTGCATGCCTTTACTCACTAATTGCTAGCTTGCACGTTGTTCTCTAGAAGTTTAGATACAATGGCTGGAATTTTGTCTCAGCATTATTGTTGTTGGCCTGACCCCCCTCAAACCTGATGAAAATATCATTTACTCCATTTTCCAATCACTGGCAGAAGAATGGACATCCCCATGCAGCTGATGGCTGGTAAAATAGGTTGCGGAGGCAGTTAAAACTGCCACAATCATGAGTAAGTAGTGACTGTGAATACTGAACAGTCACTATTGTTGTGTGCCTTCAGGTTGCTTCTGACTTATGGTGACTCTAAGGCAAACCTATCATGGGGTTTTCTTGGCAAGATTTTGTCACAGGGGTTTTGCTATTGGCTTCCTCTGGGAGTGAGAAAGTATGACTTGCTCAAAGTCACTCAGTAGGTTTCCATGGCTGAGTGGAGATTGGAATCCTGGTCTCTAGAGTCATAGTCCAATGCTCAGACTCCTACACAACTTACCCAGAACAATTATGGATAGGTAAATCTAGGTCACTGTTTGGTATTCTCAGTCATTCCCTTGCAAACCTATTTTACTCAGCATAGGGAGAAGGACATCCATTCTGCCATTGATTGGAGTATGGGTGAATGATGTCGCTGGCAGGCTTGGGGTGCTTACTTGGCATACTTACCTAGGTACATGATACAGGATTCCACCCAGCATATACTATTGGTAACTTCCAGTTCATTGGGAATTTTCCCCCATGCCTTCTCTCTAACATTCTTTTTTTTTCTCACTCTGTCCTCTGTTAGAGGCTGTGTTTGACTATGAACAATTAATTTGTAAGTAAAGCTATTTTATATCTTTTTTAATCAAAGAAGACTAAGGTTATTTCTTATCCCTACTGGATTTGGTGTGTGCATGTGTGGGTGTAGGACTGGTTGCTGTTTAGCTTTTGCATTGCCAGTTGCTTATTCTGTTTAAGAGATCTAAGCCCTTTTCTCATGCCATTTCTCATGCAAAAGGGCCTCTGGAGTGTTGTGCGATTGCAATGACTGTTCCACATAATGTCCTTGCAATTGCACAATGCTGCCAGGGCCAGTAGGCGGCAATTGCACAATATATCATTTTTGGCTTTTTGCCGAAAGTGATGCACGATCATGCATCACTCCTGGGCCCCACACACATTTACAGTCCATGCAGAACCTCTGGAGATGTGGCTCTCGCGCTTCCTCTTCCAGCGGAGCCTGGGAAAGTACCTGGCTGTGCTATGGAAGGAAGAGGCGGAGCCCTCACGCTTCCTGCTGGCCAGCAGGGAGCTGCTGCAGAGAAGAAGCAGAGGGGATGTGAGTGCCTCTCGCAAGAGGCTGCTTGCATGATCCCCACACACTCACATCGGGACCAGGTAAGCTGCGGAAAGGACCCTAGTCTTAAACAGCCCAACATTCCCACAAAAGTGTTTGAGATGTCAATCTAACTGTAAATGTCAAGTTTGAGGAACACAGATTCCTGAATATGAAATCTAGAGTAAAAATAATACAGAAATTTGATTTTTCCTCCCTTTGGGAGATACCCAAAGTAGTCTAGAAGAGTCTTCAGTTTGATGATATGTAGATTTGTAATATAACAGACAGACAGACATACTTGAAATTATAGTATGTATTTAGACATACATACAAGTGCATTAAAGAAGATGGGCAGATTAACTGCCTGTGTTGTAACCTAAAATTAGTGTCTAATACATCCTCACATGTGCTTCACAAAGATACCATGGACAAATGGAGATTTTTTGAGCATTAGTGTCATGAGGGGAATGATTGTAAAATTGCACAGTTGCAAAATTGAAAAACCTATCCACCTTACTTTCAACGAGAATCCTTTTGTTCATATTGTGTGGGCTCATTTATTAGGGCAGCAGGTTCATAGGTTTCCCCAGGACAAAGCCTAATGCCCAGCTTCCACAACATGAATGATTACCATTAAGGATAGGTATAGGTATAAATACTGATGTGAGCAAAGGGAGTGGAAGGTTTATATTAGCTGGGCATAGCCATTTTCATACATTTTCATACATCATCTTAGCATTTTCATAAGATATTTTGTTGCCTGTGGTGAGGGACAGAAAGATGCCCCTTTATTCCACATACAGAAGTAGCCTGGACTGCTGGTTCCCACTGTTAAGAGAGGCCTGTGAGATGGTTTAGGTTATGGTGGCCAAAGTGCAGCCCTAGGACTCCTAAATATGGCCTTTAAAGCTCCCCCAACTGCCCAGATCTATCAAATTTTTAATATTGGGGAGATTTGGAGTCTTTTTTTCCTCAAAACTGCCCCAAAGCTGCCTGGAACTGCTGGAGTTTGCTTTCCCAACCCTCCAGAGCCTCCTAAACTGCCCAGAGGGAAGAAAATCAGCTGCAAATCAGCCAAAATAGTGGCCAAAAGTGACATTGTTTCATTTCAGCATGCCAAAGATGCTTGTGCAGGCCACTGGATGGGTGCTGGGAGGGGGGTCCTACCCCCAGAACAGTTGTCTGCTCCTGGTTTAGGAGATCAGAACAGGCTCTTCAGTTCACAAAGAATACTGTGGGATGGGCTCAGAAGGAATATCAACAGGAATTCAGCTGCTGTCCCCCTGTATCTTCTGCCTGAGATAGAATAATAGAATCATAGAAATGTAGAGTTGGAAGAGACCACAGGGGCCATCCAGTCCAACCCCCTGCCATGCAGGAACATGAGTGGTTCATTCTGCCTAATGGTAGGGCCAGTCCTTGCATAAGTTATATGTGCAAAATGTGAGAAGTTAATGCTTGCATCCATATCCCGCTTCACACGTAATGTCTGCTCAAAGATGCTCTGTGAACCATAATTTTATTTTGGTTACATTCATAACAACATGTATTAGATGTATTCATAACGACTTGTATTGTAGGAACCAGAATTGAGTAAAACTCCTTTTAAATAGAATGTCTCCATGACCATGCACAGCCCTTGCTGCCTGGAGGAGAGAAGTTTGATGCGCTCCCCGGAGGAGGCCACCAATTGGCAGATGGCATAGGTGGCACCAGATTGCACCATGTGATGGGGCAGGTGAAGGCCTATTTATTTCTGGCTCATCCCACACGTGACCTCTTTGAGTAGGAATTTTTTCCCTTCATTCATGTATGTATGTATGTATTTGCCTACCCCACACTGTCTTGATTAGAACTGGGAAAATTGGCTGGGGCATGGTTGTTAATTAGGCATTCATCTGGCAAGAAAGGGGTAAAGTGACAGCTCCAGTGTCTGCCTTGGGCACCCACTTCAGGTGTAGGGAGAGCCTCCGAATCTGCTGCTTCAGTCGTGTGACCTCGGAGGTAGTGAAGGGGGTGCCCCCTTGAGGCTAACACAGGAATTTAACTCCTGCAACTTCAGTGGGAGTTACCCCTGGGTACAACTCCCCCTACAGAGCAGCCGTCGAGCAACCAGTAACAACTGGGTTTCTCTACGGGCTCAGGTGGTTTGCCTGAGGGAAGGCTGAGGGCTGGACAGCAGTTGTCATCTGACCTCGGCTGGACCCATGTTCCTCCTCTTGCTGCTTCCTCCAGGCCCTTAATGAATCAATCGATCAATCAATCAATCAATCAATCAATCAATCAATCAAAAACAAAGGTGGCCCTAGTTAACTCAAGTTTATGTGTCTGGACTATTTATTCCAGGGTTAAGACATCAATAGTCATCCTGAAGGTGTCTTTGCCCATTCATCGAATTGCTGTCTTTACTAGCCTGGATCCTTTAAAAATGTTTGGATCTCCCATTATAGATTGAAGAAAAGTGCTCATATTTAGTTTGCATGCACAAAGAATAAAATTTTCATGGTTTTACCCTTTTTGTTACATTGCTAATCACCAAAAGCAGGCTCATGTTACATCAGGGTGCTTCTCATTACCATCCTGGTAATGCTATAATTCACATTCCTTTACCAAATACCAATATATTAGTCAGCATTTTTAATTAAAGGGTTGGGGGAGAGGATATTCAGCACCTGCAAGTCAGAAAACACAGATGGATTCACCTCTTTCCAGAAAGACAGTTTTATGTGAAGTTGCTGCAGACTCAAAGTCAAAATAGGTGTTAAAATAACACTCTTCTCTTCATAGGGACTCCATTCATTCCCCCAGAGACAAACATACTTTGTGTGTGTACACAGCTTGTCCCACACACGTAACCACTCAGATGGTGTCTTTTGAAGACAGTAACCTCCTGTCTTACTATCAAAGCCCCAAGAAGACCAAAGGCAAACTTGGCTTTGCAAAGGACCTGGTGTCTTAGTGTCTAAAGCAATGTTTTCTTTTAACCTTGACATTATCAGCAGATGGGAGCCTTTTACACTTTGCACACTGACCTTGTACTTAATGTGACTGAAAGGCAGCATTTTGTCCTAATTTTTCCGGATAGTTCAACACCACCCCACTTCTGGTTTTAAAAATATTGGCCAGATAACACTATAGTTTGACACATAGATGCTTCCTCACCTCTGCAACAGGGACACACAAGTGGGCATATAGAGCAAAGTTCCCCAGTCCAGCAAGATAGATTCACATAGGAAAATAGCCTTTTATATGCATAGCTTATACTGATATAAAAGCTTTGATGGATGTTTAGTGTTAATGCAAACTCTACTGAACCATGTGGATGCATCTACTGATGCACACATGCTGAAGATGCCAGTTGCCATTATTTGACTGCAACTTCAGGTGGCTGGAAGACAAGGATATATAATACTTAAGAAGGTCTTCATATTGCTTCATGTTGTGCATATCAACACAAGCACAACTAGGAAAATTTGTAGAAAAGTTTGAACACATTAAATTAATCATTAACAAACCACTAAAATCATATTACACTTACATGGGAAAGAGAAAAAAATTGTGTTGGTTGCCATTTCAATGAAATGCTTAAACTAAAGGCCCTACCAAAATGAAGCTGAAAAATGGCATCTATGATTATTTTCACCCAGCCACCCCCTAATCTGTGTTTTGAGTTAGAGGGAAACAGCTACATGAGTTTTTGAAAACCCCATTTCTCATTGACTACTCTCTAAACCCTTTCCTTGCTTTGTCCTTTGCTTATAATCTCAACTGTGAAATGGAGTTTTAGTGACTCAGGATTTGTCTTTGGGATTATAGCTTGAATACACGTGCTAATCTCAGGAAGATTAGACCCACTGAATCAATCAGTAGTTGATTCAATGGGTCTACTTTAATTGGGACAGGCAATTGGATTTAGACAAAAAAGTTCTCTGAAAAGAACATAGTTGTCTGAAATGGTGTTCTTAAGGTTCTTTTCTTTTCTCTGGTCTTTTTTCTGCATCAGTCTTTACTTCACATGGATCTCAAGAGTGTCTATAACTTTCTGAAGCTCTCCATCTTTTATAGATATAAATAAATGTCTTCAGTAATATGGGCTCTTTATTATTTTTGGAAAAGGAGGATCTGGTGCTGAGTCTGCTAAAAGCCACATACACAATTCATCTCACTTGTACTACTTTTTGTTTGACTATTGTGACCTACACTCTATAATTCCTCAACCTGGTGGGGCTAACAAAAAGCAAGAAGCAGCTTTGAAAAATCTAAACAAACTAGCTTTGGGTAAAAAGCAACTGGGAAATGCAACTTGCACATCTCTTTATACATTTGTTGGTTTGTTAACACTGTTTTTATTTATTTAATTAATTCTGGAATTATATTCACACAAATTCCAACGTAAGTCAATCACTTTATTTCTAAAAAAAGTAATTAGGTTGCTCGTTTTGTTAAAACAAATTTCCAGCATAATTCATAACGTAATTGGTTTTAAATTCCTATCAATGAGCTCATGTTACCTGAATTTTCTTTTTCCTGTTTTGAGTAACATGAACCAATGCATCTCTTTTATGTTCTTTCTAATCACTCTGCCTATTTTGCTTTAAATTAATATGTTGTGATATAATTAACATGCTCAAAAGTGCTATTTGTTCTTCTGCATGAACAATGGTATCTTGAACATGTTACAGATCTGAAATTTCATTGATGTAGGTTCTTCCACCATTGATGTAGATTGTAGCTATCTCTGCATAACTGCTATGAAAGATAGCAGCATACATTGAAAGGAAAAAGCAGATCTAGATCTAACAAATGAGGTAAAACTGTTTCTTTCCTGCAGATCAGGTATAAATTTTTTCAACATTCTTCCATACCCCAAATTCTCAAAATATAGGAAACTAAATGTCAGGGGAAACCATTCTGGTTTTTTGTATGCAACTACTAGTGTAGATGACAGTTTTAAACTGGAGGAGTGCTTAACCACCCCCAGTCTGATGTGGTGATGAAGCTTGGAAAAGTTACCTTATTGGACTGCAACTCCCAAAATTCTCCAGCTAACATGGCCAGTGTGAGTTTGGGAGTTGTAGTCCTCCCAGAATTAACATTCCCAAGCTGAATGCTGATGCATCCCATAAACAGGTTTACTTCTTCAGTGAGAAAAAGACTGAAGGTACACAACAACAACAAGGAGAGAGTTAGGCTGCAGTAATATACTTAAGATATTCCCCTTGGATATATCTTGAGCTGCTAGGAGTTGTTGGGAGGACAATAGGAGATAGCCAAAAGAAATCTGTGTCTTTGGTGTGTAACTGTCATTGTTTTTTTTAATTCTTACATTCTTCCACTATGATGCAAAAAAAGTTTCCAGGAAACGGAAAGAAAGAAAGAAAGAAAGAAAGAAAGAAAGAAAGAAAGAAAGGAAGGGAATGAGAACATTTCATCCATGCAAGACAATGTTAAGGGTGAAGTCGGTAGCCTCTCCAGTCTATTTAGCAGGTTCTGAGATGTGTAAGTACATTATCTGCAAGACTGCTAAAGAGCGCTTAGGGAGGATTTGTGGGTCTGCGAGAAGGACAAAGAAAAATGTTTTCTAATAAATTATTCACCATCTCTCCTGATCCCTTTTGGGCAGATTGTTGCTCTGTTTGCCCCGACGCTTCCCATCTCTTTGCTCGGCTTCCGCCTGCACAGAGCCTCTCACCTCCAGGGAGCAGCAGAGATCGCAGGCAGGCTGCTGCAGCTAATGGTGGCAATTAATAACTTGTCATAATCCAGAGGATGAAAGGGAAAGCCTCGCCATCAGCAGTCAGGTCATGGTGCTTCGGCAAAGCAAATGAGGTGCAGGTGTTGTCCAGATTTCAGAAGCTTTCGCGAGGGTGCCGGGAGGAGTGTGCCACTGCTATGCCAAGCTGCACTGGCAAGCAGATCACCCTCATGGTACTGTACTTGCTGGGCTAACTTTGCATCTTCAGGTGACCCTGTGGTGTATAGCTTGCCTTGGTCTGAACAACAACAGCAAAAATGATGATAAAAAAAGGTCTATCATCTTTTGCTATGGCTCAGGATGAGAAATCTTCCATTGAAAACAATTCAATGTATCACAAGCTCGTGCACTTAATTCCAGCCGAGTAATTGCAACAGGGCTATATACATCTCAGAAGATGGCATGGGCAGAAGGAGTAACCACTGGCATAGAAAGTGATGATTTTTATTATCTGGTGTTTTGCATTTGTATTTGCAAACAGGATGTGTTTTTCATCAAACGTATTTCTCGCACTTTTAATTGAATGTCATGGGCAGAGTATGGCTCAGCTTTCCTAATGACATTTTTGGGGATTTTGTTCTATAGTCAAGCATGAGAGGACAGACCCTTATTATGCTCTGTATATAAGTGTGCGCGTATGTGTGTGATACCATAAATGGAAGAATAACTTATTTTTAGACAGCTCAGCTGCCTCTTCTCTTTTCCTCTTCCCGTGGGGTCAGTTCTGCTTGAAAAGAACCAAGTTTACAAATCTCTACTGGTTTGTACACTCCTATTATGCATACTAGGTTATGCATTTGTAACTGTCACACAAGTCAGGGTGATACAGCACTCTCATCTGACCCTATTCATTTAAATGGGTGCGTCCTGTTGACATTGATTCATGCTATAAGTGATATCAATGCATTATAATCGTTGTGTGTCAACCCCCACTGGTTTATCCCTGGGAAAATGGGGCAAATAAAGGCTGGCAAGGATGGTCAGGAGGATTTGAAACTCTTTTAAGGGCTACAAAGCACAGAGAAGAGTCCTGGGTCATTGCATTATGTTTCTCCTTGTCTCCTGCAAAAGAGATTAACATGCAAAATACTCTATTCCTATGCATTTGGCTGGCCACAACACTGACTCCCAGCTTATTAAATAATTTGGGGCTTTGGGATTCTCCAGCTATAGAGTGCCACACCAAAGGGATAAGTAAACACCATTATGCATGCATGTAGGTCTTCATCAAGGTGTGGCTGATAATGTATTAGAGCGGCACGATCTCTCATGAAAATAGCTCCCTTTAATAGCCTCTGTCTCTTTATTGTGCTTCTTAGCGAAACATAAATCACTAATATGTTTTCAGCTGCAAAGTACTCTCTTTTCCCATTGTATTCACAGATTTAGTGGCATTTCAAATAGATAAACACAAGCAACATCTATCAACACTACAAAAAGGGGGCCTTAATCAAAGCTCCGGGTCCCAGGTCTCAGCATCTCCATTTACCTTGAGATAAATCCATTGGTGTGACCACCACCGCACAGGGTGACAAATCACCCTCGTCAGCTGGCGCAGTGCAAGGGCTTATTGGCCTTTCTTTAAGTGGTCTTACCCTTCAATGAAAAGGATGGTGCTTGTCAACCGGGACCAGATTAAAGTTAGACAAAAAGAAATGATCTGTTATTAGAAAACTGCGATTGAGAATCACCAAACGGGGAAGAAATATGAAAAAGAATTCATAGCCAGGGATGCCTGACCTCCCCCAGCTCCACTCCAAATGGGGAAATTAACTGTAATTCCATGTACGGTGGGATGTATTGGTCCCATCAAGATAATGAGGCATTAATATTAAGTAAATATGCAACTGGAGCAATGCTGGTTGCTGTGGCTGCTGTGGGCAGTGCAATGCAGATTGGTCTGAAACAGTTTAGGGGGACCCTGCTATACCACATCAATACCATAGAAATGTTCTGCTTTGGATATGGCAAGAGCAAAGAGGCATGTCCTGGCTATCAAGAGAGTTAGGGAGTGTAGTTTTTCTTCATCATGTCAGTTTCAATTTCCCAGATGTTGTCTACTAAAGGACCAGCCATTCAAGGGACCTGGGAGAGAGAAAAAAACTTACTAGCATTTGGTGAGGTACTGTGGAACAGAAATCACATTGACCTTTTGGAATTAATGTGCTTGTGTAGTTTAGGGCATTGTGGCAAAGGTATGTAGTACAAGTCTGTGCATGTTTACTTTTAAATGAAAGCTATTGATTTTTATAAGACTAACTTCCAAATGGGGGAGTGTAAGATTGTAAGGCAGGCTCAAGGTGAATGCACACACTGAGCTGCCTCTACATAGCTGTCAGTCCATGTGATGATTTGCATCATGTATGAACTAGCTATTACAGATACTCTATCATCACAGATACTTTTGTGGTGAGCTTACCAGAGATAGCCTTCATAGTAGCTTCTCCAAGACTTTGAAACTCCCTCTCACAGGAGGTTCAGTTTGGCCCCTTCTCTCTTCTTTTTTTGCTGCAGGCTTTTTGTTTAGACAGGCTTTTGGTTCTCTACTTATTGTGGCAGAAGGGTGTTTTCAGTGGATTAAGCTGTGCTTTTATTTTATCTCTTTTGAATTATGGTTTAAATGTGTTTTGAATTGTTTTAACTATGTTGTGCTTTTTCAATACCATTGTTTGCTTAATTGTTTTTTAACTTTTGTAAAATAAGATTTTGTTTAAATTGTTGTAAGCTGCTTTGGATCCTGTACTAGGAGAAAGGAGAGATATAAATGAAATAACTAAAAAAAAATAAAAATAAAAATAAAAAAAATACCAGGGATAAAGTTTTCATGCAACTTCACATCATCTCAAGGCCTTTCTGCACTACATTGTTATAGTGCTGTTATTCCACTTTCAACATCCTATGGAACTGTGGGGTTTGTAATTTCCTGAGGCCAAAGCACAACCTGGCTGAGAATTCTAAATCCCCTGGCCTAAACTGCAAACCCCAGGATTCCAGGAGATGTTGAAAGTAGAATAATAGCGCTATAACAGGTTAATGTGGAAAGGCCCTCAGTCTAACACAATACTTGCAAAGCAGCACAAGTGTTCAAGATACCCAGCTTGTTGGGGGCATGTATAGAAATGTTTCGAAATACATGCTATTTGTAAGTTGTTCACCGCCTCGATCCATATGGAGAGGCAGGATACAAATAATAATAAAAAAGAAAAAGACAAGAAATTATGTACTCAAGCATGTACCAATCAGACATGGATTCGAAAGCTCATTCCAAAAGGGTCAAAAAAAGATCATTACCAGACCAGAATCTGATGTGAACTTCTCAATCAAGTACTGCTAGAAATAATGGCCAGGATTCTATATCAGTTACTTAGTAGCCTGACCCTCTTAGACCTGATGGAAATGTCATTCGCCTGTTATCCGCTGGCAGAATGAGCTCCCTTTCCCCATCCCCAGCTGATACCCAGTAAAGTAGACTAGGTTGGAGAGCTATGATCGTGGCTATAGTGAGTAAGCAGTGGTCATTAACAGAGAATGGTTATGGATGAGTAAATCTAGGCCACTGTTCCATATTCACAATCACTGTTTAGTCACGATTGTGACATGTAAACATGTATATTTAATTAAGCCACTGATAACAAAATACTGCCCTTTATCTTTACAAGACATGTAGCCTCTGGCCCAACTCCCTGTTAAGATGAATGGAGATATCACACACACAACTGTACTGTGCATTTTTGGTATCTTATACAGAATAGAAAACTACTGCCTAAACCACAGGAAATTCATGCAGATCTCAACAATTGCTGCAAAAGATACCATGAATACATCATAAAACATGAGTGTGTGTATCTTTGGCCATTTCCGCACTAGACTGTTATAACGCTATTATTCCACTTTCAACATCCTATAGAATCCTGGGATTTGCAGTTTAGGGAGGGGCCTTTGAGGTTCCTCCCTAAACTGCAAACCCCAGAATTCCATAGGATGTTGAAAGTGGAATAATAACGTTATAACAATCCAGTGCGGAAAAATTCCCTTTGACTGGTACTGCTTATAGAAGATCTTTTATCTATGTGCTCTGAATTTCAAGAGATCAAAAAGTAATCAAATTATTGTTGCATTCATCATGTGAAACATGCTTGTGTGACTTTACTTTGATCCTAAAAAAGCCATGCTGGCATAAATCCCAATTAGCAGAGTACTTTCAAGACCACAGTGCAAAATTCCACACACAAACACAAGAGTACTAAGATCTAATGCAAATGCATTGTAATTTAACTCTTGTGGATTTAGCAAAACAATAATTTGAATGAAACAAACAGTGCAGTGCTCTGAACATAACTGCTTAGGTGAGGACTGGGGCCATTTCTGCACTAGAGTGCTATTATTCCACTTGCAACATCCTATGGAATCCAGGGTTCCATAGGATGTTGCAAGTGGAATAATAACGCTATAACAGTCTAGTGCGGAAATGGCCTGGGTTTACAGAAGTGTTGAATATATTCATAAACACCTCTTGGCCAGAAACCTTTTTGTTAGTCCTGACCAGAGCAGACCCACTGATTCAAGGGGATTTAACCAACAGTCAGTGGTCAACAAGTGATTCAACTAGTCTACTTTATTTTGGAATAAATAAAGCAATTTATGATACCTTTGGAAAGCCAGCATGGTGTAGTGCAGACCTTTCCAAACTGTGTATCATGACACATTAATGTGCCACCTGCAGTGTGTAAGTGTATCAGATGAACAAAGGGCGGAGGGGCTGCCTTGTCTGCCGCTGCCACCCCAGGCTGAGGAAGACCCTGGCGGCAGCGGTGGGCCAGGCTCGGGTGGAGGAGCTGCCTATACTTACTGAATTACTGTGTCACAAAGTGATGCATGCCTAAGAAATGTGTTACCAACGTGAAAAGTCTGGAAAGCTCTGGTGTAGTGGTTTGAGCCTTGGACTATGACCCTGGAAGCAAGGATCCTTGCTGCTCAGCCTCAGAAACCCATGTGCATTACACACACTAGCTCTCCAGAAACCCCATGACAGTTTTGCCTTAGGGTCATCATAAATAGGAAATGACTTGAAGGCACACAACAACAGTGATGCCTTGAATGTTCCCTATCTCTCTTACAGTGAAATCCTAGAACAATGTCTATTCAGACATGAGGCTCATTGAGTTTAGTGGGGCTTTGACACAGACTGGCCTACCACTGTCTTGTGATGGGGAACGAAATTGGCCCCAAAGTGTGCCAGCACTCCTTTACAATACTGCACTTGGTTCCTCCCTCTCACAGGACGGATGTTTTTGTTAGTCTGTTTTCACCAAACGCCACCCCCAAACTTTTTATTACACAAATGCATCCCCTTTCTGGTAGATTTTAGGAATGGGGTAGGCAACAAAAACTGCAAAATACACCAATAATACATTCTTTTATTTATCATTTTTATACAAAACGTAGGTTTAAAACAATTTCTCCGTCATAGTTTTATATATATACATGAAGATTTACTGTATTTTCTTATCTTCTTGCGATTCCACCTAAAATCTTAGTATTTTCATGAATGTTACCAATTATTTAGACTACTTCTACATTTGTCCTTTAATGTCATTTGTTCCAGATCCTTATATTCTAAATATTCTATTGAATAACTTTAATACATATTTTCTTAAAACCCTTTAGGATATAATAGTGCATTTTCCCCCTACTACACATTCTTAAATGTCCTTTATATGTTGGAAAAGGTCCATGAAATTTACAACAGCACAAAACTTGAAAGAAAACTATTTCAAAATCTTCCATAGATGGTATATGACTCCAGAAAAAAATAGAAAGAATATATAAAACTGGAACAGGAAGGTGTTGGAAATGTGGCACTCAGAATGGAACAATATATCATATGTGGTGGACCTGCCCAAAGGCATGAAAATATTGGAAAATTATACATAAAAACATAGAAAAATATCTTCCACATTCAATTCACTATGACCCCAGAAATTTATTTATTAAATGTACTAGATGGAATAGACAACCAAACTAACAAGAAATACTGGAGAATTATATTATATATGGTAACAGCTGCAAGAATAGAATTTGCAAAACTTTGGAAAAATAAAGATGTTCCCAAAATTGAGCAATGGCTACAAAGCATACAGGATATGAAAATAGAAGATGTTCTATCACATAAATTGAGAAACCAATCAGAAGAAAATATAAAAAATGAGTGGGCTCCAATAGAAAGTTACCTCCAGCATAAAGACTGAAAAAAATACCAATAATACATTTTTGAAAAGATTTACCAGTCTGACATAAAAACAACAGCAGCAGCTTTAGAGTTCACAATTATATCCTAAAACACCTTTTTTTTCTTTTTTAAAAAAATAGTTTGTTTCAGTTTATAGTAATTCCCAAATGAGCAATAGGAAAAACAAATAAAGAATAAACAGATTCCTCTAAACCAGTGATTCTTAGCCTGGGGTTTGAGGACACCTGGGAGTCCTCACAGCAATGTCCGCAAAGCCTTGCTGCTTGACACCAACAGCTGTGGCAGCAACAGTGACTTGGCCAAAGTCACCCAGTGTCTGAGCAGGAATTTGAATTCTGTTTCTAGAAGCCCTTATTAATTAATTAATATTAAGATATTAATTAATTAGATAGATAAATAGATGGATGGATAGACAGACAGACAGACAGATGGATATTTAAATAAATATTTAAGTATTTAAATCTAAATTTAAACATTTAAATCTTGACTTAAATTGTGGAGGTCCCTGGCAACAAATTATATTTTCAGGGGTAACCTGGTAAAGAAAAAGTTAGGAACCACTCCTCTAAGCCCGTGGAATCACAGTCCCTTAGGAACATAGTTCTTACTCTTTCCCTGTAGTCTCTTCTGAAATATTTTTGCAGTGCTTTGCCTAGGGATATTTGCAAATTCCCCCCCCCAAACCATTACCCCACAGATCAAGGCTCATACTCTGGCTATTTTCTTGCTTCTCACTCCTTTCTTTGGTTCCTTCTTACTGGCCTATTTGCCTCCTTGTTCCACCTTCCCTCTTCTCTTTCTTCTTCAGTTGTTATTCCACCTCTCTGTCTTTTGCTTCTACTCACCTTCCACTTGCAACTTTCTTCCAGCTCACACACTAATAACCACCCAGTTCTTTGGCCTGGCTCAGATAGATACACTTTTGCTCTCACTGTCTATTCTTTATTTTATTTACCGGTAGTTATATTATTTATTCATTTATTTATTCATTTCATTTCATTTCCATGCTCCCTTTCTCCCAGAGTGGGACCTAGGGCACCTCCCCCCAAAAAGTCAATTAAAAAGCTTTATGAATAAAATTTTAAAAAACAGTTTTTAAAAACCATATTAAACAATATAAAATCATATAAAGACATTCAAAAGTTTTTTAAAAATAAATAAGAAGCTTCCCTACTGACATGTTAATAGCCTGTTTAAACATAAGAGGTCTTTGCCTGCCAGCAAAAGGAAATCAGGAAAGGGGCCAGCCTAGCCTCCCACATAAGGGAGTTCCAGAAGAGGAGAGCAGCTGTTGAGAAGGTCCTCTCACATGTCTTTACCAAGAGAGCCTGTAATGGTGGCAGGACAGAGGCCCTTTTTGCACAGTATTTTCCTTGTGAAAGGGGGCCTGGAGCATCATGCGATTGTGAGGAGCGATCTGCATGACGCACTCACAATCGTGCGACACTCCAGGGGCCGGCAGGTACTGATTGCGCACCTTTTCATTTTCGGCTAGAAGTTGAAAATGGTGCATGATCGCACATTGCTCCTGGGCCCCGCGTGCACTTACCTGGTGTGTGGAGCCTCTGGAGCCACACCAGTCGTGCTTCCTCCCCCAGCGCAGCCTGGGATAGTCCCAGTCTGCGCTGCGGAAGGAAGAGGTGGGAATCTCGTGCTGGACCATAATGAACAAAATCAATTCCATCAGGGGCAAATGTAAGGTTCTGCACTTGGGCAGAAAAAATGAAATGGACAGATATAGGATGAGTGACACCTGGCTTGACCACAGTACACGTGAAAGGCATCTAAGAGTCTTAATAGACCACAAGCTGAGCATGAGTCAACAGTGCGATGCTCTAGCTAAAATAGCCAATGTGATACCAGGCTGCATTAATAGCTATATGGTATCTAGATCACAGGAAGTAATAGTACCACTCTACTTTGATCAGATACCCAGATCAGATCAGATACTCACTGGAATACTGTGTCCAGTTCTGGAGATCACAATTCAAGAAGGATATTGACAAACTGGAATTTGTCCAGAGGGGTAGAAGGTCTGGAAAGTACGCCCTATAAGGAGCAGCTTAGGGAGCTGAGTACATTTAGCCTAGAGAAGAAAAGGTGAAGAGGTGATATGATAGCAATGTTTAAATATTTGAAAAGATATCATATTGAAGATAGAGCAAGTTTGCTTTCTGCTGCTCCAGAGATGAGGATGTGGAGCAATGGATTCAAATTACTGTACAGGAAAAGATATTTCACCTAAACATTAAGAAGACCTTCCTGATGGTAAAAGCAGTTTGACAGTGGAATAAGCTGCCTCAGAATGTAGTGGAGTCTCCTTCTTTGGAGGTTTTTAAATAGAAGCTAGGTGGCCATCTCTTGGGAATGCTTTGACTGTATATTTCTCCATGGCAGAGAATTGGATAGCCCTTACAACTCTATGATACTTTACAATTACTTAGAATCATAAAATTAAAGTAACATCTACTTTTTTCAGAACTTTTCATATAATAGTGATAAGGTCTTAAAGGCCCTTTTCGCACCTCACCGCATTCCGGTGTCATCGCAAGGGGATCCCGTGAGAAGCCTCTTGCAAGAGGTACTCGTGTCCCTTCCACACCAGCTCCATGCTGGCTGGAAGGAAGCATGAGGGCTCCGTCCCTTCCTTCTGCAGTGCAGCTGGGTATTTCCCCAGACTGCGGTGGGGGAGGAAGCACAATGGCTGCATGTCCGGAGCCTCTACACACAAGGTAAGTGCGGGTGGGGCACGGGAGGGATGCACGATAGTGTATCATTTTCGGCAACGAGATGAAAATGATATAATGCATGATCGCTTCCTAATGGCCTCGGGAGCATCACGTGATTGCAAGGATGTCATGTGGAATGGTCCTCACAATTGCGCGATGCTCCCGAGGCCATTTTGCAACAGGACTGGCATGTGAAAAGGCCTAATTGTCTTCACATTCTGTCTGAGGATATGATATATGATTTGAGCTTGGCCAAATATCAGTTTGTGTATACACAGCCAGTTCTTTATTTATGTGTACATAAATTGGCTGTTAGTAGTACAGAATAAACTTGATAGTGGCTGGCACCCAAACACACCATTGGGTCAGGCAGAATGATGTCACAACTTCCAGAACAGACTGTGTAGGTCTGGGTGGCCAAACAAGGTATTCTGGTCTTATATTGTCTTCTGTGCACTTGATGCTGCTGAATTAAACAGGTTGCTTTACCTTGCTTTTAAATTTATTATATTTAGAAAGAGCATTGTTTCTGCAGAACTATTTTCCATTTCTTGTAAAAAAATTGCACTCAGCATTATTCATCACATGTGGTATGAATGTAGAACTAAAAAAAAGAATAACATGTTTATCACTTTTCTACTCTCTGGCAGGGAGGATATTGTTTTCTAGTTTCCATATTTTAAAATAGTTAGCATGACTTTATGTACAAATGTGCTCTACTAAAATCAAGTGCTGTCTTCCCTGTGAGAAAATAGTGAACATTCAAGTAATCATTAAAATGATTCGCTGAAACCATAAAGAAAATGATGTAGGGTGTTCAAGATGTTCCAGATGGGGTGAAGCTATAGCGGCGGGTGGACTTCTACCACTTTGTCATGGGAAGCATACATGGTACTTTAACAAAGTGGGTACAACTGTGTGTATAACTCAGAGAATGTTTATTTGCCTTGTACAATAATGACTGGCCAGGAAACCATTGACCAATATGTTGGAGTTGTTATGTTGGAATAAAAACATAGGTGCTCTTCACCTCCCTGACTGGAACATATATTCAAATCCTATAATATTACCAAAACAGAGAGAATTTTCTATAGTTAAAAATATAGAGAAACTACAAGGCTAGTTTAATCTGGCATCTTGTTCTCTCCTTCTCCTGGAAGCCTCTCTCTGATGTGATATCTGCAGATGTGAGATTACACTTATATATTTTCTACTAAAGTGTTGGTTTTGTTATTTCATCCTCTCACCTGCTCCATTTATCAGGTTTATCCGGCTGTCATGTCCTCTCTGGAACACAGACCATAAATTCTGGGATAAAGGCTTTCTCTGTGTGTGCATGCAATGCTTGATGAGGACTTTTAGGGACTCAAATAAATGCTCTGATGATCCAGCCACAGCAAATTTTCTATCACTATCTGAAGTACCGATATAGATAGGACATCAGAGGTCAAGCTGTTCAATACTATGAGACACCTCAATGACCAACTGAAGGTGCAGTCTTTTAAAATGTGCATCTTTGGGCCTTGGGAAACTTGTGGTCTTCTCTCTGTTGATAAATGACCACTGCCATCATCTCACCATTGACCAGACTGGTGCACGTTGGAGTCCAACGGCATCTGGAAAGCCAGAGATTCCCTGTCATGATCTCCTGCAACATATGATGCATTGACCAGAATCCTACTAGGCAGTTACAAATGCATGACCTAGAGTTACATACTCATGGCTGGTTCATATTCACAATTCCTACACAGCCTCTAGTTCAGGAGACACATAGAGACTGTGAAGGTCCTCCCAATCTCCACTTACTGGGAAGCAGCTGATGCAGTCTTTGGGGGCTATTTTCCATTGATCAGAAATCAGATGGCTGATGGTCACACACACACACATATCACTTGCATGAGCAGTCTCCAGAGTGAAGGAAATTGTAGCGGGGGTCCTGCTTCTACCTGTTGCACAGGAGATAATTCAAGAAGAAGCAGGATCATCACTCAGCTGCTTCCTGGGTGACACAGGAACAGACCCCCATCAATCACAGAGACTACTTCCCGGTAAGTGAGGATTGAAGGGACTAGGAGGAGATTCACTGTTTAACACCTTAACTATAGAGTTCATGCATACGTAAAACCCCAACAGGATTCTGCTCATCTATTCTCTAAGTAACTGTGACCCTTTCCGCACCTTACCTTCTTCCAGTGCTGGGGTGTGGGGATCGCGCGAGCAACCTCTGGCTATGACCCTGGAGACTAGGGTTTGATTCCTCACTCAGCCATGGAAACTCAGTGGGTGGCCATGGGCGTGTCTCATGTACACTCAACCCCAGAAAGCTGCATGATAGGTTCACCTTATGGTCACTGTAAGTCAGAAACAACTTAAAGGCACACGACAACAACAACAACAACAACAACAACAACAAATCACTTACAGAATGCCAGACTATATGACCTTGTATAGCTGATAGCCAGTACCCCATACCTCCAAAGGTGATAAGTGTATGCCCAAAACATCCTGATTCACTATGTTTAGCAAAGCACTATCTATTACTGAAAGTGCATAGCTTATATTTGGTGACTGAATACTAGAAGAGAGAAATGGAATCAAAACCTTCACAGCTTTTGCAACACAATCCTATCTTATTTATTTATTTATTTGTTGTATTTCTAGGCCACCTTTCTTCCCAGAAGAATCTACAGGAACGTTTCCGTTGTACTTATGTTTAAGTTGGCTGCCTTATTCTCAGAATCACGTAATATTCATAAATGAAATGTTCTGGAGCACTGAATGTGTATTCGTTTCAAAGGAAGATTCAGGGAACTCAGCTGGCTGACAGAGCAAAATCTTTTGAACTTTGCAATGTTAGCAAACTGAGCCAGAAAAAAAGTCACAAGTCAAAGTCAGAGAATGGCTTGATCTCCAGAAGATCTTTATTCGGCACAAGCTTATTTTATTGAATTTTACTCTTATATGGGAGATTAGCATTTCATTTGCATACAAATTACACTCCATAGTTACTTTGTCTGAATCTACACTGTCAGCACTATCGTTTCCTGCCACAGGTGTGGTTTGGTGGCATTTTAGAAATTTTATAGTTGTCCAGATAGCTTTCAATGAAGCTGATTCTTACAGTTAGCCAAGAAGCAGGGTTTTTGTAGTCTGAATACAGCATGGTATGGTGGATTTGTCACAATACTTTACTTTTTCAAAGAGATAGATAACTTATTCTAACATGCAGTAGAGGAGTTTTAATGCATACCTTGTGGACACTGTCTAGGCAATGTTAATTAAGTTCCATTGACCCCATGGGAAGAATTTAAACATGCTCTTGTCACCCCTGTTGATATTTATAGGACTTAAAAATATTTAACTTTGATTGGGTTATGACCACAGATCTACCAATGAGTGAAACCTTTAAGCCAGGGATTTATAATTTGTGGTTTTCTAGATATTTTTTGGTTGCAGCTCCCATCTTCCTTACCCACTGACAATGTTACCATTGAGAGTTGATGTCCACAACATCTGGAGGGCCACAAGTTGCCTTCTTAGTCAATAGATGTTTTGTTGGGAGGGAATCTTCAAAAACTCATTTTTTTCTGGACATGGACTTTTCCAAGCACTGAGGGATAATTTATAGTAAAAGCTTGAATATTGTATTATCCAAAAAGATAGTTATTATCAGTGAAAATTTCTTCAAAGTTGAGCAATAGCTCTAGTGCACTGGGTAAATATTAAACTTCAAAAGTATGATACCCATCACTAACACATACCCTTTCCGCATCTTACCTTTTCGCGGAGGTGGGGGGCGGCGTTTGTGCGAGCAGCCTCTTGTGCGAGGCGCTCACTTCATTTCTCCTTCCTTACCACAGCTGGCTTGCTGGTCGCGCGAGCACCACGTGAACGCCCCGCCCCTTCCTACCGCAGTGCAACCTGGGAATTGCAGGCTAGCGCTGAGGCAGGAAGCGTGACCAGCCTGGCTCCCGACACACCGCAGGGCAGGTAAGTGCACGTGGGCCGTGGGAGCATTGTGTGTCCATGCACCATTTTCAGCTTTAAGCCGAAAATAAAAAAAATGCATGTTCGGTCCGCTTTAGGCTCTTGAGTGTTGTGCAAATGGGAGTGCATTGCATGGACCGCTCCTCCCATTTACGTGACGCTCAAGGGGCCCTTTTGCTTTAGAAACGGCATGTGAAAAGGGCCACAGATGGGAACTTAATAATGATATTATAGCAAAAGCATAAAATTATTCATCCTTTTCTGCTATTCCTTAGCCTTGTTGCTATCATATTGTTCATATGGCCTCATTAATGTCCTGACTTCTTCGCCTGGTTCTGTTCAGTTTTGAGTTTTTCCCATAACAGATTTCAGTTTCATTATCTGGTCTTGGTCCTTGTTTCTTGACTAGTCTGTTTTCATGATACTCTGTCTCATCTTTTCACAGGGCTTTGCTCTTGAGACATTCCCTGTCTAATATGTCCTAGCTTTGTTGTTTGTGTTAATAAGAGTCCCCCATTGCCTTGCCTTTTGGAGAATAGCAAGAAAGCAAATATCTCCACCATGTCTCTGGGAAAGTTTCAGACACGGAAGGCTTAGTGGAAGCTGGTGGCAGAAGTGATTCCTATGTCAGAGTGATGGTGGTCAATCCGTTCCCAGATTTTAAAAGACCTATACAAGGTGCTGAATATATTTGGAATCCATTTAGAATCACAGAATCTTAGGGCCAAAAGGGACTACTAGGGCCATTTGGTCCAACTCTCTGCCATACAGGAATACACAACTAAAACATCCCTGAAAGATACTCATCCGATGTCTGATTAAAGACCTTCAAAGATCCATTACTCACCAAGGCAATCAATTCCTCTGCTCAACACCTCTTATTTTAAAAAAGTTTTCCTAATGTTTAGGTGGAATCTCTTTGCTTGTGATTTGAATCCATTGCTTTGTGTTCGAATCTCTGGAGCAGCAGAAAACAAGCTTACCCTTTCCTTTACATGACATCCCTTCAGATATTTACAGTGAGTCATCATGCCACCTCTCAATCTTCCCCAAGCTAAGCACCTACCTACCTACCTACCATCTTTGTATCTTCTTGCCTTTCTCCCAGCTTAGGACCGAAGGCTGAGTGGATTGTTCAGCAACTTAGATAGTGCCCTTAAAATTCAGACTAAAACCCAAGGTGGATTCATTGTTGCATTGACATGGCTCTTAGTTTGCACTTCTGTTAGCTTTGGGACATCTTATGTGACATGACCTGTTTTCAAAAATGATTCCATCCCAATGCTTTTCCTCTCTCATTCTCCCTAATTCACTACTTGCATAATAACCAATGGCTACTTTTTGTTGCACCCTTGTTTGTTGTAAGCTGTTGAGTGGAATAAGAGATTTTTTTCCAGCACCAAATCTGAGCTGGAGAAGTCCAGAGGGGCGGAGGGGAACTCATATGATAACCTACAGGGCCAGAGTGCAAGATCCAATCTCTCTGCATGGTTGGCAAGACCGTGTCAGACATAATGGAATATTAAGAGAAGAAACCTCTGGCAGACCCAAGAGACTCCAGTAAGATAGCATTAAAAACTTTACCGCTACTGAACCTTAGGAGGCCGCAGATCATTTTGCACTGGGATAACTGAGCTTGAAATGACTGTGGCTGCTGGTGTGGTTAAAAAATGCTATCAAGGAAAATAACTGCTCAGGAAGAATTCCTCAATAAAACTGAAACAATTGGGACTACATCAGAAGTTCCTGCTAAGCAAAACATCATTTTGCCAGGAAGATTGGAAGACTCAAGAGTGACAAGGGCAGTAGAGTATTCAGACTACCAGCAGATGCTAAGGGTAAAAAAACTAAAAAAAATTTAAAAACTATAGAGACTTTATTAACTGCTATAGATGGGATTAGAAATAGGTTTCTTTGCTGGGAAAAGAAGGTGTTTAGGGCTGGAAACCAGTAAAAATTCTGGATTAATTAGTTAACTGCTGGATTAATAACATTCAGCAGCTGGTGACGGGTACAAACTAGGCAAGCCTTCCAAATGGCTCATATGTTTTTAAGGAACTGTAGGCAAACACAGGAGTCCACTATCATCCAAAGAATATATTGTTAAAGAAAATGTAGTGACTCATCATTTGACAGAGAGTTTTGCAAGGTGCCAGGTTACTAATATGAGGTGGCCCGACAACAAAGAGGACAGGGCTCGTGCAAGCTACATCTTCTGAAACTCCTTCTGCTACTCAGCAACTGAAGATGCAGGGGGCTTGTGCTGGTCATTACCTATAGAAGAATAAGACAACATAGCCATAATCTGGGCTATGACCAGGCTAAGCCCAGGATGGTCCTGTAGATATTGATGGATTACAATTCCCAGCATTCATCACTATAGGCTATGGTGTTCAGGTTGCTGGAAGATTTTTGCCCCAGTCCAAGGTAGAGAAATGATAGTAGTGTTTGTCCAGGGAAATAGACCTTAGCCAAGATCGGTAAGCTCAAGTAATGTTGCAGGCCTCCAAACTAGATGTCCCATTTACAGGAACGTATCCAAAACACAACAGCAACAATCAGACAAGAGGCAGAAGTTGGCAACTCCTAGTGTGTGAGAGGTTGCTTAGGTAATCATCACAGCATCTCCCTGCCCCACTTCAATTAAGCAAACACATTTTTAGGAAAGTCTGTAACTTGCCAACTAGAAATACTTCTGTGTTTCGATGCCTACCTGAATTCTATATTCAGATGATCAGCATGCTGAGGATGAGTTATCCAGGCATGCTAAGCCAGTAATACTCTCTATTGTGGTCATGTTGTAATTGTCCAGTTGTCTCATTTCACAGCCCTCGTATTTCCTGACATTCCTGCCACTGCTCCTGAAACACTTTGAAGGGATACAGAATCGGTGGGTGGGTGGCTTCCATGCATATTCACCTGTGCTTTAAAGAAATATCCTAAGGTGCTGGATATTCAGCACTTTGGACAGCTCCTTTAATGTCCACATCAATTCAGTGTGGGTTCCCGCACCCAAGTGACATGGAAGCCACCAGGTACCTCCAACTACAGGGGCATTCTCCAATATCTCCAACACCTCTTCTTCAGCAGAATTCTTTTGAAAGAGTTTTTGACCTATTATAGCCAATTCACTGTTCTGCACTCACTTTAAATACAGTGGAGTGCAGCAGGTCTGAGTCTGATGGTACAAGCCATGGTTGAGAAAAGCCAAGCTTGTTAGCAGGAAGTAAAGAAGAATTAGAAGAATTTTGTTCAGAAGAATTAATCCAGCAGAATTATTATTAAACAGTCAGTTTGTATTTACCTAGAAAGCAATGTCATAATCACTGAAAGTCAACATGGATTTTCAGAAATAAGTTATGCTAGACTAATCTTATCTCTTTTTATGATAGAGTTACAAGCTTGATAGATAAAGGGGATGCCGTAGACATAGCATATCTTGATTTCAGTAAGGCCTTTAACAAAGTTCCCCATGACATGCTTGCAAAGAAGCTAGTAAAATGTGGGCTGGGCAGGGCTACTGTTAGTTGGATTTGTAATTGGTTGACTGACCAAACCCAAAGGGTGATCACCAATGGCTGTTTTTCATCCTGGAGAGAAGTGACTAGTGGGGTGCCACAGGGTTCTGTCCTGGGCCCAGTGCTATTCAACATCTTTATCAATGACTTGGATGAAGGAGAGGAGGGCATGCTGATCAAATTTGCAGATGATACCAAATTGAGAGGGGTTGCTAATACACCAGAGGACAGGATCAAATTTCAAAATGACCTTGACAGATTGGAGGGTTGGGCCAAAACTAACAAAATGAATTTCAACAGAGAAAAATGTAATGTCCTGCACTTAGGCAGAAAAATGGAAGGCACAAATATAGGATGGGGGATGTGTGGCTGGATAGCAGTATGTGTGAAAGGGATCTAGGAGTCTTGGTAGATCACAAGCTGAACATGAGTCAGCAGTGTGATGCGGCAGCCAAGAAAGCCAACGCAATTCTTGGTTGCATCAATAGGAGTATGGTGTCTAGATCAAGGGAGGTAATGGTACCATTCTATTCTGCATTGGTTAGGCCTTATTTGGAATACTGTGTCCAGTTCTGGGCACCTCAATTCAAGAAGGATGTTGACAAGCTGGAACGTGTCCAGAAGAAGGCGACCAAAATGATGAAGGGAATGGAAACCATGCCCTATGAAGAATGGCTTAGGGAGGGACTAATGGCTTAGTCTGCAGAAGAGAAGGCTAAGAGGGGACATGATAGCCATGTTTAAATATTTGAAGGGATGTCATGTTGAGGAGGGAGTGGGCTTGTTCTCTGCTGCTCCAGAGACTAGGACAAGGAGCAATGGATTCAAGCTGCAGGAAAGGAGATTCTGCTTGAACCTCAGGAAGAACCTCCTGACAGTCAGAGTTGTCCAGCAGTGGAATATGCTGCCTTAGAGTGTGGTAGAGTCTTCTTCTTTGGAGGTTCTTAAGCAGAGGCTGGATGGCCATCTGTTGGGAATGCTTTGATGAGTGTCCCTGCAGAGCAGGGGGTTGGACTCAATGGCCCCGGGGTCTCTTCTAACTCTATGATTCTATGATTCTAAGGATATCAACAAGCTGGAATATGTCCAGAAGATAGCAACCAAAATGGTGAAGAATCTGGAAGCCATGCCCTATGAGGAACGGCATAGGGAGCTGGGTATGTTTAGTCTGCAGAAGAGAAGGTTAAGAGGGGATATGATAGCCATGTTTAAATACTTGAAGGGATATCATATCAAGGAGGGAGTGGGCTTGTTTTCCACTGCTCCAGAGACTAGGACAAGGAGCAATGGATTCAAGCTGCAGGAAAGGAGATTCCACTTGAACCTCAGGAAGAACTTCCTGACAGTCAGAGTTGTCCAGCAGTGGAATATGCTGCCTTAGAGTGTGGTAGAGTCTCCTTTTTCGGAGATTCTTAAGCAGAGGCTGGATTGCCATCTGTTGAGAATGCTTTGATATGTGTTCCTGCATAGCAGGGGGTTGGACTGGATGGCCCCTGTGGTCTCTTCCAACTCTATGATTCTATGATAAAATGAGAGCGGAGTTTTATTTTTGTTGTGTGCCTTCAAGTCATTTCCAGTTATTGTGACCCTAAGAAGAACCTATCATGGGCTGTTCTTGGCAAGATTTGTTCAGAGGGGTTTTTGCCTCTGAGGCTGGGAGGATATGACTTGCCCAAGGTCATTCAGTAGATTTCCATAGCTGAGCAGGGATTCAAACCCTAGCCTCCAGAGTTGTCATCCGGTGCTCAAACCACTATAACACAATAGTTCTCAGGGAGCACAGATTGAGCCAATAACAATCTGAGCTTGAGAGCTGGCTTTGATTGAGAACCAAGCGTTTAGCAGAAAGTACAGCTGTAAAACAATTGAAGAATAACAAACCCATTAGAGAGTCCAATTTATCTACAGAAGTCAGCAAGCAGAGATTCACCAAATGAGTGTTCTTCCAGTGCTCGGTCAGCAGGTGACACAGCTTGTAACAATGAAGGCTCCCAGATCCACCCATCTCCCCAGCTGTATATAGTTGTCACATTCTCAGATGGGCCCTCTGGAGAAGTTCTTGAATGCAGCTGTGTACTGCACCTGGGGTTGGGGGAGAGTTTGATCTAGGGATGAATGTGGCTTATCTGTACTAGGAATCAGGACTAGGGTAAATTGACAATCCCTGTATAAGTTAAGAAAGTTAAAAAAGACATGCCTGTAGGATTCTGCTCAACCATCCAGGTTACCTCTTCGACAGTGGAAAAACTTTTTTCCTCTAGCATTTTGTGTTTGATCCTTGTCTTAAAACAATCAAGTGCTCTTGATTTTCAAAAGCTTCCACGAGTCATTAATATATGCTTGCACTAAATTATAGTGTTTGTGATATAGATTTGTCCTGTTTTGGCAGCCTGATTAAATTCTTTCCACTGATTGCTGAAAGCACAGTTTAGTGGGCTGAACACCAACACAAGATTCTTTGAAGATGCATCTGTCAAAATTCTTTTCTATTTGTTGCTGTGCTACCAGAAGTTTCAAAAAGTGTAATATCCCTCCAGCAAGTACTAATTCCAAGCTGTTATCTCTGAGAAGTTCAGTGATGTGGATTAATCCAGCTGCAAAACCAAAACACTGCTTCAGATATGATACTGAATGTGAATAGCATGGCCATTACCACACTATACTACTATAGTGTTATTATTCCACTTTCAACATCCTATGGAATCCTGGGCTTTGCAGTTTAGGGAGGGGCCTTTAGAATTATCAGCCAGAGAGCTCTTGGGTCTCAGTAAACTACAAACCTCAGAATTCCACAGGATGTTGAAAGTGGAATAATAGCACTGTAACAGTGTAGTGCAGAAATGGCCCATGTTACAAGTGACTATGGGCCTATGGTGTTGTATTATGCAATCCCTTCTCAGTAGACTCATATATGCAAGCAGGTCTTAGACGTGATATTCCACAAGCTAATGCCTTAGTGTTAGTACCACTTTTTTGAAAGGTAACTTTTTACTCTTTACACGTGGCTAACAAGTAATGTTGCTCATTAGTAATGTTTTCAGAGAGATATCAATGTTATGCTGCTTCAGTTTAAAATGGAAAGGGAGCATGAAGGAATCAAGCAGCATCTTTGAGAACGAATATTTTATTTCTGCTTTAGCTTTTGTAGATATCAATCCACTTCTAAAGATACACTCATAAGAGCTGGAATTTGCCACCAGTATATTGGAGCTGCAAGGTGTGACCCCTAATAAACCGAAAAAAATTCTCCATAACCATGCACCCTCTTTTCATAAGCTATTCCATTGGTTTTCCTACCGCTTTCTCCTCTTCTTAAACTATTATTTATAGAAACCTTAGAAGTTTTGTCCTTTTAAAGTGCTGAAAGCACATCTCTCCTTGACTTGATTTATATTGTTTTGATTGTGACATTGCACTGGAAATGATTGGAACATGTATTGTCCTGGGAGACAGGGTGGGGAGAAAACAAGTAGAGGTGGTTGAAGAGAGAAGTGGGCAAAGGAATTTGAAGAACAAAGAACTACAGTTGCCATGAGAAACATAGATGGGCACAGGATGGGCAAGGAGAGAGCTAGACTGATAAAAAGATCAGAAAATCACAGATTTTGCTCCTGTACTTTCTGATTTGATTTTGAAGATCCATATATATTTTGTGTATCCCAGAATATTTTCTGGCATTTCCCAGTGCAATCAGAGACTTTTTACACCACTTCCTCAGGTTGGTTTACTTTAACCCAGCATAAAATTAAAAAGAACAAGAACAAAATCTGGGACTTCTGAATCAGTCTGGATGCACCTATAGAAGAGAGATATGGTTCAGAGGAGGACTGATCTAAATCTGATTTTGTTTATGTGTGGAGCGAGTGCAGATCTCGTGATACCCCGTGGTCCAAACAGCCTCCTTCATTCTTCAGTATTGCAATGAAATGCCCCCTTCTGCTTATAACAAGGCTGGCTCTGGTACCAGACACACTGCCATCAGCTGTGTAGGGAAGGCCTGTTCAAGTAACCACAAAGTCCAATGAATGCAGGTCAAAATCTGTTTTTCTTTACAGGTATTGTGATAATCCCTTTATTGTTGTTGTTGTTGTGTGCCTTCAAGTCACTTCCAACTTGTGGCAGCCCTAAGGGGTTTTCTTGGCAGGATTTGTTCAGAGGGGTTTGCCTTCTTCTGAAGCCAAGAGAGTGTGACTTGCTCCAAACCACCCAGTAGGTTTCCATGACTGAGTGGGGATTCAAAGGCCATTTCCGCACATTTCCGGCCAGTCCCTCCCTAAACTGCAAACCCCAGGATTCCATAGGATGATGAAATTGGAATAGTAGTGCTGTAACAGTCTAGTGCAGAAATGGCCAGAGTTGTCTCCAGAGTTGGAGTTCAGTGCTCAAACTACTATGCCATGATGGCTCAGAATACTTTTATTCTGTGCTCAGAAGAAAGAGCACAGAGAATGATGTTTTTTCCTTTTAATTTGGCCTAATAAAAGTATTACCACAACACAGACTATAGAATTTGTCTATTGATCAACAAAGCTGTCACTGATTTTGATCAACTTTATTTGAGGTCTCTACCCCGTGATTTCAATGGGCCAAATGGCTTATGGAGGCATATCTGGTTCATCAGCAATATCAACAGTGGTGGGCTTCCGAAATATAGGTCAAACTGGCCACCTTATGCTTTGTTGATTTGGTAGCCAATGGGTAAGGAGAAGGGTTATATACGCTGTAATTTTCCATTCAAAATGATGTGAGGTTTTCCCCCCTGAAAATAGTGTATAGGCTAGCTACCTCTCATGTCAAGAAAGTCATCTGCAGCAAGGACTATGCAATACCAAAAGAGAGTGGATTAGTGCTGGATTAGTGCTAGGACTTCTGCTAAAGGTCTAAGAATTACATACTTTTTTTCATTGGTTGAAACATCTCTCCCCCCACATATAGTTTCTTAACACTTTTGCTTAAAATGGGAAATAGAAAGGGGGGAAAGGGAATGGCAATTTGCATAAAACAAAGTAATTTAATGAATTACAAATAGACCACAAGTGACTATAGACAAAATCTGATGGTGTGAACAAAGTATATAAAAACCTGTGTGCACATACTGTTTATAAATCAAGTTCTTACCCAACACACTTGGAACAGACATCCAAAGGAACATATCAAATTACATGAAAGGTCAGTGAATATAAAATACTTGTAGAGACTGTTATGGGATCATTTTTTAATCTTTTTTTCATCACCTTAAAACTTAGGAGGGAGAAATTATATTTAAATACATCGGAAGAACTAATGAGAGTTTTTTGGATTATAATACCAAAGTCAGGAGACATTTTTTTATCCTAAATACCTGGCACTTGCTAGAAATTCTATCCAATTACTGAAGACATTTTGGTGGAATTAACATTCCACCTGAATTTTTTATGGACTGTCAGCTTTTTCCCATCTCTTCCCTCCCCACACACTTTTAGATGAAATGAAAGTTTTCAAGAATTTTTTTCAAGTGAACAAAAACACATAGCGTTTTTCCTTCTCATAGTGCTCTACAAACTCTTCTGGTCTTCCTTAGCAGAGTGTTACCTACATTGAAATAACAATGGCACACGATAAACTAAGGAAAGAGGATTAATATATTAATATATGGATGCCTGAACTGTAGTCAGTTTTTGCCAATAGATTTTTTAATGAACAGGCACATCCATTCTTCAGGACCTTGCAAAAGTCACATTGCTGAAACATCATGGTAGTTGGGAGAAGTGTGCAATTGCAGTGGATGTGCAGTAAATAGTTGTGTTTAACATTTTTTTTCACTTCTCATTTACCAACTCAGTTCAGGGTTGGTGTTGAAGGCTAACAAATAGCCAGCATGGTGTATTGGTTTGATTGTTGGACTATGGCTCTAGAGACCAGGGTTGGAATCCCTGCTTGGCCATTGAAACCCACTGGGTGGCTACAGGCAAGTAATATTCTCTTAGGTCATTTCCGCACTATACTGTTATAGTGCTGTTATTCCACTTTCAACATCCTATGGAATCCTGGGGTTTGCAGTTTAGGGAGGGGCCTTTGGAATTCTCATCCGGAGAGCTCTTTCGGCTCTGTAAACTACAAACTCTAGAACTGCACAGGATGTTGTAAGTGGAATAACAGTATAGTGCAGAAATGGCCTTAGCCTTGAAGGAAGGCAAGAACAAATCCCCTCTGAATAAATCATGCCAAGAAAACCCTGTGATAGGTTTGCCTTAGTGTCAGAAATGACTTGAAGGCACATAATAAAAACAAATAAATAAACCAAATTTTAGATACTGGTTGTAGTTAAGTTATTCTTAAAGTGGTTAGTGCCCAACAGCTGAGTATTTCAGGTTTAAATAATTCAACTTCCTTTCCATGTTTCTGAAGCTTAGTTTTTTAAAAGTATGTTAGTTTTCGACATGCAAGGAAATACACAGAGGAATCATAATAGGGGAAACATTTAAGTGTACAATTCCAACCTGGATTCTCAGGCTGCCTCAGGTAAATCTACCAAAATTGGTGAGAGCTTTGTCAATCCATATTGGAACATCATCCTATACATGTCTATTCAGAAATCAGTCCTGTTAAATATAGTGTACTTTACTTCCAAATAAGTGGTTGTGGCTTTTCAATCTTAGTCCTACACATTTCTTGAGAAAATGAGGGATATTTTCCTGTTTGTTTTTAAATGCATAATACTGTATAACTTTCTAAAACAGTACCAGAGAAATAAAAACTTGTTTGGGATCTCAAAGTGGTTTTGTAATCTGTATAGAAGGATAACAGTATGTATGTAAAAGTAAGTTATTTTCATCCATAGAAAAACACACAGCTCAGAATTGTTTGTCAGTTAGCTTTCCACATTTGTGAGTTTGATTATTTTGTGCATTTGATTATTTACATGTTTCTTCAATCCCTGCCCCTGCACCTCAGGTGCTTATTTTTCTGGGGAACCATCCTTCTCAGCAGCTCTGATCAGGCTGTGTAGCCCCTTAAAAAACTTCTGGTTCTCCTCCTCTCCCTCCACCAGCCATTGCCTCATCAGGTAAGGGCGGCTCACAGCCTGATTTCTCAGCACGACAGACTCTCTTGCTGCCCTGCCTACATACACAGGGAAGGAGATGGGTGAGAGAGGAGGTATAAGGCCACAATGCCAACCCTTTTCCTCTCCCTTGTCTGACCTTATTGGACCCTGGGCCCCCTCTCCCCATAATCTCTGGGGGCCCCTTCCCACAGATACACACACAGACACACACATTTTGATATTTACAATTTTTACACTTTTGCAGGACTCCTGAGCCCTAGTGAATGGGTGTGTGTGTGTGGATGTACTTATTTTAAAAAGGAAGAGCTATTCAATGAACTCACAATGCATTAGGAACCTCTCCTATGCATCCTCCAGTGGGAAAAAGGGAGACCTGCACAAGGTCATCTTATACTCTTAAATGTTTCTAATTGATTTCAGTGGAGTTTATGTAGGATAATATAAACAAGAGATGTTGCACACAAGATGTTAAGGGGACACATCAAGCATCCCTCATTCAATTCTAATGAAAGATCATTTACTTCCTGCAATAAGGAATTCTTAGGCAGTGAATTTGCTGCCCACCTTTATATTTCCCTAACTGAGAGGATGTGGCTAGTCTTTAACATTTGCTGTCCCTTTGACTCAACCACTCTGTGACATGTTGATGGATCTTAAGCAACATAAATGACCTAAGCAGATGTGTCTTATCACAAACCTGATATGTCGTTCCCCCAGAGACATGACAAAATGAGAAGGCATGGCTTTGTGACACACTGTGGTGGAAAATGAAAATAGTTTTTGGAAACAACAGTGCTTTAAAAAGAAAATCCAGGCCTGAAGTGGTACATGCAGTGATTGAGTATGACAATATCCTTTGTTGGTCCTCTGTCTGGAGTGAAGATGGAACTAGGGGATAATCTTGATGCAGTCACCTTTAGAATTTCAGGTGACAGAAGGTAAGAGACATAAGTCTAAGAACTGAGCACTGATTCTAATCCTTAGTAGCCCTACCAATAGCACCAGTATTTCATTGTATGTAGGTTAAAACATCTACAAATGATGGGGGGGGAAATGTCCCTTCTGAGAGGCACACAAGGTTATGACTCACTATCGATGAACACTCGCTAATTAATCAGAAAATAATAGCCCAACAGCTTTTCATGCTCTCAATTGTCTCAGCCTAGTAGTGATGGCATCACAATAGCAGCTCCTCTAAAAGCTGTTTTGGGGTTCTGAGAAACTCTCTGGAGGTAATTTTGGGTACTATGGAAGAGAGAAGAGGAAGAGGACATAGCATTCCAATAAAGACATAGACCAATGTTATGGTTGCTACATTGTTTACCAAGTATTGCTGATTCAGTATAGCAACCAAAAGTGCTTTCAGTTGGAGAGTTTTTAAAGAGGAACATTAATCATTTATATATATATATAATTTATATGTATATATGTATGTATGTGTATATATATGTATATGTGTGTGTGTGTGTGTATATATATATATATGCATACACATACAGACATACATACACACTCTGCCTTTCTCCTGACCTGGGACCCACTTTAAACATTAACATTAAAGAACTAAACAGAATACATACTACATAAAAGATTCCCTCCAAATCATTACCATCAAATCTCTATTTAAACCATAAGGTCTTTGCTTGCCAGTCAAAGGAAAGCAGAGAGATGGCCAGTCTAGCCTCCCCTAGCAGGGAATTCCACCACCTGGGAGCAGCTACAGAGAATATTTCTCTGCATCCTTAACAGATGGGCCAATGATGGTGGTGGGAAAGAAATCCCTTGCCTCCAGGATCTTGAGAACTGGGTAGGTTCATAAGGGGAGATAGGGCCTTTCAGATAGTCTGGATACAAGATACATAGGACTTTATAGGTCATAACTAGAACTTTCCATTGTGCCTAGAAATAAACTGGAAGCTAGTAAAGCTGTTTCAAGGAGGGATTTCTATGTTCCCTGTAATTAGCCCTTGTCAGCACTTTAGCAGCATCATTTTGAACTTAGAAAGTTTCTGAACAGCTTCCAAAGAGCAGCAACAGGTGGAGGGTGTTAAAATAATCCAAATGGGGTATAATGAAATCATATGTAACTCTAGCTATATCTGACTTCTCCAAGAACGAGCACATCCAGGACACTAGTTTTAATTATGCAAATTCATTCCTGGCTGAAACTTGGGTTTCAAGGAAGGCTCAGAGTTGAGTCCAGGAGTGCATCCAAATGATGAGCCTGATATTTCAGGGGGAGTGCAGTCTTAGCACAGGTTGAATCCCTGTTTCCTGGCCTGCCTTTTGATTGATCAGGGAAGTTTCTGATTTGTTTCATGCCCTTTCCGTACCTTACCTTTTTGTGGAGGTGGGGGGCAGCAGCTGCGCAAGCAGCCTCTTGCGTGAGGCACTCACTTCCCTTCTGCTTCCTCACCGCAGCTGGCTTGCCAGTCGAGCGAACACCGTGCGAACACCCTGCCCCTTCCTACCGCAGCGCAACCTGGGAATTGCAGGCTAGCGCTGAGGCAGGAAGCACGACCGGCCTGGCTCCCAACACACTGCACACCAGGTAAGTGCGCGCTTTAAGCCGAAAATGAAAAGGTGCGTGCGTGGTCCGCTTTAAGCTCTTGAGCGTCGCGTAAATGGGAGTGCGTTGTATGGACCACTTCTCCCATTTATGCAATGCTCAAGGGGCCCTTTCCCTTTAGAAACAGCATGCGAAAAGGGCTTCAGTTAAATTTGAATTAGTTCATCCATATCTACACCATTACAGAGAGCACACACCAGTTTAGTACTGAAACAGCTTCTTTGGAATTAGACAGAGAGGACTAATAGAACCGTGTCATCAGCATACTCCCTCTCTTTCTCTATATGTATGCACACCTGTGTACACGTTATTCTGTGTGTGTGTGTGTGTGTTCTGGCAATAATATGCTACTCTGCGCACTTGAATATACAGTTCCTCCTGGTTGTATCTAAGGAAGAACAAGACATCTAGGTTGTGTTACATTGACTCAATTGAGACTGTCATTTTGGTTGATCCCCACTGTCCCCATTACTGATGTTACTGGTCAGTGTAAGCTCACTTATGTGAGATTCAATATCTAAAATTCATTGCTTTCCTCCTCCCTCTCCATTCCTTTTTCCTTTTGTGCTGTTTCTGTCATACTGTAAGTCTGGTAGCAGGGTTTTAATATTTTTTTTCCTTTCTAATTTCTATACAGCATTTTAAAAATTATAAATGATAACCATCACCACCACTGTTACCAATAAAGCATTGTAGAACACCCAGTTTATTAAACAAGGGACTAAGATTATGTCAACTTGATTGATATTTTGTGGACACATTAAAATAGTTTTTGTAGCTAGTTAACTGTAACATTTCATTTTTCAAAAGGTGAATGATGAACCCTGGGACTCTGGATTTGGGTTTTTGGATTTCCACAGGGTATTTGCTTGGGGTATGAAAATAGTAATTTTAATCAGGCATGTTTCAGTATGGGAGAAATAGGTTTTAGGTTGCAGTTCCTTGAATACATTATATAAACTTGGTAGTGCTTACATATGAATAAAATTCTAACAAATATATTAAAGACAGCACTACTAATTGCAGAAAAATCTCTGCTATTTGAGGAGGGCCAAGGTAGTCCAAAAGAAGTATATAGGCACAGTCAAATATAGTTCTGCCTTTCATTAAAGGGGAAAGCAAGCTTATATTAAAAATACAGAATTCAATGCAGTTGAATACCTCCATTCACAAAACCAAACTGATTTGATATTGAAGCCAATGAAGTGCATTAATTTCATCCAGCAATGGAAATGAGTTTAAGAAAATGCTGTAAACTAGATAAGCTAACAAAGTGTTCATCTCTTCAGATAGCTCTCACTTCCCCTTTGACTTGCCCTAGTAAATTAAATTATTAGCTGGTATGTATTTTTAATGAGGTGAGCAGCAACCTCTGCTGGTGCATGTGTGCAGAGAATTTTTTCCCAGAGCTCTTTTTGCATTTTTCGTATTCATAGATCTCTTAACTCTTGTTCTTTTGCTTCCTAAACAGTGATTATTGCATTGGCATGGGCAGAATGACAGCCAACAGGGAAGAAGTCACGTGCAATGTCAAAATCTGTAAATGTTATGCCAGATGCTAAATGAAGCTTAGTTCTTACTTTATAAAACAATGGATAGTTTGTTAGCCATTGATTTCCATGAGCAAATCTGTTACTCACTGGTAATATGTAGCATAATGTGCTTATTGTCAACATTATTTAATTAGTTTATTTTATTTACATTTTACATTCTGAATTCATTAAATACTCCCCCATGGCCATCATACCTAGGCCCTACAAAAAGTAACATTTCTGCAGACCGAGAAAATAGTTGTTTGTAGTTGTTGTGTTGTGTGTCCACAAGTCATCTGTGACATATAGAAACCCCAAGGCAAAGCTATCATAAGTTTTTTTGGTCGGACTTGTTCAGAGATGGTTTGCAATTACCTTCTTAGGCTGATTGTGACTTGCCCAAAGACACCAAAGGGATTTCCATGGCCATGTCCAACACTCAAACACTCCTAGTCAATATTGAAACCACTGTTCTACACTGGCTCTAAATATTAAATGGTATTTGTCATTTTAAAAAAACCTGAATAACTAACATTCATATACCCTGTTAAAATGTTTACATTCTATGATGTGGCAACTTGTTACTCAAAGTAAAGAAAACTTTGAATGGGTTATCTCCAAGGCTCTCAACATTTTTCATAGTAAAGAGGAAACATATAAATTATGAACAGTGCATTAAGGAAAATAGAGAACCCCTAATTTAGTGCTTTAAAGGTCAAAACCAACACCCGAAACTGGCCTGATAACAAATAGACAACCTTCAAGCTGGGAGTTTGATTTAACTTCCCCAGTTTTCTTTGACCAGAAACTAGTTTTGGTAAGCAGCAGCAACCTGTGCAGAGTGCCAATTTCCCTCTTCACGGAGGCCCTTTTCGCGGGTGTTTTTGCTTGTGCGAGCGCCCCTTGAGCGCTGCGCAAATGGGAGCGTCACTGCGCACAACGCACCCCCACTTGTGCAGCGCTCACGAGGCTGAAGCGGGGCCCGGGCGTATTTTTTGATTTTCGACTTGAAGCTGAAAATAGCCTATGCTCGCGCAACACTCGCACCGCCCTCGCGCACTTACCTGCCATGCGGTGTGTTGGGGAGCTGGTGCGGCTGTACTTCCTTCCTCCAAAGCAGCCTACAGCTCCCACAGTGCCCTGCGGAAGGAAGGAAGGAAGGAAGGGGTGCTCGCGCGACGGTCACATAATCAGGAAGCGACCTGCGGAAGGAAGGAGGGGGGAATCAGCAGCGTCTCGAAGGAGGCTTCTCGCGCGAGACGCCCTCCCCCGTCGCGCCAAAAGGTAAGATGCAAAAAGGGCCTGAGTGATCTCAGAAAGTCCATATATATATATATATATATGTTTAGAATTTTGTTACCTTATTTTTATTTATGTGGGCCAGATTTCTAAGCTGTCAGTTCTTTTAACTTAACCAGTCTGCCACTGTTTTTCAAGTGTCTTTCATTTTTTAGGGCCATCTGTTCTCTTTGCTCTTAATTATTTAGGTTTTAGTTTTGATATTAATTTAGAATTTTAAAAATGAAAGAAAAAACAATAATGAATTAATTTTATCTTCCTCTCCCCAGACTTTAAAAGATGTTGATCAAACTGTTGAAAGGGCATATACCTATTTGCTGGCATATAAGACTCACTTTTTCCCCTGAAAAATACTATTTGAAAATGGGGTGCATCTTATACGCCAGGGCATCTTATATGCCTTCAAATAGTATTTGCCGGCATTTAAATAGGGTGCATCTTATATGCTGGTGCATCTTATATGCCGGCAAATACCACCATCATCCCAAATATGTAGATATTGCTTACTGAGTGGTAGAGGAGTTTCATATGCACCATCTCATTACTCCTTAACAGCTACCCTTAGAAAGACATGTCATTATTACTATTCCCATGTGCATGATATGAGAGATAAAAGGAAGAATTGAGGTAAAAAGATACACAGTTAAGTCACCGTTGGGAAAAGTGTGGTCTATAGGCAGCATACAGACCCAAGACCATTTCTGCACACACCCTAGGAATATTTCCAGTCACTCCTAAATTTGGGAATCTTTTTAAAAAAAATTGGCCCAATATTGGCTGATAATTCCCTCAAAGATTTTGGATATCATATTGGCCATTTTGAAGCATTTGGCAGCCTGCCTTCTTTAGGTCTTGATGTGTTTGGTGCAAACAGGAAGTAGCACCTGGTCACTTCCTATGTGGAAAAAGTCTTGTCTGGGCCTGGAAGGGGGATATGGAATGCAAGGAAAATGGCCAGTTACAATCTCCTCCCAGTTGCTTGGATGTGTGATCGGTTAATCTTATTGATCACCCCTCAAATTGTCAGACTGAAAACTGGAGACAGCTCCTGTACCTTTAACAGTTGTATAGAAGAGGGAATTCTAGCAGGTGTTACTTTTTATGTAACCAAGTAACAAGCTGAAATTCCCTTTTCTCTGCAAGCATTAAAAATACAGGAGCTGTCCTCAGTTTTCAGTCTTGGCAACTCTATTCCCTACATCAGAGCTTTCCAAACTGTGGGCCTTTTTGCATGGCATTTCTTAAGCTTGGAAAGTTTGGAAAGCTCTGCCCTACAGTGAGGTGTGGGAACAAAAATGAAAAGTGTGGCCTTCCTTGGCCATATAGTATGTTGATACAGTGCTACAAGCTCTGGCAGTTGCCTAACCAAACTCATACCTACCATGTTGGAAAGGTAAGATCTTGCCTTATGCTAGGTCCGAGTATTGGTCCCCGCCCTTTTCGGATGGCAGTGTACAAGCAAAATGACCCCTTGAGTGTCGCGTAAATGTCAGCAGTGGTCTACATGACGCACTCCAGTTTCCGCCACACTCAAGGCCCGCAAGCGCAGCAAATACGTATTTTCTTATTTTCAGCTTTTAGCCAAAAATAAGCTGTGTTTGCACAAGGCTCATGGGCCTGGGCCACACTCACCTGCAGTGCAGAGCCTCTGGAGCCGGGCCTGTTGCATATCCTCTCCTCAGTGCAACCTACAACTCCCAGGCTGCACTGCGGAAGGAAGGGGCGGGATGCGGGCGAGCAGGAAGGAGCTGCGGAGCCCAAGCAGCAGGGAAGCAGGAGGCTTGTGAGAGCTTGCCTGTCCAGGCTTTTCACGCAAAGCCCACACTCCAGCAGCATAAGGTAAGCTGCAGAAAAGGCCCCAGTATTGGCTGTTTCAGGTATGTAGCCCATGGGCTGCTTGTAACTCACCGAGAACCCTACACATCCTCAGATCACTCAGAGTCCCCTGAATCCCCCATCTAAAAATAATTGGGGAGGAAAAACTGAAAATTTTGCTTTGGGATCCATTACTTTCAGCTAAAACAACATGCAGTCCCACTGCACTTTTTTGAAAGCTCAGACCACTTTTCCAAAACTGGAAGTGACTTCAGGACACTTTTAGCTCCATTGGCTTTGAGAAGTATGCTCTGCAAGCCTCCAGCAGCATGGAAGATAGGTCAGCTGAGATCTCTGGATGGTCCATGGCCTCTCATCCTTGGTCTACTGCTAATGGTTTTCAAGAGCCTTGGGCAAGCAGGGAGTCTTTCGCAGTTTCCACTGTCTGATGCTTTCACTGGGAGATGCCAGGCAAAGGTCTCTGTCATTTGATCTATAATATTTCTAGTGATGTAGACTCTAGTCGGCTGACTCGGACTCAAGTCAGACTGAAGTCACTTCAGTGACTTGACTCAGACCTGACTCAGCAAAAATTACACACTGACACAACTCAAGACTTGTATATTTTTAGTGACTGATTTGCTGCCCTTCGTTCAGTAACATAACACATTCATCTAGAAACCTTACAACTTACTGGTCACATGACAATCTGTCTCAAGCCCAAAGCGTGGACACATTTCTCAGAGGGAACAGCAAATGGGTTCGACAGTGGGCTTGAGGAGGGGGTCTACTCAGCAACCTGTTCCCACTACATATAGGAGGAGATTTCTAAAACTTTTCCTAAGAGCAGAAGGGAAGACTTGTACCCAGAGTGTAGCACACACATCTCAGAGGGGAACAGAAAATGTGTCACACAATGGGCTTGAGGAGGAATGATCCTTCCTTCTAAAGCTCTTGAAGCTTCAGTAATGGGGAATAAGAAGGATCCTATTCCCCACTTCTGAAAAAGCCTCCAGCTTTACAAACAGGAAGTAAGAAGGATCCTATTATCCACTTCTGAAACTGCAGAGGGCAAAAATCACAAAAGTGGTGGACCAACTCTACTTAAATTGTTAAAACTGATTTTATTTGACTCTGTCCAGAAGTTCTGGAATACAGGTTGGGGTATAAAGTTGGCTTCCAGACTTGAGACTTGACTCGAGACTTGACTTGAAAGTATCTTGCAAGGACTTGAGACTTGACTTGAGACTTGGAGTAAAAGACTTAAATACATCACTGAATATTTCCACAGTAACCTTTTCTCAATTTACCTGATAGATGCTGTTCCTGAAATCTCTAAAATATATTAAACAGAAGAAATAGGAATTTCTACTGTTGTGAGAATGGCATGTTTCTCTCTCAAACAGAAAACAGGCCCTTTACCCAAAAAGTTGCAATAAAATTAGTTCCTACATAGCAACTAGTTATCCATATTACCAGTGCATAATTTTATATGCTTTCTTTTAAACAAACAAACAGGCCCTAAGAGATTCACAGTGCTATCTTCAGCATGTTAATTGAAAAGATAATCTTGCTAATTAAATAGGAAATACTACTGCAATCTAGTAATGTACAGAGCCAGCATGGTGTAGTGGTTTGTGTGTTGAACTATGACACTGGAAAGCTGTGATTCCCTGCTTGGCCATGGAAACCCATTGGGTGACCTTGGGCACTTCACACACTCTCAGCCCCAGAAAATCCCATGATAGGTTCACCTTAGGGTCGCCATAAGTCGGAAATGACTTGTAGGCACACAGCAGCAACAATAATCAAAGCTGTAGCCAAAACAATGTTTTAGAAGAAAACAAAAAAATATATACTTGGAGTGTAATCCTATTGAAGTTAATTGGGCAAGTTAATGATAGATGTAGTCCCAGTGGTTTCTGTGGGATTACAGTGTGAATAACCTCCCTTGGATCCAAAGTTGTACATGTCATTTTCTCCACAACATCATCATCTCCCTCCTTAAGCGGAAGGAACAGCGTATTTCGTGAGCTAGGAAATATGACCAAGGATCTGCTCTTCTTTTTAAATAGGTTCACTGGACTCACTGCTGAATGAGGGCAGATTGTTCAATTGAGCTGTTTCAGTCAGAAACAGAACCATAATCTGCACTCTGAACAGATAAAACAAAAGTGTTAATTATAAGTTTCTGTGTTGGTCCTTAGAGACACTTCTGTCTAATGAATACTTCTGTGTAATTAGAAATCCTGTATGCTCTTAACAACAACGGAAGTTGGTCCAATAAAAGATATCGCTTTACCTATTTTAGTATTCCTTAATTATAGTTTTGAAATGTCTCATAAAATATCTGATCAGTTTTATTGACAAATATGTTTCACTGCTCTGCGCAAGGCATGTGGATATAATTCAAGGCTTAAATAACATTTAATCATGCATGCAGTGTACTCCGTACTTTATGAATGTCAGGATTTCTGATATTCCAGGAAGGCTTAATTGGCTGAAAAGAGGTTCTGATTGGAATATCAGGTATTATACTCTGCCATTCTGACTAATCACCCCTCTGGCATTATGAGCAAATGCAGGTTAATGGAGAATCCTTTAATAATTTTATTAAATTAAATTAAGTATATTATCCTAATAACTCTTTCGTCAATTTCCCCTACTTAAATAATGACTAGAATTCATGAAATGAATAATAACCAATCATGTTTTGGGTAGATTTACAGTCCAATTCTAGACATGTTTACTTAGAAGTAAGTCCCACTGATTTAAGTGGGCTTATATCCAAGTAATTGGGTTTAAGATTATAACCTTTGGTCCCCTTTTATTTACTTTTTTTTTGCTTGCTCATAAGCTGAACCTTCTTAGATAGAGCTGAAGCTAAAAGTTAATAAAATATTTTTTGAAATTATTTTGTTCTAGTGAAAGTAATATGAACCTTCAGATATAAAATTAAATTGTTCAGTAGTAATTCAGTTCAAACTAAGACCATTTCTGCACTAGACTGTTATAGTGCTATTATTCCACTTTCAACATCCTATGGAATCCTGGGGTTTGCAGTTTAGGGAGGGCCATTTAGGATTCTCAGCCAGAGAGCTCTTTGGCCTCAGTAAACTACAAACCCCAGAATTCCACAGGATGTTGAATGTGGAACAATAGCACTATAGCAATGTAGAGCCCAAGTTCCTCTGAGAGGTCATCTAAAATCATCTTGACACAGGCCCTTTTCACAAGCAGTTTCTTTTGCGAGAGGGCCCCTTGAGTAAATGGGAGCGGCGGGCTGTACGACGCACTCCCATTTACACGATGCTCAAGAGCCTAAAACGGGCCACACACGGATTTTTTTTATTTTCGGCTCTAAGCTGAAAATGCTGCATGGTCGTGCAATGCTCCCGGGGCCTGCGTGCACTTACCTGCCCTGCGGTGCATCGGGCGAGCCAGGCCAGTCGTGCTTCCTCCCCCAGTGCAGCCTACAGCTCCCAGGCTGCACTGTAGAAGGAAGGGGCGGGGTGTTCACACTACGGCCACGCGACCAGCAACCCAGCTGTGGGAGAACGGAGGAGCGATGCAAGTGCCTCGCGCAAGAGGCTGCTTGTGCGAACGGCACCCCCCACCTCCGTGAGCAGGTAACGTGCGGAAAGGGCCACTGTGCCTCTCACAGACTACCACTCAGTGCTGAAATAGCCATGCAGCATTTTCAAGATGGCAGTTGGGTGAACATAATGTTTAGAAGGAACATGCTAAATATAACGATAGATTTAGGGAATAACTAGCTCATTAACATATTAATTTGGAAAGCAATTGAGGTAAAAGGGAGAGGAAGAACAAAATGGAGTCCTCACTTGGAATGGAATTTGAGTGAGAGAATTTGTTTGCATATTTCATATTAAAAAATAACGGCTGGCAATCAGTATTCTGTAACCTAGATTTAAGAGATCTGTAATTCATAGAATCATAGAAATGTAGAGTTGGAAGAGACCACACGGGCCATCCAGTCCAACTCCCTGTCATGCAGGAACACCCTCAAAGCACTCCCGACAGATGGCCATCAAGCCTCTGCTTAAAAACCTCCAAGGTAGGAGACTCCACTACTCTCCGAGGCAGCAGATTCCACTGCCGGACAGCCCTGACTGTCAGGAAGTTCTTCCTGAGGTTCAGGTGGAATCTCCTTTCCTGCAGCTTGAATCCATTGCTCCTTGTCCTGGTTTCTGGAGCAGCAGAAAACAAGCCCCCTCCTTCCTCTACGTGGCATCCCTTCAAATATTTAAACATGGCTATCATGTCCCCTCTTAACCTCCTTTTCTGCAGACTAAACATACCCAGCTCTCTCAGTCTATCCTCATAGGGCATGTTTTCCAGGCCTCTCACCATTTTGGTCACCCTCCTCTGGACTTGCTCCAGCTTGTCAATATCCTTCTTGAATTGGGGTGCCCAGAACTGGACACAGTATTCAAGATGGGGTCTAACCAAAGCAGAGTAGAGTGGTACCAGTACCTCCCTCGATCTAGACACCATACTCCTGTTGATGCAGCCGAGAATTGCATTGGCTTTCTTGGCTGCCGCATCACACTGCTGACTCATGTTCAGCTTGTGGTCTAAGAAGACTCCTAGATCCCTTTCACACGTACTGCTATCCAGCCACGTGTCCCCCATCCTATATTTCTGACAATTTCTGGACAATTGCTCTATGTTTATTAACACTGTGTAGCCACAATCAAAAAAGCCAGTGTGGTTTAGTTGTTTGAACATTGGACTATTACCCTGGAAATTGAGGCCATTTCCACACTACACTGTTATAGTGCTATTATTCCACTTTCAACATTCTGTGGAATCCTGGGGTTTGCAATTTAGGGCGGGTCACTTAGAATTCTCAGCCGGAGACCTCTTTGGTCTCAGTAAACTACAAACCCCAGAATTCCATAGGATATTGAAAGTGGAATAATAGCACTATAACAGTATAATGTGGAAAGGACCCAGGTTTCAATTACCCACTTGGCCATGGAAACCCACTGGGTGACCTTGGGCAAGTCACACACTCTCAGCTCCAGAAAACCCCATGATAAGTTTGCCTTAACGACATCATAAGTGAGAAATGACTTGAAAGCACACAACAACAACAAAGTCACAATCATAAATGCACCCCTAGTCCATCTGAACAGCCAACAATCTTATCAACTGTGTTTAGCTAGTGATCAAGGCAGCCTTGCTTGCTGGTGGGAGGAGGCTAGAAACATCCTCCTCCTACAACTGAATTGGTAGCTGAACAGACCTTCTTCATTCAAATGCTGGCTGTTAAGGTGGGTCTGGGAAGTCAGGCCAGGAGATGTTACCTAGTTACTAAAGTGATACAGGACGTTAGTGGTCAAGGTGGACAACTGTGGAAGGGTAGGGGGCCACATTAGCGCCCAGGAGTCCTTGGAGAGCTACATCTCCCTCACAGCACCTACTTCCACCAAAACAAACAAACAAACAAACAAGCAGTGAAAACTAAAAACCCTCTAGGGGACATAGGGAGCATATTCACCGTGTTTTGGGGCTTTCCTAGGGCATTTTAGGCCCAAGAAATTCCTTTTTTTTTTAACAGCAGGAAGTGAGCAGAAATCACTTCTCATTTACTTCCAGTTTCAAAAAAGGCACCTCCTGGCCCTAAATTGGCCTCTCCAAAATGTGTCGGAAATGTCCACACACACACCCTAGAGGCAATTTTGAGGTGGGGAAAACTTTTTTTGGAAAAAAATTGTAGAAATTTTATTTTATCCCTAGGGGCCTCCAAATGTGGTAGAAATGTCCTGCAACTCCTATAGGACATTTTGGAGCATTTTTTTCTCTCCTAAAGACTAGAACAGCTATCGTGGGAACTGTATGCAGTCTGCGAGCAACACTTTGCCCACCTGTGATGGTGATTTTTCAGGTGATTACCCTGAAAATTTCTATTATTTTTTTGTAAAGACTTTTTGTCCACTCTCTAGTGGCCATTTTGATAGCTTTATTGTGGATTAAGTTGCATCTCTGTGTGTGTGTGTGTCTTTTTTACTTTCCTTTCTGGTTCAGGGAGGATGGAAAATGTATATAACTCCTGCTTCTTTTTTTCTATATTTGCCTGTAATGTGAATGTAATATACAAAGTATAACCTGTGGATCTCACATAAATTTGTCCTTCCATCCTTCATACTTTTTTCACTTCATAGGCCCTTTTCGCATTAAGTCTTCTCGCACGACCGGGGGAGGGTGGCTTGCGCCAGAAGCCTTCTCCGGGAGGCTACCGCTTCCCCCTCCTTCCTTCCGCAGGCGAAGGAACGAGCGGGGAAGCGGCAGCCTCCCGGAGGCGGCAGCGGCTCGCGCGTCCGTCCATTCCCCCCCGCGCGCGAGAAAGGAGTCTGTCCCCTCCATCCCCCCCCCGCGCGCGCGCGAGAGAGAAAGGCGCTCGTCCCGTCTGCCCCCCCGCGCGTGCGCGCGAGAGAAAGGCGCTCGTCCCGTCCGCCCCCCGCGCGCGCGCGAGAGAAAGGCGCTCGTCCCGTCCGCCCCCCCGCGCGTGCGAGAGAGAGAAAGGCGCTCATCCCGTCCGCCCCCCCGCGCGCGAGAGAGAGAAAGGCGCTCGTCCCGTCTGCCCCCCTGCGCGCGCGCAAAGCAGGACGTGTCGCGTCCGTCACGCGAGCGCCCCGCCCCGTCCCTTCCTTCCGCAGGGGCAGAGGGAAGGAAGCGCGACCCGGCCGGCTCCCGGACGCTCCGCATGAGAGGTAAGTGGGAGTGCGTCGTGCAGAGCTCCCACTCCCGCGAGGCTCACGGGGCTGTCGCGCGAGAAAAGGCCTGTGCGAAAAGGGCCATAGTGACATCTGCACTGGAGAACAGTTGATCTGTGATATCATGGAAGGGCAACAAATTGTCTCCACACAATGTACTGCTCCAACTGGTGAGATGCACAGGACAATCTCCTAGCAGATCTCATGAGTCTGGCAAGTATCTATGGAGAGAGAAAGGCTCTTCCTCAAGGATCAAGAACATGCATATATAAATCTCCTAACATGTTTTGATAACAATGTTCTTTAGGAGCATTGTAAATACTCAAAAAGATATGTAAACATTTCAAAATACAAAAATATCTATCAGTGAATAAGTACCTTCAGATAGAAGAGACACCTGATGAATTTGAGTTTCATCTGAATTCATTCAGATGAATGAATTTGAGTTTCTTTGTTTTTGCTTTTTCTGCCATCTTGTACTAACCTTCCTTTTCTTTTGCTTTATTCCAGACAGAAGTTGCCATTTCTATACTTGTGGGAAGTCCTAGCAGACAGCAGAAATTAAATTTTATAATGATATTTTTTAAAAATACAAAATAGTGACTTCTTTTTGTCCATATAGTAGTGTGTTTCTCAAAACTGGATAAAAAAAGCATCTGGAAATGGTTAAGAGTCACAAACCTGGATCTACAGAATTGTACTTTGGGAAAATATACAGTAATCCCTCCACATTCATGGGTTTGACCTTCACAAATTTGATTATGTGTGAGACACATGCTTGCCTCACCCCTCCATTTTCCTCCTCTTATCCCTTGCATTCCTCACCCCAGGCTTTTGTTTAAAATGAACATTTTTTCCCTTTTGAGTTAGTAAAGTCCCCTCTCACTACTGAAGGCATGGCCTCTTTGCCATGTGGTTGCACATTCTGTTGTGTATTGATGGCTGATTGGTCAGGTGCTCCTTTCTTAAGATGGCCAGTGGAAGTAATTAGAACTCCAGAGCTCCTCTCTTCTTTTAACCTTTTCGCACGGGCCTTTGCTCGCGCGATAGCCCCGTGAGCCTCGCGGGAGTGGGAGCGTCGCTCTGCACGACGCACTCCCACTTCCGCCCGGCTCACGGGGCTGAAGCGGCGCGAGCGCGGGTTTTTTGATTTTCGCGTCCAAGCGAAAATCACCCCGCGCTCGCGCAACGCTCCCGGAGCCCACCCGCACTTACCTTTCGTGCGGAGCCTCCGGGAGCCGGCCGGGTCACGCTTCCTTCACTCCGCCCCTGTGGAAGGAAGGAGCGGGGTGGGGAGGTAGCGCGACGGACGCGCCGCCTGCTTCGCGCGCGCGCGGGGGGACGTGACGCCGCCCGCTTCGCGCACGCGGGGGGGAGGAATCCGGCGGGGCGGGGGGAGGAATCCGGCACGACGCCGCCCGCTTCGCACACACGCACAGGGTGGGAATCCGGTGCGAGGTCTCCCGCTTCGCACGGGGGGGAGGGCGGCTTGCGCGGCAAGCCTCCTTCGGTGCCGCTTCCCCGCTGGTTGCTTCGCCTGTGGAAGGAAGGAGGGGGAAGCGGCAGCCTCCCGGACGAGCCTTCTTGCGCTTGCCGGCCTCCCCCGCTTGTGCTAGAAGCCTCAGTGCGGAAAGGGCCTTTGTCTGAGGAGAATGTACTGGCAAGCTTTTTAGGTTGTCTTTTTTTCTCCCCCCAACCCGCCGAGGCCAGAGGCAAAGAAATGGGAGGGGGAAGCTCCGAAGGGGAATGGGAGGGAATTGTGGAGGGAGAGTTATTCATGGTTTTCCCACTTCCACAAGGTTCTGTGCCCTGAACCCTCTTGAACGTGGAGGGGCTACTGTGTCTTAATCTGTACACCAACCTCCATTATGTACAAACCAACCTATGCATCCTCCAAAACAACAACATCAAAAGTTGAAGATGCTTTTGTTCGGTATGTGGTAGATTATAGCTATCTAAATATTCAGAAGGAAATTCCAATTAAATACATAATTGAATATGAGGCATTTTTGACTGCAGACTTCATCAAGGAAATGTGCATTTTGTTACCTAATATTCAGTCACATTAATTACAGAGATAAAGTCTGCATTTTGCTTGAATTAATTTGAAGTAAAGAATTCCTGTTGAAACAATAAATCCCAGATTTTACTTATAGCAATTAATAGACTAAATTGTGTATCTATCTTTCTGCTTGCAATATTGATTCTAAAAATAATTGGATTAACAAACACATTGCAAATATATTTTGTGAGACATATAACATTAGCTTTTATATGATAGCTTATGGTACATAATTAAAAATATGCTTTCCTTGATTCAGTCAGATTGATCCTGTGTAAGAACAGAGTTCTGTGTACGCAACCTGCATTCACCTGTCGTCTCTACTTTTATCATCCTGGTTTTGTTATCTGTATCACTAAAGAGCAGAGCCTAGAATTTTCCTTTTTTAAAAGGAACTAGTTACTATAATCATTCTAAGCATCCAAAATGTTACTGTGTTATTCTAATCATTCAATACATCCTTACTGTTACTACAGTCCACAGAGTAATTTACTGGATTATTTATTATTTACATGTTGCCATACTGTTATTATTATGTCATTGAAGAATACACAAAGATACTCACTGGTATCTTCCACTGTCATGATCTTAATGGTGAGTGGAACACCTTGCTGGGCCTCCCCTCTTCTTCTGTTCAATTGGGAAGATTATTACTTAATTTGCATAGTTCTGGACCACATGTTTTCCAACTAGTGCAGGTAGGGTTGCCCAGCTTTCTGCAGAGCAATATGGAACACATGAGGCAGCCTCAAGTCTCATGAAAGAAGGACTCCCACATGTTGTCAGTGCTTCTGTGAGATTTTGAAAAATCTCATAGAAACTGCAAAAGCCAGCAACCCTTGTGGTAGCAGCCCAGTCATATCAAGATGAAAACTTAACTCTGCTGCTCAGCATCAGCCCAGATAGAGATAGAGGAGGAAGAGCAGTGCCAAGCCAGCAGATAAAACTCCAGCATTGGCTATGAAAGGTGTGATTGCTGCATAGTTACCAAATGCTTAGGTGTCAGTCTAGTGCCAGCTCATACTGCTTCCTTCACTCTAGAGGCTGTGACATTTGCCTGCTTCTTGTGCATTAAGAGACTAACTTTGATCTCTTCCACACTACTCAGTTATAGCACTCTGATACCACTTTAACTGGATGGAGCCATGGCAGTTAAAATGGTACCCAATTGTGTGGCATGCAAGAGACCTCTATGTGTATGCAGCTGAACAAACAAGCAAAGGAGGGAGAGAAAAAAACTAAAAAAGAGAAAAAGAAAAAAAGTGAGGCCATTACCGCACTATGCCATGATCTTGCATTGTACCATCACAATTCTGGCAATGCCATTGCCGGGATGGGATTGGGACCTGAATGCTCCCCACCACGCCGGTTGGCTGCTGGTGGATGGGTAGTGTTCAGTACACGCTCCTTCCTTCTGCTGCATAGCTGGCCTCTTCCTAGGCTGTACCACGGAAGGAAATGTCTTTCTCTTCAGATGTCTGAATAAGTATGAATTGCTTCAGATCAGGCTAATATACTCCCTAAGCAAATGTGGCCAATTTGGGATTTGTCTTACTCTTTATTTCCCTACTTCTTGAGTTACTAAAATGTTTACTTAAAAAAACCTCTAATGTTTTATTGTTCAGAATGCATCTCACAGCATGAGAGTTCATATGATATTCTTCCTTCACCATTTAGGCTGTTTCCATACCAGACTGTTATAGCACGATTATTCTACTTTCAACATCCTATGGAATTGTGGCCAGCCCCTCCCGAAACTGTAAACCCCACAATTCCATAGGATGTTGATAACAGTCTAGTGTGGAAACGGCCTTAGTGAAACCATGTCAGTAACAATATAAGTAACGTACAGATGCACTGCCAAAAGAATGAAGTTATCCCTAGTTAGCTTACAATTGTAACTTGATGTGGTTATTCTTTTGCTATTAGAAAAAAAAAATAAAAGTCATTGGATATTTCTTTAGTCTATATTGTTCTCTCACCTATATCATTGCATTTTCCTTTTCCATGTGGGTAAAGTTCAAAGTTTAATATGTAGTTTTAGAAATATCTTTCTTCTAAAGCACTTTAAGATGCATTTTAATATATTTTCAAATGTATTTTAACTGTTTTTATATGGTCTTTTGACCAATTAAAAAAAATATGATGATGATTTAGAGTAACAATATTTGTTACTAAGTACTTTGAAGTTTCGAGACAGACTTATAGGCCTGAATCCTAATGGCGGTCCTAAAGTAGACCTATTGAATAAATGGGATTTGCATAAATGTTGACTCATTATTGAGCAAATGATTTGATGGGTCCGCATTAGATCCAATAAGATCCAAGCCTTGGTCTGATCCAACAGAGCTCATGTTATCTTTTTCAGTGCTGCCTGTGAATGTTTTTAGACTGAGAATATCTCCTCTCAAGTGGACTTTTGCAGCATATTCCATACCTTCCAACTGTTTGGAACTGACAGACACAGTCTTGATTACGATTCTGTTGTTCCATTTTCTTCAGCTGCTTTTAAAATGTGCCAGTTTCTCTCTCCTTCTGCCATTTTCTATGTCTTCGGTTTACTTCAATTGCTGCAAACTGAGTTTGAAGTACAAAAATAGTTTGCACTCAGTTAAATCAGTAGCAGGGAGAGGAGTGGAGGGATTAATGTCTTGCCTTTCCCTGCAGGCTCAAGCAACAGCAAACTACTGCAGCTTGTCAGTATCCTTCTTGAATTGTGGTGCCCAGAACTGGACACAGTATTCCAGATGAGGTCTGATTGAAACAGAATAAAGTAGTACTATTACTTTCCTCAACCTAGACACTATACTTCTATTGATATAGCCTAGAATTGCATTGGCTTTTTAAGCTGCCGCATCACATGGTTGACTTATGTTCAGCTTCTGGTCTACTATGGCCCTTTTTGCACACCACCTCCAATGCAAAATGGCCACAGAATGGCCATGGGATGGTGACAACGGTTCTGTATGACGTCATCGTGATCCTGTGGCCATCCCATGGCCATCTCATTGCAATTGTGGATTAAATCATGTTCGGGGTTCTCTCAAACATTACCCGCAATTGTAGAGTCCCCCCGTCCCTCCCATCATGCGGAACAGCACAGCGCAGTGTGGGAAACTGTTGGGCTGTGCTGCAGAAGGGAGGAGCTGAGCCATCACGCATTCTGCCATCCAGCAGGCAACCAGCATGGAGGGAGAGCACAGCAGACGTGATTCCCTTCTGGGAGAGGCTTTCCTGGGATTGCCACGTGATGGCTTCAGGAGAAAGGTAACGTGCCAAAAGGACCTAAGACTCCCAGATCCCTTTCGCAAGTACTGTGGTCAAGCCAGGTGACATCTCTCCTATATCCATGCATTTCATTTTTTTCTCTCTAAGAAAATAATGTCATTACCTTATATTTCTCCCTGTTGAAATTCATTTTGTTAGTTTTGGTCCAAATCTCTAATCTGTTAAGGTCAGTTTGAACAGTGATCGTCTCCTCTGGGGTGTTAACTATCCCTCCTAATTTGGTGTCATCTGCAAATTTGATAAGTATGCCCTCTATTCCATCATCCAACTCATTGATAAAGCACTGGGCCCAGAACAGAATCCTGTGGAACCCCACTAGATGAGCATCCTTTGATTGTGGTTGGTCAATCAATTAAAAATCAGCCTAACAGGAGCATTGTCTTACTGACTTGTGTGCAAGAATATCATGGAGGACCTTGTCAAAGGCCTTACTGAAATCAAGATTTGCTATATCCACAGCATCTACAAACTTGTAACCGTATTTTAAAAAAGAGATAAATTTAGTATGGCATGATTTGTTTTTGTAAATCCATATTGACTTTTAATGATTACAGCATTCCTTTCTATGTGCTTACAGACTGTTTGTTTAATGATCAACTCTAGAATTTTTCCTGGTATTGATTTCAGGCTGACTGAGTAATAATTGTTTGGGTCCTCTTTTTTCCCTCTTTTTGAAGATGGGTTCAACATTTGCTGTCTTCCAGAGTTCATGGAATCCTCTTTTCCTCTAGGAATTCTCAAGTATTATTGCCAGTGGTTCTGGGATTCTTTCTGCCAGTTCTTTTAACACCCTTGGATGTAGTTCATCTGGCCCTGAAGACTTAGGACTTCATTTAAAGTATCCAGGTATTCCTGTATTTCTTCTTCTTTACCTATTCCGTGCTGCATTTCCCCTACTGCATCATCTGCTCCATTTTCCCCAGACTGAGCACTGTACATCTTCTGGAAGATGAATAAGACAAAGAAAGTGTTGAGTAATTCTGTCCCTTCTCTGCCTCTTGTTAGCAGTTTGGCATTTTCTCCACACAGTGGCCCTGCCATTTCCTTGTACATCCTTTAGCCACCAATATAACCAGCCCTTTTTGTTTTTAACCTCTCTAGCAAGCCTGAGGTTGTTTTGTACCTTAGCTTTTCCGATTTTTCTGACTTTCTCCCTTATATGTGCTACCTATTCATTTGAGTGAGTGAGGCAAGTGAGAAATTTGTTGGACCTGATACTCTTGAGAGAGTTTGACCTCCAACAAATATCAGGATAGTTGACATCTCCCACTACTACTATATCTCTCCTTTCCAAAGGCTTGGTCATCTGTTGCAGGAAGAATCATCCAAGTCCTTAGTCTGGCTTGGGGATTTGTAACAGACTTCCATAATGACATCATTGTTGTTTCTCTCCCCTTTAATTTTTACCCAGATGCTCTCAACCTGACTTCAAGGTTTTAAGTCATGGATCTCTTCACAAGTGCAAACATCTTTCACATGAAGTGCTACTGCTTCTCCTTTCCTGTTTGGTCTATTTCTCTGAAATAGGTTATAACCCCTCAATTTCTACATTCTAGTTATGAGATTCACTCCACCAGATTTTAGTAATGCTTATTATATCATATTTCCTTTGATGTGCTACAGGTTCAAGTTCATCTTAATTCCCTAGATCTGTGCATTAGTACAGAGACATCTAAGACCATGCGCTCATTCCCCCAGCTGCTTATTTAAGGTTTTTTCCCCTCTCACTGTTAGGTTCTCATTCTATTCAGCCAGTTTTCTCTACAACATTTGGGCTATTATCTCCAGCACTTGATGAACTCCTGTCCTCAAAAATACTGTTGTTTCCCTCCCCAGCATAACTCGGCTTAAAGTCTTCTTGGTCTTTCCATGTGTCACATTCCTCCAAATGCTTAATTCTTGTGTTAGGGAAGTGATCTCCTTCTCAAAGACATCCCCTGTGTGTTCCTCATCCAGAACAGTCTGGTCTGCTCTATCCAAGAAAACCTCATGTTCTCTAACATTCTGAAGAGCAGATACACGAGCCTCAGATTTGCTGGAACTTCTCTTCCAACAGGGCAACTAACTTGTGTAAGGCCCCGCTTTGGGGGTCCCCAATATCAGTATGGTTTGGATAGGCACCATACTTAATTGGTATCATACCTAATTGGCAACACATTTTATTGGCTCTGATATCAAATTCAAGCCTGAGAGATGACAGAGAGGTCAAACTGAGCGAGGGAAAGAATTTGACTGTAAATGTGAGAAGCATAGGTCAACTCCAAAATTCCTCCAGGTAAGACTGAGTCATTTGTCAGGCAAATACACACCATTCCTGTGGATAATAGGCTTAAACAGAAGGTGGAATTTTCCAGGGAATCCAACTGTGAGGAGCCCACCAGGACACTGATTGACAGATATCCATCCCTTGTACACCTGGACTCCTTCCTCTTTCTTCACAGCACCCACAACAGACAGCTATTACAACATCCATCATGTCTTTGTCAATCAAAGCAATAAGCCCATCAACAGGTGAAAGACTCATTGTCCACAACAGGGTCCCTTTGTCTTGCATCTGGAACCTTCACAGCCACAAGTCATTTTCATGGTACAAATACCCCTGATTTGAGGAGGCCCAGTGCAGTCTCTTGAAGGTCTACCCATCACTCTGTCCGTCTGGCTCCTGAATGAGAACTGTCCTTAGGACCTACCTAAGCCAAAATACATTTCTGCTCTTCACTACTCTTCTGGACTGGTAATTATAAATCCTCCCAAATCCCTCAGCCTCTCTATAATTTTTCCTCCCTTTCTCTTTCAGCTAGCTCTTGTGTGAATGTGTGATTGTGTGTATCTTGTGTGCATGCATGAATGAATTCCCCTCAATAAAATCATTTATTAGACAATTCTGTTGGTTTTTGGTTTGGCCTGACCCTATAAACACCAGGTAAAAAGATCTCTCTAGGTTACCCTGCCTCTTGCATTGCTATTGCTCTGGCTAGTTTCCATTCCCCATCATGTGGAGCACATTGAGGTGTCCCCCAAGGGACCCCAGAAATCAGAGTAACACTTGCACCTACTGAATGTGTAGCTACCCATATCCTCTGGCAAGAACACAAACATACCACAGTTCTTGCAGGTAGCTGCAGCAGCTCTCTCACCTACTATGTTCAGTAGTCTTAAGTAGTCACTGAAACAGAACTCTGGGTCTTTCCCTCAAATCACCCACACAAAACGCCCATGCAAAATGCCTATGCCTGTTTAGCCCTGTCTGTTAACAGCTCCAGGGACTGGGGCTGCAGCTATATGGAGAACTCATGGCTGCTTTTTCAGAGATAAATATTTCTATCTTCAAAAATGTGTTGCACTTAGCTCCTTTTTTGTTTTGTTTTTTGTTTTGCCTCCACAGTTGCTTTTCTTTTCTTTTTTCTTCTAAGCATCGTTTGTGCGGAGCTGTCTTCACAGATAGTTCAAACTCATTATCCCTTAATCATTCACCTCCCAACTATTCTTGTTTTTCCTTGTAAAGCAAATATAAATCCTTGGGATTTTTAAAGCAGTTGCCTAAGATATCTGTTTAAATAAAAGGGATGGAAGAGAACCCCAACAACCCCTGAGGCTGTTTGAGAGGGCTATTTTAAAAAGCATGACATTCAATCTGAGTTCAGGAGGGAAAGTTTCAATGAATAAACTTGGTAAATTAGAGAGCACTGTGGCAGAGTCATTAACTCTAGGTTGTGCATTAGTGTTAAAATTAATTAAAATGTTTGAGCCATAGGAGGTAGGTTGCCACTTCAAGACCTGACTCTGCCCTCAGAGGCAGTGTAGATCCTGTAGTGATTCATCTTGACTAAGATTGGGGGGAGGGTTGAAAGAAAAGAAAAGTCAGGAGAAATGTGTTTTCAATGGTGCTTAACAGCAGGAATGCCACTGAGATTTCTGTGCAATGCTACTGAAGTGTGACATGATAATACAGTACACTCACTGTTTGGTGTATTCTTTGGAAAAAAATGTTCTTCCTCCTCCCTTTCCCCTTACCTCATCTTTTATACAACATTGCATTTCCGTGTGGTGGGCTGTAGCTAATTTTGTTACCAACATAAATTATATTGCTTTCTCAAACAGGTCACCCAAAAGTAGTCCTGTTTTTTGATACCACGAACTGAGGAACACTATGGTTGCTTTGATATGCTAATACACTTAAAGAAAATGATGAAATAACTAGCTTTTCTGTGAGAAGTCATTGTTATTTTTATCAAATAATTGTATTTACATTTTACATTAGTGGCATTGGATATGCTTTTTAAAAGGATCAATCAATAAAATATTGAAGTGATTCAAGTATGAGCATGTTTTTATTATATTTTATAGCTCATCGTGAGCATGTACAATCACATCATACTGGAAAGTAGAATTTTCAAATATATTCTTGGAGTGCACATTTCTTTAAAGGTTCTTTAAAAATAACTGGGCTTTTAAAAAAAAAGAAGGAAAGAAAACCACTCTGTTTGTTGATTCTGAGCGCAAGGAGTGTGCATTGCCTCCCAGAGTCATCCCTGCTTGGGCATCGGTGCAATTACAAATGACAACCCATTTTATAATGGGGGTAGTCTTGGTTGACAGTGAAGCAATATCATACGGGTAACAAATGGGAAAACATGTCACACAATACAGTGCTTGTTTTCCATTCATCACACCAGTCCATTTATTAATTTTGCATTGGCCAGAGTAAAAGTGTTCAGAGGGAAAAAGGAACCATCTAGTGTATATAAAATGAAAAATTTCTGTCTGATAGAAATCACTGTTGTTTGGGATAAATCTATATTCATAAACTTTAAAAACTGGTTATCTTACCTGTTCCCCCCTTCTGTATATAGATTTCTTGTCAACCAAAGAGTCAGAGGTCACTGTCAGAATGCCCCTTTGGCACCTATTAGCTATAAGTAGCAAACTTGTTCGGTATTGATCCACAATGTCTAAATATCTATTATGTGGGATATAAAAGGTGGTTTCACATCTTTCTAAAACAGATAATTCATAAAGGCCAAAGGGTCAGCCCTAGTGATATATTATTGTTTCATTATATCGGAGATCACACAGGAGCAGAGGGACAACATAACAGGGAAAGCAAAGTGTCAATGAACTCTTGAAGCAGAAACTTCTGTGTCTTGTAGAAATACTGACTTACCATACAGAGAACACAGTGTGTTCAAAGTTGACCTCTTGAACTGTTGGCATCCAAGGCGGTCAGAATTGGACGTCCAAAGATGAAGGCTTTCTTAAAGGCTGTTTAACATTATAGGAAAGTCATGCTTGCTGGATAGAAATAGGGTCACCACTAAATCCATTAAGGCTGCAAAACAAAAGGCTAGGGATTGGCGTGATGTGTTTACACCTGAGTAACATTATTGTTGCAACAGCATGCTGTACTACTATAGCACAATGGCTACACCAGTGGTTTCTAATAGGGAAAGAGTTAAAAACACATTATGTCTGGTGTGCTATGAGATATGAGAATCTTACGTTCACTCGGAAAACTCAACCCATGACCAAGGTGCAATATTTTGCCCGAAAAACTTGTGACATAAATTAAAACACTCTTCAAATTGTCCTCCACTCAGCCCAGCATCCCAATTTAACACTCATGGCTACATAGGGTCTCTACATCCTAGAAAGGACAAAAAGGGACAAGCAAAATTAATGGCACTCTCAGAAACAAGGCAGAAAGTCATTTAAATGAACCCATTGGTCCTCACACTCCTTCTCTGATTGGCCATATCAGTGCACTACCTCCTTTGTGCCAGGATTTTTTCAGCCCTTTATCTGGTGAGAACAGATATAGAGACTGAATCTATGGCCTTTTGTATGCTGCTCCAACACATATTTCACAACCCCGCACTGGAGACCTTAATCCTTGATCCTAACAGTTGTGTTTCTTGGCCTGTTACGAGTTGGGTCCCCAGGAGTCTATGAGAGCTCCGTCTTGAATATGTCTTCTCACCGAGCATCTATATGTAGTTTTGGTGTTCCCCTTTTAGTTTTGTGTCTAATATTGTTTGTAGCAGCCTCAAAGAGCAAGCTTTGTGTTGTAGAAGTTTCCTGAGCACTTCAGTAGGGCACAACTCAACTTCACATCTTCTACTATCTCACTGGGTTACTTGGTAGGTCCTAGAGTGGTGTTCTTTCCTCTCCACCTTTCCCCACTTCTGGAAGTGATCTTTTCCTTTGGAAAATGCTCATTCACCTCACATAGGCACCAATACATATTTTGTGTATGTATACTATTCTGCAGCAGCATTAGTAGCCTTTTCTTGGGAGCCAAGTCACATGATGTAAACCTCCTCTAACACACTAGGGTATGGAGCTGGCTGGTGATTCTGATGGAACAGCACTGCCTCCTCCTTGTCCCTGCTTTTCACACAACTAAAAGCTTGTGGCAGCCTCCTGTTATCTGTGATTGAGATGCCAGGGGATTACAATTAACTGCTGCCTACCTACCCACTGGCCTATGGGATTTTGCAATGAAGAGAGGCACTATTGGCTTGTCCTGACAAGTTGAGTTGTGTGCTCTCTCATACGTTTTCTCTCTCTCTCTCTCTCTCCCCCCACAGTGGATATGTGAAATCGGAGTGGATTAGATGTTGTAGTATGTGATGTCAGCCATTCTGTTGGTCATTACAATTCCATGCGCTTTCCATAGACCCCCTTCGGTGATTGTGAGAGGTGGACATTGCCAAGAACACTGACAGGGAAGTGACTACTGGTGTTGTGACTTTCTTGCTTGTTCCTGCTGCCACTACCTTGGTGTTTGTTTGTTGGCTCCTGAAAAAAAAGCACAATTCCCCTAAATAAACCCTGTCAAGAAATCTCTACGACAAGGTCACCATAAGTCGTAAAGGCACATAACAACATGAAAGTAGAATTAGAGCAGCACAACACAATAAGCCTAATTCTTTTCTTTTTTCTTTCTCCTTTTTTAAAAAAAAGTAACTTGGCATAATGCTTAAATGAGATGTAGGCTGGCAGACTGACGAAGCAACAAAGAACCTACTGTGGCAGAAGTGGAGACTCTGGGAAAGGCATACACACAATGAGAACTGAACCTGAAAAGCAAGAGTGTGACAGGTGAGAAAAATCTTCAGTCTCAAGCATATTACACTGACCTGGATGATTCATATGTCAAACATTAACACTGTGCTCTGGGTGATACTATTGTATTCTACATTATACTGTCCCAATCACTTTCTACTACAGATAGCCACAAATACCAAGGCCTGCTCCTTTGCACATTTCTGAGGCTCTTCTCATGTGAAGAGCAATTTTCTGAAAGTGACAGCTTCCACTATGCACAGAAGTTGTCCATGTGATCAAGAATGAGATGAAACCAGTGTTCCAATGGTCACAGAGAAGGGCTTAAGAGAAGTGCAGAAGTGGGTATCTGAAAACAGAAGGATACAAACTGCAAAAGAATCATAGAATCATAGAAATGTAGAGTTGGAAGAGACCACATGGGCCATCCAGTCCAACCCCCTGCCATGCAGGAACACCCTCAAAGCACTCCCAACAGATGTCCATCAAGCCTCTGCTTAAAAACCTCCAAGGAAGGAGACTCCACTACACTCCGAGGCAGCACATTCCACTGCCGGACAGCCCTGACTGTCAGGAAGTTCTTCCTGAGGTTCAGGTGGAATCTCCTTTCCTGCAGCTTGAATCCATTGCTCCTTGTCCTGGTCTCTGGAGCAGCAGAAAACAAGTCCTCTCCTTCTTCTACATGGCATCACTTCAAATATTTAAACATGGCTATCATGTCCCCTCTTAACCTTCTCTTCTGCAGACTAAACATACCCAGCTCTCTAAGTCTATCCTCATAGGGCATGGCTTCCAGGCCTCTCACCATTTTGGTCGTCCTCCTCTGGACTTGTTCCAGCTTGTCAAAATCCTTCTTGAATTGGGATGCCCAGAACTGGACACAGTATTCAAGATGAGGTCTAACCAAAGCAGAGTAGAGTGGTACCAGTACCTCCCTCGATCTAGGCACCATACTCCTATTGATGCAGCTGAGAATTGCATTGGCTTTCTTGGCTGCCGCATCACACTGCTGACTCATGTTCAGCTTGTGGTCTATTAAGACTCCTAGATCCCTTTCACACGTACTGCTATCCAGTCACGTGTTCCCCATCCTATATTTCTGTATTCCATTTTTTCTATCTAAGTGTAGGACCTTACACTTCTCTCTGTTGAATTGCATTTTGTTAGCCTCAGCCCAGCTCTCCAATCTATCCAGGTCATTTTGAATTTTGATCCTGTCCTCTGGCGTATAGCAACCCCTCCCAATTTGGTGTCATCTGCAAATTTGATGAGCATGCCCTCTATTCCTTCATCCACATTGTTGATAAAAATATTGAACAGCACTGGGCCCAGGACAGAACCCTGTGGCACCCCACTAGTCACTTTAACATCACTTTAATGTACTGCTTCCCAAATTAGACATCAATGCTATGCAGTATTTTGATTGATGTTCTCTCTTTTCTCATCTTTGTTTTCCCAAGCATCTGAACAGACTTCAGTTGGCCCTAGCTGCAATGAAGTCTTTAAAAGAACAGAATTTGAAAACAGAAAGTAGAACACCTTGATAAAAGCAATGATTTCTGGAACACTTAGTTCTCCTTTATACGATATATGAATAAACATAAAGAAGAAAGGGACCCACCAAAGATGTACATATAATTTTAGATGGCTATTTTCTGCAAACTGTGTTGAATGCTATCAGTGTCTTTTGTTCATGTAATGCAGGCAACCACCCTGGTTCATTCTCTTGTCTACCTGCAGATCCTATCAGAATAGCTTATCATTTTTGAAGATGTCCACAAATATATACAGGTAGCTCTGCAAGGAAGGAAGGGGTGCTGAGGTGAGAGATGGAAGCTGCTCTTCAGTGGTTTCAACTTTGTTTCTTCTCTATTTGAGCTATCAGAACCAATATATGGGATTTGTGGGAGAATTCACTTGGATATTTAAATCATGTAAAATATACACACATGCAAAAGAACTTCAGCTTCTGTTCTGTTCCGTTCTGTTTGATATCTGGAATAGTGGCAACAGGGTTGGTCCTATTCTTAAGTAATGTAGTCACATCAGACATCAGCTACTGGGAGATGGCAGGAAGGTGCTGGAAGTATGCTAAGTGGTCTGCCCTATGCTTAGACTACTTACCTTCAGATACAGCAGAGGATGTTTCCCATCACCAGTGTAGAAGAGAGGTTCTGTCACCAGTCCACCAAGATGTTACCTTATGGAATGGGAGGATATGGAATAGGAGGAAGTGCCATCTTATTTTTCACCTCAGGCAGTACAGTGTCTTGGTGCAGCTCTGGATATTAATTCCATAATAACCAAACTCTTACTTGCAAGTCAGGCACCATACTTTTCCTTAAAGCAGACTTAAAAATGGCCTTTGGGGCTCCACAGTTTACACTTTGAGCACACTTGCTTTAGATGAGACCAAGAAGCAGGTCCTAGACAATCTTTCTTCGAGGTTCCATTTTAGAAGAAAATTAATTGAGATGAATCACGCTATCATGGGAAAGTTAAAATGCCAGGCTCCCTAAGTTCCAGTGCATTCTGATGGCTGTGTTGTAGTAAAATGCCACTGAATATTTGAATAAGTGAAATTAATACATATCAGATAACTAGTTCTTAGATGAGGAAAGCCCTTTCTATCTGGGCTTGTGCAGAAATCCACACAGTATGGTTCAAATTCCCACTTGGTCATGGAAACCCACTGGCTGATCTTGGGCAAGTCACACATTCTCAGCCTCGGAGGAGGGCAAAGGCAAACCTCCTCTGAACAAATCTTGCCAAGAAAACCCTGTGATAGGTTTGCCTTAGGTTGCTGCAGTTTGGAAATGACTTGAAGGCACACAACAACAGTGTTCTGTGGAGCTATACCTTAAAGGAAAGGACCAACACAACTGCAGGTTTTTAATATCACTATTCTTGCTTATATACCACAGCCTACACAAGGACTGCAGAGTATACCATGCCAGCCATCAACCACAAGCTTTATACTCTTTACAAATGTTACTACAGGAGGAACTCACCTTTTTCTACCTGTCAGATAAATTGCTTACGATCAACACTCAATGTGGCTTCCAACAGAAGTAAGGAATGGAGCAGGGAGAAGCTGGATAGATGGAAGAATGAAGGACTATAAAAGCAGGGAAATTCAGCACTGTCTTGATTGATCTGCTTCATGAAACACTGTGAAATTCACCTCATCCAGATTTTGCTTGTGTATTCTATTGATCCCAAAGATGTGTCCACTATGGTCATTTCTGCGCTACACTGTGCTATTATTCCACTTTCAACAGTCTGTGGAATGTTGAGGCTTGTGGTTTACTGAGGCCAAAGAGCTCTCTGGCTGAGAATTCTAAATGCCCCTCACTAAACTGCAAACCCCAGGATTTCATAGGATATTGAAAATGGAATAGTAGCACTATAACAGTGTAGTGCAGAAATGACCTATTTTTTCCTTTACTTATCCCATCACTTCTTCTTGCCAGTATTTCTCCACCCCCGCATCCTTCCTCATGGCACCTTTTTGGGTTTTAGACTTAGTTTGTTTATTTGTAAAGTATACCCTTCTTAATGACTCCAAATGATAATGCAAAGGCACTATTTATAGCTATGCTCAGATCTGTGAGCTACTCTTGATTGTACCAGTTGATACACTAAACTTCTAAGAACTCTTTAAAAATCAGACATTCTTATTCCCTTTCCACATACATGGCCTTGTATAAGATAGTTTGATGCTGATATGATGGGGCATCCATTGGCTCTAATTGACCTGCGTGCTGTTGTGTGGATGGATGGGATCCTGTTGTGGCTTTATGCTCATGTGAACACCATTTTGCAAGTGGTTGCACTTTCTCACAGGTTGTGCAAGGTGTGCAGGTTCTCAGAAGTTGCACAAAAGTGACCTTTTATTCAGGGATTGCAGAAGCCCTGTGATGCTGGTGTAAATCATTGAGAAGACTTAGGACTAATACCTAGGAAGTTCCATCAGTGCAGTCTTTAGTGTCTGTGTCTGTGTGTGTGTGTGTGTAGAGAGAGAGAGAGACAGAGACAGAAACAGAGAGACAGAGAAAGAGAGAGAGAAAGAGAGGGAGAGAGAGAGAGATGGAGCAACTGAGGCATAATGTAAATATGAGAGAATGCAAAACTGAGGGCCTTTCCACCCTACACTGTGATAGTGCTATTCCACATTTAACATCCTTCCTGGGAAAGGAATTCCACAGCCTGAAAACATTCTCCTCAAACCTGGCTCTGAAGATGATGTGGTCAAGAGAAAAGAACACACTCTCTCCAGCAAAGATCTCAAAGGCCAGGCATGTTCACAAGAGAATACAATCTGAAGTCCCTGTGCTGGAAGTAACTGTACATAATTGAATCTGACTAGTGCAAATGATGAAGAATGTATATTTTAGTTCAGTTTTATAAGAACTTAGATGTATTCACATGTTTCTCCATAAATACAGTAGAAAGAATTTTAAAAATTGAATGTGGAAGAAAGATTTTTTAAAAAAAATTAAACACAGAATGAAGAGAAAATTACAGATTTGTCCATTCTATCCTTGGGCTGTTTGAGCGAATGGATTAGTTTTTACAACAGGCATTCAAACTTACATAAGAACAGAAACGACACCTTTTGGCCTGGGTCTGTATAAATTAACCAAAGACACATTGATGTGGACCATGGTTACTCAATGAACAAGAAAAATGTAGTCTGTACAGACTCAGAGGGCTTCTTCTTTATTATTGATCAATATAATTTCCAGTGGTACATGTTGGGGCTCAAAATAAGCTAGGTCTTGTTTAAATACTGGTGCACAAAAGGATTTATTTGCATAAAGACTAAATAATCTGTTATTCAGAACTGCAAAATCATTGTCTTTCTCCAGATCCTTAAGTCTCAACAGCCAATCACAGGCTTTCAGAAAGGAGATAAAGAGAGGGATCTGCAACTCATGGGAAGAACTGAGCCTTGAGTCTGTGTGTAAATAACAGGCACTGAGACAAGCAAATTTCATAACCAAACCAGAAAATCCCAGTGGCTTCGAACAATCTGAATAATACTAGATTTCAGATGGAAAAGGGTGTGCCATTCCAACTTGATTTCCAACTTTATATATGGAACATCATTCCAGCTTCCATTTTCTCTTGCTTGACGCTGAAAATTCTTGTTTGGAATAGCATGCAGTGGTGGAAGGACCAATGTGAAGGCATGCTGGGTGATGTGAAGGCATGCTGGCACTGTGTGATTCATAAACCATTATACTGCAGTAAGTCTTGTAGCATTTTAATGTGCTGTCAGTTTTTGCCTTGCATGTAGACCATCAAAGACTGTTCTTCTGTAAACACTGGTTTTGGGCACTGCTTAAAGACACTGTGTTGGCCAGTGCTCTTGGTCAAAGCAAGAACATGGACAGCCCATCAATGAAGCACATTTATTGTTATCTAAAGCAACAGCCAGGCTCAGAGAGACCTTCTGTTTGGTGAAACAGGCTCCCATTGGATGCCACTTTCCCACTCAAGTGTCTCTCCATAGGTTGCTGGAATACATGTATTTTTTGCTTGCCCATGGATGCAGAAGCAAATATAGCTGCCATGAGCTTCTCCTCATTTTTTTTTGGACAGCTTCCCAGATGTGCCTCAATTAGTTACATTTTCTGTTGGAAATGTAAAGCTATATTTGGTTTTTTTTTCTTAAAATACGAATACGGTTCAAGATGAGAATCACAGCATATAAATATGATGGTCTGCTAAATCAGGGTTAGGCAAAGTGCATTCGCTCCCAAGTTGCTTTTGTGGCCCTTGATTTCTACAGACTCTCTGGACTCACCTTTCCTATCAGCAAAAAAAGGGTTTGGGGCAATGAATTGTCTGTCCTGGAAGCCCTTGTAGAGTGCCTTTTGTCTTTCAAATACTTTTAAGGGGTCCCCTGCACTGTTAAAAATGCCTTTTTTTCAAAATCAGAAGTAGATTTCTGATCACCTCCTTTTGGATTTTGATTTTTTCTTTTTTTTCCTTTTTACTAAAAGTAAGTTCCCACAGAGTCTCTACACCAGTCCCAAGCCTGTCACTTGTGCCAATCCACAAATTAAACTAAGGGCCTTTCTGCACTGCACTGTTATAGTGCTATTATTCCATTTTCAACATCCTATGAAATCCTGGGGTTTGCAGTTTAGGGAGGGGCATTTAGAATTCTCAGCCAGAGAGCTCTTTGGCTTTAGTAAACTACAAACCCCAGAATTCCACAGAATGCTGAAAGTGGAATAATAGCACTATAACAGTGTAGTGCAGAAAGGCCCTAAGATGTGTTAAAACATCATCAGGTTATCACCACTCACACTGAATGAGCTATCCCCTTATTGCATGCCCAGTGAGAAATGAATGACATAAGAGAGGTAAGTCTGTTTTGTTATGCTAAACAAATCAGGTTTGCAAAAAGGCAAATTCCTAGCATCTATGGACAACTCACAGAAATGTGTGTAGGTATTGTTCATTCCACGGCAGGAATGAATGCAAACTCCCGCATGGGAATATGTTAACAATTTGTAATGCAACAATTAACAGGGATATTGACATGAGTGTGCACTCAGCAGGGAGCTGGCATCTCAGAGGTTTATTAATGTGCAAATGACCCATAATATACTATATGATGTCCTTCCCTAATCGGGGCTACTTTCTCATATGAATTTCAGTTCAAGAAAGTGACTGCATAGTTTGGTGGCAAAAGGTGTATCTCCACTCAAAAAAAAAAAAATAGCTCTCTCAGGTGAAGGTGAGTCACACAAGGAAGTATGCTCTATAAATGATTCTTTGAATATGAAATGCTCGTCAAACTGCATTATCCTCAGTGCCAATTTCACAACTGGCAAACCGTGATAAACATAAATCAGCAAAATTATAATTAGGAAAACATTTTCCAAGCCTGCCTCTCGGGGAATGCAGAAGTTCAAAACATTGTTTCACAAAGCCTAGGTGCAGCCTTTTATTATGGCCTGCTTAATGTTAAATCTCACAGCCTATTCCTGTCAGCATCCAAGCCATTCATACTGTTCTCCAGACCTACTAAAGTAAATAAGATGTCCTCCCAGATAATGGAAGCCCCACTAGCACAGTGTTAGTGCCTTTTCATGCCAATTAAACACATTTTATATAGTCATAGTAGATGCATCAATGACTCCATACTAGACTCTCGCAGAGCTCAGCCAAACAACTGCACGGCAAATGTAATTTCAGGAGCATTTCAGACAGTTTAAGTATGTGCAAATTGTTCCAATGGAAAACATTGATTCTGAAAAGAAATGTATATTTACATACACATACACTAATTATTTGCAGTTGATTACTGTGGTAATAAAGAGCTGGTGGTGCTTAATTTAAATTAATCCTTCTTTAATGAAAAACGAAGCTTGGAGCATAAAGAAATTTTGACAGATACAGTTATTGTACAAACATGCATTTATATATGCCAAGGCAAATGAACAAGCTATCACATTTAGGCTGGGCTATAATTAACTTGAATTATCGTATTTGTATTGTATCTGGTTATGGAAAAGCAAAATCTGGCAGGAATAAGAGATTTATTATATGTAATTTATAATATAGTATTTTAGGGAGTACATACGTGTTTAAATGTGACCACATACATATGCAGCGAGGGGCATCATTGCAAAATATGAGCATTGCAAGAAGTGACTGGAAATACTGTGCAAAACCCTTTTTTTTTTTTTTTGTCTTGTAATAAAATTATATTTGAGTTGCAGTTTGCTTTTATGTAGAAAATGGATGAAATTTATGAGACAGGCAGAACTAAAAGTGTTAGATGGTTACAAGGTGACAAATTAAATACAACCAGGTTGTTGATTAACCACGGCAATTGTTGAAGACAAATGCAAAATATTTTTTTTAAAGAACTCTAGCCACCTCTCTGTGTTTATGGTGACGCTGCAGAGTATGGTGGTGGGGAGGGGTTCATCCAGTTTCCAATGTCCGGCATGACAGCGACTGTGTGTCTGGAGACCCCACTGAGTTGTGTAATGAAGCAGGCTCCACACACCTGATCAGGCCTCTCTGAGCCCTGAGGCACGCCAGAGATCGCCAGCATGTCCCTGTTCCTTAAAGCAGTGACATATATCCTCCCTTTAAGACAAGAATACTATTACCAATCTCAGAATATAAATTACGCTTTCATCTTTGCCTGGTTTTTCTTTCTTTTGCTTCAGTTTTCATTCCAGTATAAACTTCCCTGTCAAAAGGACATTTCTGATGTGTCAAATTCGCCATTGTAATGAACGGGCTGACAAATGTGGAAGGTGAGTAGACATTTGGGTCTGCCGCAGCTGCCTGCAGCCAAGAGGAAACCATGACTTTCACAAGGATAACGAGGCTTTGAAAGATGGCTAAAATGTCGCCATCAACCTGCCCTTCTGCTACTTAGTAATTAGATAATTAGTCAGGCCCTAATTACGGGATCAAGGTGCAGGAAAACAATTAGTGGAAAGAATTACTGCATAAAACTGAACCTCCAGTTCTCTCAAACAATATTTAAGTTGACAATGTTCACACTAAGAGGAATCTCTTTAATGTTGTGCTTTAATTTTTTTTAAAAAAAGAAAAAAGATCAAAGATAAACTGCATCTCTACACACATCTGTTGGATGTTGGAAGCATGGTAACTGTTATTACAATGGGTTCATTTAAAAGATGTAATGAGACACATCATTTTTAAATGCCATGGAAATTATTTACACATGCACATGTAACTGCACATGTCTATATCTGTATCTATGCATATATGTATGAAGACCTTCTTTTTTAAAAAAAAGTCTATGTATGGTTTTCCCCCCTTGTGAAATATTTACATAACACATAAAGATTCCCCTTATGATGCTCGCTGTTTCTCTGTGCTATAATTTAACGAATGGGAGACTCACCTTTATCCAGTAAATGGACACACACACACACAGAGTCACTCACAATCTCAGACTAACAATTATATTCTCATAAGTATAGTAAAGAACAAACATGTCTCCAGCCAGTTGCAAAGAAAAATAGGTGAGCTTAATAAATCCTTCCTCCATATGGTAAGAAAGAACAAACAGGTAAACAAGTTTTCAAATAGCTTCCTCTGACCTGGAATTATTAACACGTTGCCTTGTTATTGTGATTAAAATTAAATGATGTTCTAGGCTGTGTGACAATGAATTTGGAATGGTTACAATAATGGCATTGCTTTAAATTATGAAACTGAGGGAGGGGGAAGAAAGAAAGAGAAAGAGAAAGAGAGTGAGAGAGAGACAAAGGGAGAAAATTGAGCCTAACAGCCTGATCCTTAACTATTATTTACCTATTATCTGAGAGAATTGAATCTTGCTGTGCTGCAGCAGAGAATAATAAAAGATTTGTAGGCTTTACAAGGCCCTGTCCTCCCATCCAGCAAGCACCAATTCCCAGGGGCTCCATTGCCAGCACTGGCTCAGCTTGTCTGATCATTTATCCATAATTAGAAAATTAATATTTTAGATGGCGCTATGATGAACCCAT
>CAOLHI010001392.1:0-22500 GCA_948474755.1 Ctenosaura bakeri | reverse complement strand
GTTGCCCTCTCCTGGACACATTCCAGTTTGTCAATATCCTTCTTCAATTGCGGTGTTCAGAACTGGACATAGTATTCCAGGTGAGGTTTGACCAAAGCAGAATAGAGTGGTATTATTAATTCCTTTGATCTAGACCCTCCTATTGATGCAGCCATGAATGGCTTTGGCTTTTTTTAGCTGCTGTATCATACGGTGGACTCATGTTCAGTTTGTGGTCTACTGAGATCCTAGATCCCTTTCACATGTATTGTGGTCAAGCCAGGTGTCACCAGTCCTATATCTGTGAGTATCACTTTTTTTCCTATCTAAGTGTAGCATCTTACATTTTTCCCGGTTGAAATTTGTTATGTTAGTTTTGGTCCTGATCTCTAATCTGTTAAGGTCATTTTTAACTCTGATCCTATCCTGTGGGATATTAGCCCTCCTGATCTGGTATGATCTACAAATTTGATAAGTGTGATAAATGAAACCCCTGTCAGAGCTGCTGATAACGAAATAAGTATGGCTTCTGTTCAAACATCCAGGTCATTTATAAAGATATTGAATAGCCCTGGGCACAGGGCGGAGCCCTGGGGAGACCCACTAGTCACGTCTCTCCAGGATGATGAGGAGCCATTTGCGAGCACCATTTTGGTTTGGTTGATGAACAGATTACAAATCCACCTAACAGTGGCGTTGTCTAGCTCACATTTTACTAGGTTGTTTGCAAGAATATCATGGGATACCTTGCCAAAGACCATACTGTGCATCAATATATGCTTGGTTGTGTATTGCTGCATGGCAGGGGCTTGGACTTGTTGACCCTTGTGGTTTCTTCCAGCATAATATGACATGACTTGTTCTTAAGAAACCCATGTTGACTTTTAGTGATCATGGCATTCCTTTCCAAGTGCTCTAGAATCTTTCCTGATATTGATATCAGGCTGACTGGGCAGTAATTGTTTGGGTCCTCTTTTTTCCCATTTTGAAGATGAGGTCAACATTTTTCCTCCTCTAGTCTGCTGGAACTTCACATATTCTCTGGGAATTCTTAAAAATTATTACCAGTGGTTCTGAGATTACTTCTGTCAGTAGTTTTAATACCCTTTAAGGTAGTTCATCTGGCCTTGGAGACTTGAGTTCATTAGCCAGGTATTCCTGTACTACCTCTTTACCTGTTCTAGCCTCATTTCCCCTATTGTATCATCTGCTCCATTTCCCCCAGCTTGGGCACTGTTTTCTGTTTGGAAGAAGACTGAGTCAAAGAAGGTGTTGAGCAGTTCTGCCTTTTCTCTGTCCCCTGATAGCATTTCACTCTTTAATCACGTAGCAGCCCTACAATTTCCTTATTCTTCCATTTGCTCCAGACATAATGGGGGGAAAAACCCCTTTGTATTGTTTTTAACCTCTCTAGCAGGCCTGAGTTTGTTCTGTACCTTAGCTTTCCTGACTTTCTCCTACATGTGTTGGCTATTCATTTGATATCCTCTTTAATGATTTCTTCTTTTCACCATTTTTTGTACATGTTCCTTTCAAATCTTACTTCAATTTCATTTTGGTGTTGCCACTTCAGAATGCAGATGAGGTCTCATATGAGCAAAGTATATTACATAAAAAATACTAGAATGTTTGAAAGAAGAGTAGATTGGAACATCTTTCTATGGGGAGGGCTTTGTGGTGATAAGGAGAACATGGAGGAACATTCAGTCATGTGAGCCTCCCCGCAGCAATCTCCAATGATAGAACAAGGTACAGGTTTACCAACACAGTGAGAATTTGGCCTATGATTTTATGATGTCTTTCATATAAATTGTAGTTATTGTGTTATTTTAAATGTTTTACTGACATGCGCCCGTGCACATATACTAGTAAACACAACATAATTTGTTTTTGAAGGCATTCTGTAGTGACTGGTCAACCAAGCTTAAAGTTAGGCAAGATTAAAAACAATAAATACAATAGCCAAGCCAAAGTATTCCAGGCTATAAAGTCTAAGAAGAACTTCCCTAGGGAAGAGGTGGCAGTGCAAAGAACTGCCTGAAAGGAGAAACATAAGATAAAAAAGAACACAGTTATGAACAACTTTATAGTCTTTCCATTAAATCTTGTTATGGTTGTGGGGTATTACTGAGGGTACCTTCTGTAACAACAAAAGGTCAAGAATACTCATTCTAAGATCTCCTCCTGCTGGCTGACTTCTGGATTACTTTTCTTCTTGTTTGGTTTAACTGGGTCCATTTCTTGAACTTTTCTGAGACTGACTGCCTAATTCAATAGCAGCTAGCCACAGGGAGGGAAACTTTCGTTATGCTTGTTTGATTTACTTTTGTGTATAAAACTACAGTTACAGTTGTACTTGTTATTGCGGTTGTTGTGTGCCTTCAAGTCATTTCTGACCTATGGTGACTCCAAGGCAAACCTATCACTGGGTTTTCTGAAACCTGAAAGTGTGATGCACCCATGGTCACTCAATGGGTTTCCATGTAGCAACTTTTAAAAGAACCTATGAGTGCCATTAACACAGCATGCAAAATAGCAACTAGTGACTTTTGTTATCAGAAAGAAGGTTTGGATGAATGAGATTTGTTGTGATTGTGTGCCTTCAAGTTGTTTCTGACTTATGGGGATGCTAAGGTAAATCTGTCAGGGGATTTTCTTAGCAATATTTGTTCAGAGGGAGTTGTGATATCCTTCCTCTGAAGCTGAGAGAGTATGACTTTCCCAAGGTCACCCAGAGGGTTTCCATAGCTTAGTGGGGATTTGAATCTAGTCCAAAACCCAAACTGCTATACCATGCTGGTTTTATTTGCTTGGAATTATCAATTGGATAAAAATTAACCATTCCCATTAACAGAGGGATGCATCTTAAAGATGCATGTTATTGATGGCTGATTTCACTCTTTACCATGGATGTGTTGCCAGTTACCATGGTCATGTTACCCATCATCTCACCAACTAAAAAATATAGTTGATTAATGTACGGATTTAAATCTCTTTCTCTCAGTGTCTGTCTGTCTGCCCCCCACCCCCCCTTGTATAATGTCACAGTGCTCAAAAGGAGACTACTCTAAATAAGTGAATATTCAACATGGAAATGTATGAGTATTCTGGAGTCTTAGCTGTCTAGTCAAATAGGTGTGTGCATGTGCATATACATATACACACACACACATATACATAAGTAAGTAAAATTTTTGCACCTACCAAAACTATTTTATTTTTAAAAAGTCAGTATCTTGGACAGGCAGCTGCCAAAAGTTCAGGTCTAACATGACCCATTTAATACCAGGGCCCTTGAAAAACCTGCCTGCACAGTTTTCTGAAACCAGAAGTGAGTGGATGTTTTTGCAAAAACTATTTTTAGCTACAAAAGAAAAGGTTGAGTTATAAGGGCAGAGTCTTAAAGTGGAGAATTGGATGCTTCAGGAGAATTGGATGCTTTTCCATTTTGAAGCATTAAAAAAATCATAATTTAGTGTTATGGGTAGTCCGATTTAGGATTTAGTGTTATGGGTAGTCCGAAGCCTTGGTGGCCTGTAGTCTATGGTATGCACAATTCCAACCCCTATCCTACATTTTCCAGTATCATTTCAAAGATTTCATTATCATCATCATCTTTTTTTTTTTAACTTTCTCCCAAAATGCAAAAGAAAGAGAAAGCATTGAATCAAATAATGGAGTGGGTGGGTGTAGGCTTACTAATCCAACTCCCTGCTCCCTGCACAAAATCTAGAGCTGTGATCATCTTCAGCAGATGGTAGTTTGGTTTCTCTTGGAAGATCTCCTGTGAGAAACATGCCACCACCCTTCTAGGCAATAGGCTCTGTCATCAAACTGCTCCTAGCATCAAGAAGATTCTTGCGATGTTCAGATGACATTTAATCTCATGTAAATTAAACCTATAGATCGGGAAAGAGGAAAGTGCAGCCTGCAGGTGACATGGCATTTCTCAGGTGCTTTTTTCTCTCCCTAAGATTCTCAACAAAAGCCCTCAGACCAATACACAAGTTTTTTTTTAAATGGCAATATTTTGACAATGGCAACCCAAATGGTAAACCACTGTATCTGGACCAGCAGTTTATTGTTCAACACTCCCAACTCCCATCTCCACAACTATGAAAAAATAGCCCAACCAAAAGCCCGAAGTGGAAATCTGAAGTCAGTTTTTGTTTCATTTTCCAGCCAAACAAATTGGCTACAAACAACATGATGTGGCCTGCTACTGATATGTAGGGATTGGAAATCAGCTCCTGCACTTGCTACAGTTGCCCACTCTGAACATATATATATAGTCCTGCAAAGGCTGCATTGAACAAGTCTTCATCCTTCCCTGTAGAGAGCAAATCTTTGACTTTCAGGTAGCTGAATAATGTGAGCATGTCCCATCTCCACAGTGAGGTCCCTATTACATTACATTGTTATAGCACTATTATTCCGCTTTAACTGTCCTGGCTGCACCCTCTGGAATTCTGGAGTTTGTAGTTTGGTAATGCACTGGACTCTGGCTGAGAATTCTAAATGCCTCTCCCTAAAATGCAAATTCCATGAGTCTATGCAATATTGCCATGGCAGTTCAACTGGAGTAATAGTGTTATAACAATGTAGTGTGATAAGGCCCTGAGTCTTCTCCAGGCTGAGCAAACATACACACTTGCTTTGACCTTTCTTCCTCATAAGATTTGATTCCTGTACCATTTCCTTCCTCTGATGCTGTTTCAATTTGTCTTCATACTTGGTGCTCATTATTGGACACAGAAATCCAGAACTGGGATAGAAAAAGGGTAGAACTGTTTCTACCTGTTTCTACAGTGATTTACCAGAGGCAGAGACCATGGGCAGCTGAAGCATGTGGAGTCATATTTCTTAAAAGGAAAATACGGGATGTAAAAAGGTTATATTCAGGCTACTGCTATGATCTGAAGCACATACTACTTTAATATAGATAACAGCTAAGTCTCTCTCTCTCTCTCTTTTTTATTCTACAGAAGGCACAGTCTTGATACAAACTGGCAATATAAACTAGGGGGCAGTATAATGTCTTCTTTTATCCTGATCCAGATTGGCACACACAGTGCAGGAGGGAGGACTGAAGAACACAGGTTTCCCATTCCTTGCTCTAGAGTAAAACACAGATGAATTAGGGGAAGCTGTAGCTATTGGGCATGTCTTTAAAATTTGAGTGAACTTGCTCCAGAGTCCCTAAAGAGCACAGCTATGCCATTCTGGATGCCATATTGGTGACTGGAGGTGCTGAAATTCCATTCATCCATCAAGATGCTTGGAAATCTTTGAGGGTGTCTCAGGGTGGGGAACACCCTAAAACATCACAAAATAGCCCTCCACAGGCATATTCACCTTAAGAAATGTGGGATTTTTTTTCCAGTTAAGAATAGTTTTTTTTCAGCTGAAAAAAATTAGAAAAGCCAGGAGCTAGGGTGTGAAATTTGGGTGGTCTCAAGGGCCTCCAGGGATGCACTAAAGATCTGTATGCAGTCTGTGGGGTGCACAATTCCCACCCCTTTTTAGAAGTAACACATAACAAAAATATCCAATTATACTGTAGAACAAGTAATGGTGACAAAAGAGACCACATGTTCCAGGCAGCAAAAATGTATAGCTGCATAAATACAGATACTTTAATTCTGCCACTTTTGCTATAATGAATAATTATTTCTCAGGTGGGCATCTTTGCTGGTTTGAAGCATAACCCATGTAGGAGGAAGGGTACTGGATCAGATCCTCATGCAGAAGAAACACTGCTTTTACCTGTTACTAGGTCATATTCTGAATGCAAATAGATGCCTACAATTTTGTTTTATTTTACATTATTTACACTTTGGGTTGTGTGTCCAGAGCTTATGGAAATCAGGAAAACAACACCTATAGGATTTGACATGTTAAAAGCTAGGAAATGTTATTGCAGAACAAAGAGGTCACTATTTTATTTCTCCACGGAAGAGAAAGCATCTTCAGGTAAGAGCCTGTTCCAAGGGATTCTTTGCCCCGCTGAAGCCATTGTGGGGGATAAATATTATGACAGACAGATGTTTTCAGTGAGACCAAGACAGCATTTTGAAAATAATATATACAAGTAGCTATGTTGTTGTTGTTGTTGTTGTTGTGTGCCTTCAAGTCATTTCCAACTTATGTTGACCTTGAGGCAAACCTATCACAGGGTTTTCTGGGGCTGAGAGTGTATGATGCACTCAAGGTCAGCCATGGCTGAGTGGGGAATCGAACCCCAATCTCCAGGGTCAGAGTCCAATTCTCAAACAACTACACCACACTGGCCCTCACAAGTAGCTATGCTAGTTATTTATTATGAAAGCTTAACTTCCAAAGAAAAATGAATTAGGTCAAATAGGTTCCTTTCAATATAGAAGAGGTGCCCTACCAAAATGTTTCACAAAGCAGATTGTTTTATCTATAATTTATTTTTAGACATATTTGGAGTAGCTTATATTACTTCTCTGGTTTCTCATGTTACCAGTGGGCCTAATGCCAAATGCTGCAGTTCCCCAGAGGGAGAGGCTCTGGAAGAGGGAGAGATCCAGCATCTCCATAGATCTGCCAGACTCTTGCCACCAGGGTGGAAATGTCAGCAAATCCAATTTTCAAGTCTACCTCTCTTTGGACAATTTGGGATTTTCACATTGGATTAGGGAGGAGGAGGAGGAGGAGGAGGAGGAGCAATGACAGCAGCCTATACCCCTTGGAAGCAATAGAAGAGAATAAGTATCCCCAGGGGCCCTTTCACACTACACAGTTATAGTGCAATGATTCCACTTTAACAACCATGGCTCCATCCTATAGAATTCTGGGGTTTGTAGTATAGGGAGGGATGTTAAGAATTCTCAGCCAAGGGACTCCAGTTTCTCCCCAAACTACAAGTCTCAGGATTCTATAAGATGAAGCCATGGCAGTTAGAGTGGAATTGTAATGTTATAATTGTATAAAATGAAAGGGTCCTAAATTCCTCTTCAGGGCACAATCAAGGAGTAAGAAAGCTATAGAACCAGCAAACTAAGCCTCCTTCCCCACCCAGGCCAAAACACTTTCCTCCTTCTCTGAAGAAATAGTTCCAGTGACTACATGAGAAGGAAAGGGGGCATGACAGAAACATATGCAAGGCTCCCCCTCTAAGAATCAAATGCAGTTCATGCACTCAAGAGGTTGGTGCAGGGACACCCACTTTTTCCAATGACCCTGGATACTATATGATTGGAGCCTAAAATTGCACCAATTTAAAGCAGTTGCAGCCAATAACTTCCATCTAAGAGAGTGGTGGATCCACTCCAAATTTTCATCTGAACCCTAAAGGAGCTATCCAAGGTGCTGAAGCTGAATACTCCAAAGAGACCTAGGCTAAAACCCAGAATTCCAAAATTCTAAAATTTTGCTCAGAAGCTAAATGTTGCTACTCGATATAATCCAAATGGATAAATTAACATGTATATTAAGAGGGGAGAGTAAAGAAAAATATATAAAACAATGGGGAAAAAAACGCTATAGTATCTCAAAAATTCATGGTATGATAGTGAAATGGTTAAAATAGATTTTTGAACAATACTTAGGGACTGAGAGCTAGATGAGAAGGAAAGAAAAACCAATATGGTGATAGAATAATGAATAACTGACTCTAAGGCCAAAGTTGGAAGTAGGAGAAGAAAATGTTTTAAAGTTAGCAATAGTAATCCAAGTTTATGTAAGTATTTGTACTGTATAAGTGTAGAACTGTATGGATTTAATTGTGTATTGTACGATTTTTTTTTTTTTTTTTTATTTTTTGGTGTGTTGTGTATTATGAAGTTTGTTGTTTATTGTTTGTGTAATTTTTAAGAATAAAGTTTTCAAAAAAATTTTTTTAAAAAAAGAAGCTAAATGCTGCTGTTGCTGTTGTTTTAGTATTTATTTGTGTTCCACTTTTCCCCAAAAATTAGTTCTCACAATTTAAAAGAACAGTACAATTAAAAACATACAAAAAGTGAACATTAAAATAGAATTAAACCATTTAGTGTATTAAAACAATTCACACAGCAAGTTAAAAGAATAAATTGTAATTTTAAAAAAAGATAAAAAGCTGTTAAAAATAGTTCCATTAAAACAAAACAGCGCCCCTACTCCATTCTTTAAAAACTTTCACCACTGACATGCCAAAACGCAATGCTGTGCCCCAACAGTGGGATGGAGGAATGGAGGGCAATGTCTCGCCCCCCTGCACTTTCCCACCCCACTTTGCTGGCACTTTCCCACCCCACTTTACTGGGTGGTGTGACCTGCCATTTTAATTTCCTAATGCCACTGTGTCAAGTTACATTGAAGATGTTATGAGAAACTATAATGGCAGCCACACCCACCTCCTGAAGCACTGAAATATCACATACTATCTAAGAGAGATGTCAATGGTAAGCCTTGCCAGAGTATCTTCAGCCCAGGCATCTGCTCAGGCCATTCTGGGCTTGTGTGCCTCAAAAGCTTGAAAGTAATATGTAACAATACTAATCTTACTTTTAACACATTATTTTTTCAGGTAAGATGTGGTAATATTGTTATTTTTAAAAGTTATGTCATGACTGGTAACATAAGAACATAAGAGATAAGCTGGATCATGCCAAAGGCCTATCCAGTTTATATAGTAGCCAATCAGCTGGCCATGGGGAACCCATCAGCAGGACATGAGTACTTCTTAATCATCCCTATGGTGCTCCTAAGCAACTAATAGACAGAGGCCATTTTCGCATGCTATTTTCCATGCAAAGGAGGGTCTGGAGCATTACACAATTGCGAGGAGTGATCTGCATGACGCACTCACAATTGCGCAACACTCCAGGAGCCGGCAGGCACCGATTGTGCACCTTTTCATTTTTGGCTAGAAGCTGAAAATGGTGCATGATCGTACATTGCTCCTGGGCCCCACACGCACTTACCTGGCATGCGGAGCCTCCAGAGCCATGTCAGTCACACTTCCTTCCCCAACGCAGTCTGGGAAACTCCCAGGCTGCACTGTAGAAGGAAGAGGCGGGGCTCTCGCGCAAGCAAGCAGCTCATGTGGAGCTGAAGCAGCAGGGACGTGAGAGCCTCTCACCAGAGGCTTCTCACGCGATCACCGCACCCCAGCGCCGGAAGAAGGTAAGGTGCGGAAAGTGCCAGAGGCATGATACCTCTGGAAATGGAGGTGACAGCTTGATTAATTAGTATTTCCATCTGAGGATTGTCCCAGGCCATGACATTTCTGGACCAAAATCTGAGACCCAGGGACAGCCCCTGATGATATCACTAAGCATTATATACTAAGTACCAACCACAAACATGCAGAGAGAGATCATATTTTCCTGTTTCAGAATTAAGAGAGATGTCTTAGCTAAATGGATGTTCTCAGGTCAAGGGGAAATGGGGGGATTGTTTCTTCTCACTCACTTAAGGAAATGAAATAAAGCATATTTTCTGTAGCCACTTACTTCTAGTCAGAAGATGAATGAGAGCAGAGGGTGAGCCCTGGTTCTATAACAGCTGGGAGAGAAAAAGAGTCATTGCATGTTGCAGTAACAAATCAATTAAGCTTTACAAATTGTAGCGCGTCTGCTGGAGTTAGGGGCACAGGAACCCTGCAAAAGTGGAAAAACCACAAATATCAAAATGTCTGTGTGTATCTATGGAAAGAGGACAGAGGCATGATGGGGAGGACAGGCACCCAGGGTCTAAACCAGGTCAGAAAAAGGAGAGGGAAAGGGATGGATCATTATGGTGACCTTATGCTTCCTCTCTCTTTCCCATCTCCTTCCTTGAATGTAGGGGACATTGGGAGAGGATTTGTGGTGCTGACAAATTGGGGTGTGAGCCATCCTTAGCTTGCCACGCAGAGCTGGTGGCAAGGAGGAGGATCAGAGACAGGTGTTTTTTTTTAAAGGACTGCATGGCCTGATTGGATCTGCCAAGAGGGAAGGTTCTCCCAGAAAAGAAACACTTGAGGTGAGGGGGCAGGGATTGGAGAAACTCACAAAAAATCAAATCCATGAAAGGTAAACCTGGGAATGTGGATTTCTGACTGTAATCTAATGCTATAATAGAAGAGCTGGAGATTTGCATTCAGCTCTTTCCTCTTGCCCAGAAATTAACCAATTAAAAATTGAGAATCTGCACTGTTGTCTCCCAATTGTAGGTGACCCATGAAAACTGGAGAGTCAAGGACAGCCCTCAGATCTGGCAAACTATTAATAGCTATTGATGGCCCTGTTCATAAATTTATCCAATCCTTTTTTAAAGCTAGCTAAATTTGCACCCATCACTATGTCCTGTAGCAGTGAGTTCTGCAGTTTCAACATGTACTGTGTGAAGCAGGTCTTTCTTTGATCTGCCATGAATCTCCTACCTTTCAGCTTTAGTCGGTAACCACACATTCCAATTTTATGAGAAAGGATTTCAACACTGCATTTTTAATGGAATGAGTAACATTTAATTGTTATTCTTAAAATGTTATTTATTGGGAGTCATTTGGGAAGACATGGGATCACTGTTATCTACTTTTTGTACTTTAAAATGTTTTTATTGAAAAATAATTTTATAATGTTGAGCAAAAAAGACTAAACCATTTTACACTGCTCCCTTGTGCTATCCTCAGGGAGGAAGTTATCCCACCATTGGTACTAAGTAAGATTCAAGGGACAATGCTGCCAGTTTCTTTGTATGAAAAGGAGGCAGCATTTTGATTCAGGCAGCAAAACATCCTTAGCCAGTCCTGTCAGAGTATCTGTGAACCTGGAAGCTCCAAATATCCATCTCAGGAAATTGCTACTGAAAGGCTATACTTCACAAATTCATATAACACCTTTTTAAAAGCATCTAAGCTACTCCATTTGCTGTATTAAAGGGGTCTTTAATGAAATACACAAGCCCTGGCCTGTGACTTCCCCCAATTAGCCATATAACTTTTCATGTAAGTGGGAAGGTACCTGCAATCCCCCACGAGACAAGCTTGTGGTCCTGAGCTGAGGGATTTTTCATCTGTGGGAGTAAAGTTATGGGACCATCATACTTTTCTCTCATCTTTTCCTGCATCACCTGGGATGAAAAGTGATTCCAAGTTGGAAAAAAAAATCATCCAAGGGGAAGGAGATTTTCCGTTTTGGTACTCCAACTAAGGTCTTTTCCACATGGGGTTTTTGAAACGGTGCAGTCTGTCCTCCAAGGAGGAAGTCTGCACCTCAGACCAGACTGGACCGGACCTATTTAACGTAGATCCTCACCTCAGTCCGGTCTGGACCGACCCCAAGTGGTCCTCCAGCGTGCTTTTGAAAGACCTGATTTTTCCAGTCTTTCAAAAGCACGGAGCACGCCACTGTGAGCCTGCTCCCTTATGCAGATTCACAGGCTCGCACCAATGCGAGCCTGCGATCTGCCCGGGGGTGGGCTTTAGGCTGGCGAGCTTCAGCAGTTGGTTGAGGCCTCGACCAACTGGAAGCCACCATTTGGGATGCTGGAACAGTGCGTATTGACAAGCACACACTGCTCTGGAGCGCCATGGACCGGACCAGGGAGTCAAAAGGTCTGGTGAGTAGCAGCGTGGGGCGATTCCCTTGCCTGGTGTGGAAAAGGCCTAAGAGTCTGCTCAAGCCGATGTTGTAATGTTTTACATTAAAAAAAAAAATTGAATTGAAAAATACAGAATTCTGATTGTTATTAGAACCTTGCATGCCAGTTAGGAAACTGTGGCATTTCACATGATACTTTGATTAATCTGGTAGCATTCAAACTTACACTCAATAGCTTGAAACCAGCTTAGGAGGTATTACCAGTCAATATGACCAGTTATCATGTTAAGAGTAAACTGTGTGGCACAATAGAGCTTACGGGGAATTGCTTTTTGGACTACAATTCCCAGAAGCCTCAAGCTCAGTATAGCTAGTAGACTTGCTGGCTGGATGATTATATATGTTTAGTGCTTTAGCCAGATTCAGAAAAAATTAGCACTAGCTAGCAATATCCATCAAATATCAATGACTACCTCACACACAACAGAAATCTTCACACTGGGCACTGACTGGTCGGATGAAGCTACATGGAATAGTCCTTCCAAAATTATGACATCCACTTTTCTTTGGGACATGATTCTATCTGGCATATCCTGTTTTACACCTTGAAATATTTTCTAAAAATGAGTAGTTTCATAATTTTAGGTCAGTGTTGTATAGTGGTTTGAATGTTAGACTATGACACTGGAAACTAGGGTTTGATTCCCTGCTCAGCCATGGAAACCCACTGGCTGACCTTGGGTGCATCACATAGTCTCAGCCGCAGAAAACCCCATGATAGGGTCACCTCATGGTCTCCATAAGTTAGAAATGACTTGAAGACACACAACAACTACAAGATTATGGGAGCTGTTATGAGTTTTCTGTTTGTTTCTCCAGAGGAGGTTTATTTCCATGAAAAATAATGTTAAGTATTAGGTAGACTGAACTATAATAGCAATTTGCTTACAGCTCTCAGATCTTTCAAGATTAACTATAATCTTTGCTTACAACTGCTTAAGAAAAGTGCCTGATATAAGGGGAGAGAAATAATACTTTAAGAAGTTAACGTACCTTGCCTGGAATTTGTGAAGGAAGAAAACACATACATAGAGATACAAAACACAGTTTAGTAGTGATTTGAAAAGATCAACAAATTGCATATTGGATGTTGATCTCAAACAGACTTCTAGAGCTTTTCAAGTGAACTGGAAAACTGGCTCAGTCAGTATCTCAGAGACTTTATGAGCCAATGCTGTGAGCCAGGAGGCTGGCAGAGCATTATGTGGCAATGGGTTGCAATGCCAATTTATGTTCACAACCATGAATTGAATTCGAAATCACTCAGAAACCCCACTATTTTGAGGTGCAACAACAGCAGCTGCTGAATGTCAAAGCTGCTTTCAGGCTTATGACAAACGAAAAGGGAGGGACAACTGAGAGGACTTACATATAGGGTTATCACAGCCTTGTAAGCTTTTGTAAGCTTTTTGTAAACTTTTTCTTCCTCTTATTAACTTGGACATTAAAACCCACTTCAGGCATTATTAAACTGTGTGGAAGGAAAGAATGAAAAGGAGTGTGCCAAGGCTGTGTGATTCAGTAAGCTATAGGGTGGATGACACCTGGTTTGATAGCAGTATATCTAAAAAAGATCTGGAGGTCTTGATAGGCCACAAGTGAAATGTGAATCAGCACTGGGATTGAGTGGTCCAAAAAGCCAATATAATTCTGGGCTGCATCAACAGGATCATAGTGTTCAGATCAAGGGAAGTAGTAGTGGTACTCTATTCTGCCTTTGTCACACCTCACCTGGAATACTGTATTCAGTTTTGGATGCCACAGTTCAAGAGGAATATCAATAAAATAGAACATGTCCAGAGAAGAGTGACCAAAATGAGAAAAGGTCTGGAAACCAAACCTCATGAGGAATGACTTAGGGAGGTGGATATGTTTAGTTTGGAAAAGAGAAGATTGAGGAACATGATAATCATCTTCAAATATCTGAAAAGACATCATGGAGCAAGCTTGTTTTCTGTTGCTCTAGAGACTAGAACACAAGCCAAAGGATTCACACTCAAGAAAAAAGATTCTTCCTAAACATGAAGAATAAATTATTTACTGTAACACTGTTCAACGGTGGAATAGAAAATCTTGGAAAGTGGTAGATTATCCTTCTTTGGAGGCCACTTCTGACCTACGCTGTTATAGTGCTATTATTCTGCTTTCAGCATCCTGTGGAATTCCGGGATTTGTAGTTTACAGAGGCCAAAAGGCTCTCTGGCTGAGAATTCAAAATGCCCCTCCCTAAACTGCAAAGCCCAGGATTCCATAGGATGTTGAAAATGGAATAACAGTACTATAACAGCTTTGGGCAGAAATGGCCTAAGAGTATGAAAAGCCTACAGCTATGGCTTTGCCATAAGCTGATAGGCAACTTGAAGACACATATACATGCAAGCACAAATAAAGGAGATTTCAGTTGTCCTAACTGTGACCATATCATGTAGCCTTTTTTGTGAGATGAGAGAGGAAATTATTGATAATATTTTCAGGATGATTGAGTAGATCTGAATATGTCTTACATTCTCATGGGGTTTCTCTTTTTATGAACATCTGCATAGATATTTATCTATTTTATTTATCTTTTAAAGCTTTTGTACATTTTTAAAATGTGGTGATTGGTTTTTAAATTTTATTGTGAATATTTTTTAATTGACTGTGGCCATTTCCACACTAGACTGTTATAGCGCTATTATTCTGCTTTCAACATCCTATGGAATCCTGGGGTTTGCAGTTTCGGGAGGAGCCAGTTGGCCCCTCCCTAAACTGCAACCCCCAGGATTCCATAGGATGTTGAAAGTGGAATAATAGCGCTATAACAGTCTAGTGCGGAAATGGCCACCACTTTGGGTCACAATCTGAGAGAAAGGCAGCATACAAATGAAATGAAATTTGGCAGAATCTGCCAAATCAGAATCATCCTTTCTAGTATAGGGGCAGCCCATCCCTTTTGAACTATCTGGTCTATTAAATCCCTATGCTATTTTTTTTAATCATTCTGTTCTATACTGTTGGATGGTCTTTTGTATGAAAAGTATAAGTGAATCTGGAAATCCAGCATCTGATGGATGTTCTGAACAGCCAAACCATTCAACTTTTGCTCACAGAACTAAAATTAATTCTTATTCATTTGTGCCATTAACCTGGACTATAATGGCCAACACCCTGGACACTACTTTCAGCACTTGGTATTCATTGGCAGGTACTAACCAGGGCTGACCCTGCTTAGCTTCCAAAATCAGATGGGATCTGTTGTGTTTAGGATATTTAGGTCATCTTTTATTTATAGGATGCTTTAATTTGAAATGGCACAAAAGGTTAAATTATATAGATAAGAATTATTCAAGGTTGTGCTGGAGGGGTTGTCAAGAGATTGGTACATATATTCATATGTGGTGGAATTGTGAAGGTGTACAGAAATTTTGGCAAAGGGTGTTTAAAGAGATAAAAGAGATAAGTTAAATTGATTTACAATATGTCCAGGTGTAGCATTATTATCTATATTTGATAAGGTTAATTGTACCCAGGCAATGAAGGATTTAATTACAAACTTATTAACTGCAGCAAGGTTAATTATATCAAGAAAATGGAAAATTCACGGAGATTTTCAAATAGAGGATTGGTATAAAGAAGTGTGGAAAATTGCAATTAATGATAAGTTAACATGTCAAATTAAGGCCAAAAAAGGAATAATGAAGGGGAATGATTTCAAAACAATATGGAATATATTTGTGGAAAAGGTTTTTTAAAAGAGGAAAGTCATACCTCCACAAGATGAATTACAATTCTGGAAGGTGGAGTAGGTTGAAACATAATTGGCTCTGGGGGGTTGGTTTACTTTTAGGAATAGTTTGATATGTTTAGTAATAAGATCGTATTTAGTAATAGCAATAGATTAAATGTAATGGAAAAGTATAGAGTTAAGAATGAAATTATTATAATAATAATGTATATAATGAGAATGAGATCTAGATATAGGTAACAAAAGTATATAAGCAGTATGATACAGAATATGCTGAATAAGTATATGGTAGTGGAATTGGAGAGAAATAATAATGTAAGCTTGTTTTTGTTGAAATTTCCTTTTTTCACTGTTATGTGTATCACATGGTGGTCTTTTTGTTCTGTTTCTTTCTTTATAATCAATAAAAAATTAAAAAAAAAGAAAAGAGTAAATCTGGGTTTGGTCAAAGAACTTTCAAGAAACTCACAGAGTGCACAATAGGTGGAAGAGGAAAAAAAACAGCACAAGTGACACATAGTTTAGGTGAATAATTCCAGATGAGGGTAAGGTGAGTGAATGAAAAACAAAAAACAAATAGACCATCTGAAAAGTCCTCTTTTGCACAATTAGTAAAGGCATAGGACTCCTGTGTTCTTTTTTTATCTGACCATGCCAGTGGGGTGTTTATGCCAACCCTATTCACTCTAATTCTTCTCAATACATTTCCTTCCATAATTGTGACACTTGTTCTTGTTTTCATTTGTCAATGCTATTCATATATTCTCATTATGTCAGCCTGACCTCAGTTGACTTGTAGAGATCTCTTTAATATACTCCCTGTAGTATGCACTTAGATAATTGAGGTCAGAGACCTGTTTACTCAGGTGCGGTAGAAGAACTAAGACAGGGCTCTATTGCTGAGCCAAGATTTTCTAGAATGGTTTACTAAGGACAGTCTATGAATGGCTTCAGAGAGGTGTTTGAGCAACACAAATTTGTTCAGAGCAGAGACCTGTTTTTAAGGTGGGGAACTGTTCTGAAGCTGGAGGTGGGCTCAACATTGGTAGGCAGGTTATTATTTTGCTTATGTGCAGATACATGCAGGGGGAGAGCAAATCACTTTTCCCATCCATTATCAATGAAAAATTGTTAAATATGAAGACTCTTGCAAGTAGAATATGTATACTTAAAAGTCCCTTCCACGTATGCAGTGGAGCTTATTCCCTAGTAAGTGCTCACAGAATAGATTCCAGGCAGCCTTTATTATTCTTGGAAGCATTTTTTTAAAAGGCCAGCTGACTTAATATTTCTTAGCGTTTGACCATTTTTACACTTCAGATGGATTGTTCTTGAGGAAGTACAACTACATGGTCCAATTCTGCCAAGCCATCCTCATCTATTCAATCTCCATTCTGTGACCCATGGTTCAGAGACTACCAAGGAATACTCTAGACTGGTCAAGAAGATCACACCGTCATTTTTCCTAAATTTTAGAAACCGTAGCCTAAGACTGCAGTTTGAACACAAACACACGCACATTCTTTTTCTCTCTCTCCATCCCACATTTATGACTCAAGGGGATAGACTCGAGCAGAAGTGTTCCTTGCGAAAGAAGTCTGTGGCAGAGCTTTCTATTGCACCTGAGTAGGTAGAAAGCTACCCTCAAGTGTTTCTTTCAATAGGGGTAGCAAGATAAAGCTAAACAATGGGGCATTCCAATGACAGATTTGACCATTCTGAATCAGGCAAATCCAGGGCTGTTCCATTCTCCTAGAAGCATCCAAATTTAGGCTCCTCACTTACACCAGCTTGGAGATAACTTAAGTTCCCAATTCTTGAAATACAATACTTTTTGGATTTCATTTCTCAGAATTCTCCCAGCCACTATGGTTTGGTTGTAGTCTAAAGCAGTAACTTTTCCAGTCACTGAAAATTCCTTCCTCGTGTTAATAACTAATGGGTGTGAAACTAAAACTTCTGCTCTGTTAGAGAAAAAAGAAAGAAAACATGGACTTCACCCCCACCCTTCTGATCTTGTTCATAGAATTATTGTCACAGTAATAAACTACTAATATTACAAGAGTGAGGGCAACATCCTTATTGGGGAAATCTTCACATGTGGTATTATCTGTTGATTGTCTTATGAGATCTTTGTGTTAAGAAGCTCCTTGTGGAAGTAAAGATATAATCAGAGGCACAGGCAACCGTATGAGCTTGTTAGATATTTAAGGTACAGGAGAGGCTCTTCTCTCTGTCACACTACTTTCTCAGACTCATTTGGTGGGGATAAGAGAGAGATTTTTCTTGATGGCTATCTCCAGACTTTGGAAATCTGCCCTGGGAGCTAGGATGACTACTTGATCTTCTTTTGCAGTCAAGTGAAAACATTACTGTTCTGCCAGGCTCTTGACTACAGAGGGCTTTTGATGGTGTGGTGTTTACTTCTTATTATCTGTATGTTAATGGAGTTTAAATTGTTTCAATTCTAATAATTATTTAATTATATATATTCATACATATTATATATATAATTATATAATAACAATTTATATATACACATACATATTATATACATTATAACAATTATATATATTGTTACTGCTAACTGCTTTCAGGCTGACCTCAACTTATGGAGACCTAATAAATGAGAGATCTTAAAGTCTTCCTGTTATCAAAACCCCTGCTCAGCTCTTGCAAATTCAGCTTCCTGACTGAGAATTCTTAATACCTCTCCCTAAACTGCAGATCAGAGGACTGCATAGGATACTGCCATGCCACTGAAGATGGGACCATACTACTATAACTGTGTAGTGTGAAAGAGTCCCTAGATTGCTAATATGGGAAAGGGCTTCCTAGTGACAACCTGCAGGCAAATAAGTAGCTCTTTATCTTCTCTACTAGACTTTAGCCAATAAGCTAGGTTTGAGAATTGAGGAGCCTTCCAAATTTTGTTGAACCACAACTTCCAGAAGCCTTAGCTAGTGTAGCAATGATGGGGAATGCTGGAAGTTACAGTTTGACTATGGCTGGAGGATGGCATCACCCCACTGATAAGTTCAAAAGAGGAAGAATTTGGGAGACTGTGATGGGATAAAAGAGAAAATGTAGATTCCAATGTGTATCAACTACAATGTCAAGGAGTGTGAGGGAACATATTGCAAAACATGAATACCATCAAAATATGCATGCTGATATAGAGACCTATGTTTCAAAAATTAGTTTCCATAGGCAGAAATTGTAGGGCATGTTTGTGTGGGGAGAGACAGATATCTGGGTGGGGTTGATTACCAACTGTATAGGTACATCCTTTTAGCCTAGTGAGAGGTTATTTATATGTTGATCCCATTATCCCTAAGTAAGGGTGTATTCTAACAATGCCTTCTCCTCAGATGTATCTGTCAATCTCTACATACGGAAGGCAGCTTTCTCAATCCATGGTAGCTCTACATGTAATTTTAAATCCTGGGAAATCCACAAGCAGAGGGGACCCTTGACCTGTGGAGGATAATGAAGATCATAGAATCTTAAAGCTGGATGGGAACACAAAGGCTATCTAGTCCAACATGCTGGCATGCAGAAATACACACTACATGACTCATTGTCATCATAGGAAGAGCAGCTTCCAGGTTCAAAGATGTCCATCCAACCTCTGTTTAAGTACTTTCAACAATGGAGAGACCATCATGTTCTGAGGATGTCACTGTAAAGAATTTCTTCTAATGTTTAGGTGGAATCTCTTTTCTTCTAATATGAATTCATGTTCTAGTTCTGAAGAAACACAAAGTAAGCTCAATCCATTTTTTACATAATATCTCTTAAGATGGCAATCATGTCACCTATTAGTTTCTATTCTTCAAGCTAAACATAACCAAATCCCTAAGTTGTTGCTCATAAGGCTTGGTTTCCAGACCTTTCATTAAAGTTTTGGTCACCTTTGTCTGGACATGTCATGGATACAGTATTCCAGACAAGTTGTTACCAAAGAGGACTAGAGTGATACTACTACTTCTCTTGATCTGGATGCTGTACTCCTGTGGATGCAGCCCAAAACTGCATTGGCCCTTTTGGATTCCACATGACACTGCTAACTTATGTTTAGCTAGTGGCCTACTTAGACCTCTAGATCCTTTTCACATTTAGTGCTTTCAAATCAAAGCCTCTGAGAAGCCACTACTGCTTACATATAGATTTTACATTGTTGTTGTGCCCCAACAGGATTCTGGCTATAAATTTGATGTTCTGGCAGTACTCCTAAAATAATTAAGCTGTGTATCTGTGACATATGTTTACTAAGTGAAAGATTCGATTCCTTGTGGCAAAATAGGGAGTAGGTATCATGCTCTGTCAGGTTATTCTTGGACTGTAAGTCCCAGCATCCCTAGCCAACATAGTCAATAGTGAGGAATGCTGGAAGCTTCAGTCCTTGAAAAATTGAAAGTGCTGCATGATTCCCACCATGATCTTAGGAATATTCATGTCTAGATTGTGTTCCATTACAACTGCTTATAATCTTTGTCTGGCCATTTTGCATATCTTTCAACAGTGCCACAACTAATCCTCTGTGTTGTTTCCAATTATGTGCTAAAGGCTTAATATTGTGCATGTGGTTGTGCTTAATCCAGTGTGTGTGGCTGACAGGTCAGTACTGACTGACTGTAGCATTGGATCTCTAATGTACAGAGTTTACAAGCACTTTTCCTCTGAGCTCCACAGGCCTACATGCAAATATATCCTCCTCCATGTATAACAGGCTCATTTAATACTTTCAATGAAACTATCTAGAAATTTATTGTAATTAAAAATTACAATTAATATGGCTAGTGCCTCCTTGAGACATTTGGTCAGACCTTATGATCCATATTAACTTTATTTTAGAAAAATCTTTGACATTTCCATATGTTCATGATCTCTTAAATTATATTCCTATAATATGAAAACTAACAGAGAGACAGCATAAATGGGCTTTCTGAGCCCCCTCCCCACATTATTAAGAGATTGATATTCCACAGCTGGAAAGATAAACATTCAGCGTCCTTCCCTCAACAGTCTGAAGACACAATGCTGTCTCTACGTTTGAACATATATTTTACAATTGTCTTTTACAATTGGGCGCGCACACACACACACACACACACACATATATATGGTCTGCCTACCCCAATCTATTCTGTATGTTTAATTAATAATTGTTTGACCTTTATTAATGTTATTATGAAATGGCTTTCAATTTGATTATATAAATTCTTTTTCTTTTATTTCCTTCTTTTTTCTATTTTCTTTCTAACCTATGTATATTTGCAAAAAATAACAATCTAAAAATTGAAAACAAAATTATTTCCATGACAAGCTTGGTTTTTTTTCTCCTACATCCTCTGGGAGGAGGGAAAGACCATTATGTGCAATATATTTTAAAATGCCTTGTTAAAATCAGGTTAAAACACAACAGGATATACTAAACCCCAGTTCTTTCCTCTCGACCACCAAAAATAAACTCTCACATTCAGAACTAGTACTACTTGTTGCTTTCAAGGAGAAACACTGTCATCAGCTTATGATAAGGATTGTGGTTTTCAGTGGTAGCAAGAGAAACATGAGACCTGTTAACAAGAGAAGAGATGAGTTATAGCACATGTTAGAAATATAGATGGGTTAGCTAAAGATTCCCAATTTATTCTGGTCAAGTTGAAGTGATGCTGACACAATTTGGTCTGGGCATAAGCAAGAAAACTTGATTCTGCTATGAACAAGAAATACTGTTTCATATATTTTCCTTTAGCAAACAAAAATGTTTGAAAAGGCCAACAACAACACCACAAAGCAGCACAAAACTAGGGTCCAATATTTATGAATTTCCTTGGAATTTCCATGTCTCCTGACTGAATAGAGTGTGATTACCATGACAGTGTTTGAAAAAATTCACCCCACTTCACTTTAATCATACCTCCTTACTGTAAACAACTAGCTTTATTAGGAAAACAATGACTAGTTGCCAGTGATGACAACTGCCAGTAATGCTGATGTCAGAATTAGCAACCTTTGCATGCCTGTATAACTGATTGCTAGTTTGCATGTTTGTAGACTTCCTATTCTTTTCCTTTTTCACATCCATTCCTTCTTCATCATTCTAATCTACAGCCATTTCCTTCTTCTACAGCCTCCTTCTGCAAAATCAAACAAGTGATCTAATGGAGAGAGAGCTATTTCAGCTCTCTCTCTCCATTAGATCACTTGTTTGATTTTGCAGACATGTTTGTAAGTAAACCTAGTTTTATATGTTTTACAAATAACACTAAGCTGCTTTTTTTCTGCTTGACCTTGTGTAGGTGGGTGCATGGTTATGGGACTGGCTATTGTTCCACTTCTGCCTTGCCCATTCATAATTGTGCTTGAGAAATTCAAGTAGTTACCATAGCGTTTATTCTAGTCAGATCAAGTTCAGTCTTTAGTTGTCTTCCCTTGATTTGTCTGTGCATGATTCTTGTGCAGAAAGTATTGTGATCAATCTGTGATTTTATTCCTGTGACTTTGTCCCATGTATATGCCAACCTCTTTGGTATTACACAAATCAAGTAAAAAACCTGCTGATGTGAACCTGCTCTAGAGGCAAATGAAATGTTGACTGATCCCTGCACTATAAGATATGCATGTCATGATTCACTATGCCCAGTTCTATATTTAGGTTCGTTTCCAGTATAGTTTTGACAATCTAGTGGTTCCTCAAGAGGTCTTTCAGACATGAACATTTTTCTACATATAAGTAATCTTTGAGTTGGAAAGTACAAGTACGCTGTCACCTTGGCAGCGTGGTATGAGTATTTATTCACCACAAGAGTACGAGAGGATAAATAAATAATGAGAGTTCTGTAGATATATATATAATGGGACAGAAACCACCAAAATAAATAAGACAAAGAAGATTTCTCACACAACAAATCTTGTGAGTTTTTAAAAATGCTGTAAAAAGACTGTTTCTTGATGTAACAAATGTTATGCTTGAAGTGTCCCTGGCAATGCAACCCTCTGCGTGTCTACTGAGAAGACCCATTGAATGAAATGAGTCTGACTCCTATTGGTATATAGGCCTGCAGCCTAAATGACCCCAACTGGCATGGAAATTCTCTTGTATACTGTCTTTGGATTGATAGAGGAAACTAAACAAGGTTGCTTACAGGCTCTCCCTGACTGACCTTTTCAAATATGGATGTGTACTTTTATATAAGAGAAACA